>JAUDYJ010000003.1:63069324-63584324 GCA_030761175.1 Masticophis lateralis | reverse complement strand
TAAGCAGTAAATCTCAAGCTATGGAACAAACTCTGATTCCTTCGGTGAGGTTAGTAATGCTTTGTTGCTGTTGTGAAACCAAGACATTTCAGTGAAGGCTTTTGTTAGAATAGTAATGGAAAATAGCCTGCTCATCATAGATTATGAAATTCTTCCTTTCCCCCTTTCTCATCAGTCCAGGCAACAAATCTTTTTGGAGGATATCTTCTTGATGATTTACTAAAATCCCCCTTTCCAGTGCTGTCAGTCATCCAGCATTTTAGAAGAGAACAAGTTTCTCCCCTTTTTCTTGCTTTCTCTGTTTCCCTTTTGTTTTTATCTAGTGGAGAGTAGCAACTCTCCTTTGTCTTTTTATTCCAAACATTGGATAGTACAAACAACCCAGTGATGCAAATGCAAGCGAATTCTTTCTCCCTGTTCTCTGCCTGTTCTCTCTATATAAAATGGCCTTTAGGACATTTGCATCCATATATGTGAAAATGCTGCATTTGCTAAACTTTCTCTTTTTGCTATGGGTATAAGCCAGGATCCTAAGTTCACCACTGCCCTTCTTGGAACTCACCTTGTCTTCCCAAACTTGAGTGACCCAGAGACAGTTAAGTTCTTTTTTTTATATATGCTGCCCTTCTCCGGAGACTCAGGGCGGCTTACAATGCGTTAAGCAATAGCCTTCATACTTTTGTATATTTATACAAAGTCAGCTTATTGCCCCCACAAACTGGGTCCTCAATTTACCTACCTTAGAAAGGATGGAAGGCTGAGTCAACCTCGAGCCTGGTGAGATTCGAACTTACAGTAATTGCAGACAGCTGGTGTTAATCACAGTGCTTTTAGTCTGCTAAGCTACTTGCAAGCATAGTTCTTAAATACCAAGTGAGTCTTTTATTGCTGTGTGCCGTTAGCCTCCAGTGTTATTTAAACTGTATTTCTTAATTACTGATTATAGTTTTATTTTTGGGTTGTCTGAACACATGCCTTGTTAATCAACTGCAGATATTAGACCATTGGAATTGATGCTGAAGGAAGCCCAGTTGGTCACACCTGCCATAGTGCAAATGAATATTATAAGGCCATGTTTTTTTTAAATGATAGTAAACATGAATATTAAGTATTAATATATTTGAAAATGTTTTGTGAAGCTGTTTCAGGTTTAGGATTTTATTAATGATCAGTAAAGGCTTAAGAGGAGCATGGATCTCCCTCTAGTGGTTTTACTGGGAGAAACTGATTTTGAATATGGTATATGGATTTAGGTTCTTTGGCAAAAAAAAAAAATGTATTTAAAATTAAGAATGTCCAGTACCACTATTTTACAATCGGTTAGGAAACTCAGAAAAAAAATACTCTTAATTTGTTAATTTTGTTATCCATTATTTGTTATATTTTTCTATAATTATCCAGAGCAGTTTATTTGGCATCTGATGTGATTTTGTCAAAAGATTATCTAATTAATAGATTTATATTCTGGTTCCCTACCTAGAATTAAAATGGTGACCAGCTCTTGGAAGAAGTTGAATATCAGTAAATTAATTTATATCCATTCTGGAATTTTGTTTTATAAAAGTCTTTTTTTCTTTTAGTATTCAACCACTTGATATCTCTTTTTCTTCTTTTAGGTTTGGGAGACATTTTGAGTCACCTTTATTATTGCAAAGCATTATAATGATAGCCACAATGTTATTGATGCTGAAACTGTGCACTGAAGTACGTGTGGCTAATGAATTGAATATAAAACGACGTTCCTTTTCAGGTTGGTTGAAATCATTGCATATTGATTCTGTATAACATTATTTCTCCTCTCTTCTTTGGCTCCATTATATTTTGGCAAAACTCTGTTTTCATGTTTCAACATTTAAAGAGCGTTCCAATTGAGGAAATGTGGTTTATTTTGAAAATATTTGTTTTTATTTGTGCGTATATGAATATACCAAATCCTAATCAAAGCAATTCTCATCCAGTGACCCTATTTATTGGAGTAGTGAACTATAGAAGTTGGTTCTGTTCTCCTTTGCAAAATTATAGAAGAAAGAGCTTCCCACTATTTATTCCCAATTGCTACTATATACTCATATGTTTCTTGGTGTCACATTCATTGCTCTAAACTCTTGTGGCATCCACCTGAAATAATCTTTTGTACTCATTGTTCTGTTCAGAAGCGTATCATTCCATCATTTTATGGATCAGTCCTTCCATCTACTTTGAATGTCTGGTTGTGATAACAAACACTGTGATATATTAAATGATGAATCGCAGGACACGCTAGTCAGCATTCTAATCTCTTAGAGGTTCGGATGGCTTCCATCAAGTTATGTGTGATCTTCAAATACAAAATGTGGGAATAGGGTATGACGGTCACATGCATATATTTTTCCATTGCAGTACAAAAACTTTCTGCAGTTTTCTCATACTTCAGCTTTTGGATGTGTTCGTTCTTCATTTTGTGATAATAAGAAAGTTGGTTGATAAAAAAAATGAAAGAAAAAGCTGATGTCGTGATCCCATGAAAGATATGTATAATTTACACACCTGTGCATGCTTATTTTCCCCTCCTTTTCAGATACGGCAGTGTTTCTCAAACTTGGAAACCATTAAGATGTGACTACTTCAACTCCCAGAATTCCCACTGGGGAATTCTGGAAGTCCACACGTCTTAATGTTAGATACTGAGATATGGCAATACAAAAAAAGCAGACTTGTTAAGATTTCCTTCCTTCCATCTGTCCATCCATCCGTATGTGCATTCATCCTATTAATTTTCTTAAGTTCATATTTTTCCCCTTTCTGATTGAATGCCTAATGAGCTTCAGTGTCTACACCAGGGGTATCAAACTCAAGGCCCGTAGGCTGGATCCAGCCTGCAGGGTGCTTAGATCCGGCCTGCGGGGCTGCCTTGAAACAGTGAAGATCCGGCTCGCAGTGTCTCTGCCAGTGAAAATGGAGCTTGGGAGGGCAACGTGCAGCTCTCCCGAACTCCATTTTTGCTGGCAGGGCGCTAGCAAAACAAACTAGCAAAAATGGATCCCCTCCAGCCCTGCCTGGGCCACCACAGGTGCCCCCAACATGAGTGATGCCCACGTGGCCACGCCCCCCCACCCCCGAGGTCAAACACAACCCTGATGTGGCCCTCAATGAAATCGAGTTTGATACCCTGGTCTATACAATCAAATTCCTTCACGCATGCAGCTGATTCTGGGTGGAAATTAATGATTTTCACATTGCCTAACACTGACAGAATGGGCAGTTGCACAGAAAAATGTGTTACATGAAACAAATCTTTAATGGGCATAACTCAGAGGATTTGTCTGCTCTGTGCTGGTTAGAATATTTGTTAACTTATTGCAAATTATTGAATTTCCAGAAGCTTTTAATCAGAGACTAAGATGTAGTCTCCTCTTTGCTTTTCAGTCAATATTGAGCCTTCACCCTTGGACTTTTTCTTGAATTACCTGCTTTATGATAGTAAACCCAATCTCTAGCTCAGAGCCTCTTAATTTATATAGCCTACATTTGTGGCCTGTTTTTATATGAAACCTGTCCTGCATAAGAAGAGTAATTCACTTAAATATATCCTCCTTATGATTACTTTAGTGAGCAGTATACATTAGAGGTTTTTCTGAAATGCCTTTTTCTAATTTTAATGCATTTTTTGGTCATGTTCTTGTATGATTTGAAACATTGAGTTCTATGAATTAATGATGTGAAATATCCAAACACCTGTTTTGATAGTTTGCATTGTTGGCTTTTTGTTTTGAATTCATACTTTTTATTTTTATAAACGAATTTGGAAATGTGAATGTTTGGGTTGGTGTGTGTGTGTGTGTGTGTAAGAGATACTTATATGTGGTGATTGAAGGCAATTACTGACTTTGTTTCAACATCCATCTTATAACTATTTCCTAGATTTGTAAAATTTATTGTGTTGAACAGAATTTAGCTGCTTTTATCAAACAATAGATTTTGTTGGCTACAGAGAACGAAAATAATTGCTGGTTTTGTAGCTTTGTTCCACTTTGGATAAGTGAATCTAGCTTAAGATTTTATTTGTGATTCATATTGTAATTCAATTATTGACATTTAAGATAAGCTTGTTGTACATATTTACCTCTTGAATTATTGGCTGGATTGTAAAGCATCATTTATCAACAGTCTCAGATGAACCCTTTCATGCTGTTTTGATTTAGCTAAGCTAAATCTTTGCTTACATTATTTTTTTTTCACAATCCTCTTAGCAAACAAAAATGTAATGCGGTGTAAAATAGGTAACTAATATAACTTGATCTATGCATTCAATATTTGCTTAAGCTATGGTTCTTGTACATTGATGCTTTCTAAATGTTTCTTTTGTTTTTCTAAATTTTGGGGAGCATGGTATGAATGACTAATATCAGAATCCAGCAAATTAAATTGTTTTTTTTATATAAAAAAGCATTCTAGCATGATGACTGCCATCAAGCTGCCTTAACTTTAAGCTAATTTAGAGCACTTTCAGAACTTGCTATTATGAGGAGTCAAACTACTTTGTTTTGTCTTTGCTTTCTCTTCAATATTTTAATATAGCTGCAGATAGTAAGGATGAAGAAATCAAAACAGCTCCCAAGAGAACCTTTCTAGGTATGTACTTTAGAAACCCTTGTTGCATGAGGGTGCCATTGAAACACCATCCGTTCTCCGCTGCTTTTTTGTTTTTGCTTGGGATTTAGTTTAGCGTGTTGGATTGGGGTTTTTTCCCCGCCATTTTAGAAATGAATGCATGCTTATCATTTCTAAGAACAAACTATCCATGCTACATCTTTTTAACAGTGACATGTTCATTTGGGTTTTATTACTAAGGGAGAAGGCACATTCAATTTTGCTCCTTATGTGTTTCCCATATATCCCCCCCCTTAGTTCCATTACCAGATTTGACATTATAGGATTTATCCTGTTACATTTACTTTATTCATCGTATTTCACTCAGTAATTTGTGTTTCACTCAACAATTTGTGACAATTGGATGGGGTTTTGTGTGTGTGTGTATGTGTGTGTGTGAACAATATGCAGACACATTTAAAAGCATTTGCATGAATGAGTGTGCACGTGTATGTATTATATGAATCAATACACTGAAAATGAGTGAAAGTCTCATTTGAAGGTTATGGACTAATCTATCACAATGGTGCATTTTGTGTGATGGATAGATATTTTTGACTTCCCAATCTAGGGATAAGAACTGGCCCAAAGCCATCCATCTGGCTTCTGTACCTAAGAAAGGACCAGAGCCCTGGTTTCCCTACCCCTGTCTAAGTATCCACTGATTTAGGTTTTTTAAAAAATTTCTTTACTTAAATAATGATATATAATCTGTGCTTTCCCTAGGTTGGAGTCAGTTGAGCATTGTTGTGTGGAAACTGTGAATAGTAAATAATAATAATCATCTTGAGATAATCATATTAAAACACACATATGGCTGTTTTCAAATATCCGAACATGATTACTTGCATTGATTACCTCTCAGCTTCTGAGGGCTGATTAAAAGTCTAATATTAAGTGTTGTAAGGCCTGGTGGCTGCAGGACCACCTCTCCCCACTACAATTTTCCAGACTACTCAATTCGTGCTAGAAAAATCAACTGGTTATCCTCCATTTTGGAAAGGTTAGTGTCAACTCTGAAGGAAACCTGGCTGGAGCCATTCTGGAGGCTTCAGGGTTGCCACAACGCAAAGAAGGGATAGGGAGGGGGGACATAGTTAGATGCGGTTTTGTAGTCAAAACAAAATAGTTTCCTGTGAGAACTAAGGACATTCCAACGGGTGGCTAGAGAAAGGAGGAATGAAGTTACCAGGCAACTGGCAAGCACCTTGATTGGACAATGTGACTGATTGTTTGGGGAAAGGGGGGAGTTTCACTTTTTAATTAGGTGAAAACTGCGGGAACTTTCAGAGTCGGTTTTCACCAGTTGTGCCAATAGGATATCTCCAATAAAATCGTTGTTTGAGGAATCTGAGGTTATTACTTGGAATGCTGACGTTTAGGAGACCATAGCCAAAAGCACTGTCTCCCAGAGATGGAAAAGTGACACTTTTGGAGATTGGTCTTTACTCAATATTGTGTGCCACGTGAAAGAAATGGAATACAGAGCTCTTCCAGAGGGGTTTTGGGACAATACTTGTTGAATTATTGCTGAACAAGATGCCATAAGAAATGACTGTTTGAAATGTAGCTCTTCTGGAAGGGGTTTTGGACAATGTGTATAATTTGTCATTCTTTCCAGATGTGCTAGAAAGTAACTTGTAGTGGCCACATGGGCTCAGAGTTTTGGGAGCTGTAGTCCTGCACATCAGAGTGCTCGGAACTATAGAATTATTTGGTTTACATAAATCAAAGGACAGTAAAAATGATACCCTATTTCCCCCAAAATAAGACATCCCCTGATAATAAGTCCGATCGGGCTTTTGAGCACATGGCAATAAGACCAAGCGCTTATTTCAAGGTTCAAAAAAATATAAGACAGGCTCTTATTTTCAAGGAAACATGGTAGATTATTTGAAATAGTCTTTTGGCATTAACTTCAGAGTACAAACAACCTCTTCCCTTTCAGCAGTCCAGAAAACTACTTAGTGTCCTTAATTGTCCCCATCACCACTACCAAGAAAAGCAGTACAAAGCTTTTATCCACATGCTTTATCCAGAAATCTAATTGTTCTAATTCCAAGCAGCAGCTACAATATCCATTTTTCAAATAGAAACAAAATATTGGTCAGGCTTATCTATGCAAATGTAATAGATAAAAATGGATTCCTGTGCAGATTTCTCCTCTCATTAAGCTTTTGGCTTATTTGGAGCTAATTAAAAAAACCCAATTGGTTGGGTTAATCACTGAATCTCTGTTAGAAAGAAGTTTTAATTAAATAACGTTCACGTGTTATCTTAAAAGAATCTTTCTCTAAATCAAGAGACAGTGCACAAACTTTTTACTGTAGAGTTGCTAGCACCTGAGAAAGTTGGTATTGTGGTTTAGTTGCATTTTTGTTTGATGGCTAAACATTCATCTAATAAAGCTGTTCTTTGTTCTCAATTAGCTTTTTAAATGGCTTCCAACTTTAAACTTAACCCAAATGCTGACTACTGTGCATTGTAATCCTCACTCAGCAGTGCCAGTGGTTGAGATTATAGAACTAAGATTGGGAACTGTTAATTTAGATAGTTTCTGTGTCAGGTCTTTAGCTTTTAAAGCTACCGGTAGTTTCTTTTTTATCTGAATGGAGAACAAGTACTTGTGTTATGTCTCTTGTTTTTTGTTATCATGCTTTGAAGTTACTATCTTTTCATGATTTGGCTAGTTTGATTTTCTTCCCCCTACTTAATTTTTCTGTTTATTGTTTAGCATCCTGCTTTAGGATTGTTAATGCTACATGGTGATAATAATGATAAATAACATTTTTTTCCAGTAGTAAACTCTCTTGGGAGTTTCAAATCTGGTAATGATTGTCATCGAAAGATGCTCTTGCTTCAGTTGGGAAGCAATACTGGAAGTGTGTAAACAGAAACTTCACAATATATGGGAGTGCAAATGAAGCTCCTCTCTCATCTTATTGTTAGAACTGCATATTTTTCAGGCATAGTTGCCTTGAAATCTGCTTCAGCTGTTTCTGTCTGCATGTGCATGCACAGTGAGTTCTTTTTCATTCATGCAGAAACAGGAACAGCTTCCAGAGCACCTCACGTATGAGCCATGTAAGGAACATAGCTGCTTTAATTTAGACTGAAAGAGAAGAACTTCATTTGCACTCCTGCACATTTCAAAGCCCCTCTTGAATTAGGAATATATAAAATTAGTTGCACAAGCATTTTATATGCAGTACAATTATTTTGGATGGTCTGCATCTAGACTGAGACTCACACACTTGTGTTTTGGGGGGTTGGGAGAGAAATGGAACAGGCCAGTGCTGGAATTCAAATTTTCTTACTACCAGTTCTGTGGGCATGGCTTGGTGAGTATGGCAGGAGAAGGATACTGCAAAATCTCCATTCCCACCCCACTCTAGGAGAAGGATACCGCAAAATCTCCATTCCCACCCCGCTCCAAGGGAAGGATACTGCAAAATCTTTACACCCACCCCACTCTGGGGCCAGCCAGAGTTAGTAATTGCCGGTTCTCCGAACTACTCAAAATTTCTGGTACCGGTTCTCCAGAACCTATCAGAACCTGCTGAATTTCACCACTGGAACAGGGACATTAACTAATTCAAAAAGTGCACAACATGGCTTAGTGGAGATAAGGAAAAATGTGCTGGGAAGATAGGAGGCAGATGACTGGTACAGTATGCTATACTTGAACCCAAGATTATTGGTAGCTGAAGAAGAGCTAAAGGGAGAAAGGGAAAAGGAGGTGAGATGTAACCCAAACTATGAAAAGACGAGAAGGGTGAGATGTACTAGCTGTGTCATCTTTCCCTGAAGATTTTGGTTGAAACAGAAGAAACAAAATATGTCAGAGTACTGTTTTCTTGAACTGCAGCTCATCTACAGTTTTGAAAGAAACTCCGAAATACAATTGTGTGTGTGGGGGACAGGGAGGGATGAGGTTGAGAGAAAATACATATACTCTTTTTCATACCCAACTTTAATATAAATGATAAACTTTGCTGTTGATTGTGTTGTTTTCGGAGCTGATTGATAAGGTTTGTCATTTTGGCTATTGCTAATTTATTTATTGTGCAATATTTTTGACCATAAGTATTTGTTATTTTGCTCTGGGATACTAACATTTATTATTATAGCTATAGTGATATGATATTTCTTTTTCTTATTTTATATTTTTTTCCTAATCATTATTAGGAAAATTGTTAGGAAATTGTTTTTCTAATAATTCTATAGTGCGATTAGTATAAAAGATTGCAGCATATTCATCTAGGGAAAAAATTGCTGTTGCTCTTATCAACTCAAGCCAGGTACATAGATATAGCTTGAATTGATAAAGATCTTTTTAAAAATAACTTGCTATTTTGGAGGGAAAAAAAACGTTCTTATTTAAAACCGGCCAGGTGTTTTTTTTCTAGCTTTTCCTGTATTTGAAATTTCACTGCCCCGGACTTCCTGTAACAATGTCCTTTCATTCTTCCTTTCCATCTGTTGAAATTATCAGCCAGTTTCCAATTATGAATGTTAATCTAATTATCATTTTGCATAGATTAATGTAAGATTTTGCCTGCCTAAAGGAAATCTCATTTAAAATGCAAGATTAAATATAAGTATCTTAATTGCTTGGTATATGAATATTTCAGTACTGTTGCCCTATTTTGCATGGTCCTACTTTTGCTAATTATGATAGAATCTAGTTTGTCTCTGTAACTATTGTATTTTCCATTCCTTATTGCTCTGAAGGAGGCCAGTTTAAACAGTATGTGAGAGTCAGAACTATGATTTTTCTAACAGAGTACCGTTAAATTGAGCTAGGACTCTTTAAATTATAGGATAATTTTTTTTGTCTTTGGTATCCAATGCTGTGGTTTTGATGAGTATGCGGTTCATTCTAGCTTTTAATTTTATGAAGCTTGCATCTTGAAATTGGAAAATGAGAGAGACAATTTGAAAAGGAAGTGGAATGAAGACATATTCTGTTTTAGTGTTCCCCAAATTAGAACTGCGTCTCCCCAAACCACCAATGGAATTGTTTATCGATTATTGGAAATTTTACTTTTAGAGTGCGCTGTAATTGGGTACCCTGTCTTAAATTGTTGCTCCTTATCGTTTCTTTCTCCTGAAATTTCAGCTGTATAAGTAAAATGTTACATTGGATCAGTGATAATATTCAGCAAGGATTATCTTTGCCCATTTAGAATAAATAAACATCGTAGGATTAATTTATATTAGTTTGAAACTAACAGTGATAAAGTAAGGTACCACAGGTACAAGTGTTGTTATCACAACTATTATAGTCTTTATTAGTTGTGGTAAAGTCATGGCCGTTAGCTATAGCAGGGAAGTTCAAGTATGAAGACCCTAATTGTTTTCCGAGTTGATGTTGTGTATATAATTTAACCTAACAATCTAGGTAAGTAACAATAAGGTCCCAAAAAATTTATCTAGCTTAAGAAATAGAAGTGAAAAAGAACAGATCTGATTATACGGTCATGACCCCAAATACTTGTGGCAGGTTTGTGTTTTTGTCTCAAAACAAGCTCTCCATGAAGCAAGTGCAGGCTTGTGCTGGAAAATAAAATCGTGCAAAACCATACTTCAGATTATAAAGAAGGATGAAGATTTATTAGATTTAAACAAAAGAAACCCAACAATGGAACTGAAGGAGAACATAATGATCCATAAAATAAGAATCAAACAAAGCAGCAAGCTCAAGAAACAAAAGTGAGAAAAACAAGAGGTATAGAAGATAATCTACTACACTGTTGGAATTTGGTAATAAACTCTCACAGAAGAGTTTAAATTTCTGAGTTTGCAAGGAAGAAACAAGAGACTGAGCTAGACAAAAGATGAGCGGTTGGACAGCTGAGTAGCAGCACAATGCAATTCCCATCTAAAAGAAGGCAAAGAAGACAGTTGTGTGGCTGATGACTCCTTACTATGAGGAACAAATGTGTGCAATCTGGATTCACTGGCTCATGAAATACAGTTGGGAGCAGAGCCAAGAATGAGAGAACATTGCTATGACTCATTAAGCCCATTGACATGTATCCCTTCCTGTTCTTTTACATCAGAACAAGTGATAAATATCAAGATCAGTAATAACCACATCCTGGGCTGTGAAGATCTGTGAAGGAAACTGGAATATTTGGGAGCTTGGTAGGTATTTTCATACATTCTTCAATTTATTTATTTATTTTTTTATTTTTAAATTTGATTTATATGCCGCCCTTCTCCGGAGACTCAGGGGGGCTTACAATGCGTTAAGCAATAGCCTTCATACTTTTGTATATTTATACAAAGTCAGTCTCAGACCGCTCGGCAGCCTGGGCACTCCAACAAACCACGCTGAGACGAGATGCTCGAGCAAACAGAAAGCAGTTTATTTTCGTCTTCCAGGAAGCCGTAGATTACGCTGAGTTCACCAAAAGGGATAACACAAAGTCGGCGTTGGGATTCCCTCACCCCAACTCCGTTTAAATAGCCGCGCTGTACAACCAGCCAATCAGCGCTGCTTCCAGGTTCCACCCCACCCATTATGCAAAATTGCAATTAATCATGGTTAGCCTAGCCCGTCCGCAGCGTGACCGACCGCCTAACTCGTGACACCCCCTCCACCATTGTGCCCATGTGTTTTCTCTTGATAGCAGGTGTGTTCTCTCCACCCCACCTAGCAGGTAAGTCCTTTGGTCTGATGTGTCAAGCTGGGCAGGCTTGACAGGCGGCTCCCCCTACCAGGAGTCCCCCTGGAAGACAAAAGCATAAAGTTATAGCAATCGCTATCAAACCACCCCACCCAGCTTGCCAGGTTTGTTGGGATATTTTTTATGAAATTGACGACGTAGCCTATTTGCATTAAGGTTTTCTAATGGAACCCAGGTTGCGTCTTCCAAGGGATAGCCTTTCCATCGTACTAGGTAGTACAACTTATTTCTGCGAACTTTGGAATCTAAGATCTCATCTATTTCATATTGATTTGTGTAAAGAGGTCCAGGGCGGGTTAACGGGTCTCGTGTTTCCGTTACCGGTTTGAGGAGACTACTATGGAAAACAGGGTGGATTTTTCCTAACAAGGGTGGTAACTTCACCTCGACAGTTACTGGATTTATAACTTTTGTGACCGGAAAAGGGCCGAGATATTTAGGGCCCAATTTTTTGCTGGGTACCTTCAACTTGATGTATTTTGTGGACACATACACCTGGTCTCCAACTTTGAATGGTGTAATGTCTTGTCTCTTTCTATCGGCGTATTTTTTGTACTCGTCCGCCGCTTTTCCTAAGGCTGTTCTGATGGTTGGCCATACTTGACAAATCCTCTCCCCCCACTCCTTTGGAGTTGTTTGGGCTTGACTAGTTTCCTCTAACTCAGGGATAGCGGTGAAGTCCCGCCCATGCACCACTTGGAAAGGTGTGACTCCTGTGCTACGGTGTACCGCATTGTTATACGCGACTTCAGCAAATGGTAGGAGTTGTGACCAGTCGGACTGTTGATACGAAACATAACACCTTAAGTATTTTTCTACCATCGCATTGGCCCTTTCTGCAGCTCCATTGGTACTTGGGTGAAACGCTGAGCTGAGCCCTTGCGACGACCCTAATAAGGTGATAAAGTCTCTCCAGAACCGGGCCGTGAATTGTACTCCTCTGTCTGATATTATTCGAGTCGGAGCTCCGTGCAACCTATATATATGTTTCACGAACATGTGTGCTAGTTTTCTCGCGGATGGGAGACCTCGGCAGGGGATGAAATGGGCCTGCTTTGAAAAGAGGTCAATCACGGTCCAAATGACCGTGTACCCATTACTGTCAGGGAGGTCCACAATGAAATCCATTCCTATCTCCTCCCACGGTTTGTTGGGGGTCGCAACAGCTTGTAATAAGCCCAACGGCTTACTAGTGTTTGCTTTTGTTGTTGCACATATTTTACACCCTCTGATATACTGTTCTGTATCCTTTCGTAAGCGAGGCCACCAAAATTGTCGTCTAACGAGATGCAACGTTTTTAGGAATCCGAAATGTCCTCCTATTTTTGCATCGTGACATCTGTGCAACACCACCGGTCTTAATGGTTTAGGAATGTATAATTTGGACCCTACCCAGGCAAGACCATCCCTCATTGTTAGTGTGGTTCCATGTTCCTTTACCCAAGGGTCATGGCTTACTTCCCGTTGCAACTCGACTTTTAAGGTATCAGGATCTAAAGAGGTAGCTTGTGTTCGTGCTGCTTGTTGTGGTTTTGGGATGATAGCCTGAACTATTTCGTTTCTCTTACTATTGAATTGTGGCATGCGTGATAACGCATCGGCTAGAAAATTCTTCCCACCAGGAACATATTTGAGATCGAAATTGAACCGGTGGAAATATTGTGCCCAACGAACTTGCTTTGGTGACAACTTTCTCGGTGTCTGAAGGGCCTCCAGATTTTTATGATCGGTCCATACTTCGAATTTCTGCCCAGCCCCTTCCAGCAAGTGGCGCCAGGTTAGCAACGCCCATCTTACCGCAAAAGCTTCCTTTTCCCAAACAGCCCAGCCACGCTCAGTTGGTGTAAGTTTGCGTGAAGTGTATGCGCACGGTTCTAACTGTCCGGTTTTTGTCCGTTGCAGTAGCACAGCAGCCACGGCTACATCGCTGGCGTCTGCTTGTACAATAAATTGCAACGTCGGGTCTGGGTGTTTAAGTACAGGCTCTTGGGAAAAGAGCCGTTTCAACTGCTCAAAGGAGCATTGACACTCTGGTGTCCACGAGAGTGGCTGTCCTGGTTTTACTTTCCCTATGATGTGTTTTGTTTTCAATAACTCAGTCAAGGGAAGGGCTACCTGAGCAAAAGAGGGTATGAATTGGCGATAAAAGTTGGCAAAGCCCAAAAAACTCTGCAACTGCTTTCTAGTTTTAGGTGCCTGCCATTCTAATACTGCCACTACTTTCTTGGGATCCATTTCCACCCCTGTGCCCGAGATGCGGTAACCAAGATAGTCCAAAGAGGTACGGTGGAACTCACACTTGGACAGCTTGACAAACAATTTTGCTTTCAACAATTTTGTGAGAACGGTTCGTACTAACTGTATATGTTCTTCCATCGTATTCGAGTATATAAGAATGTCGTCCAAGTAGACAAGAACTCCTCTATATAAATGCTCATGCAAAACGTCATTAATAACTTGCATGAATACAGCAGGTGCCCCCTGGAGCCCAAACGGCATTACGCAAAACTTAAAACTGCCTAACGGGCAATTAAAGGTGGTTTTCCACTCATCTCCAGGTCTTATTCGCACCCGGTAATAGGCCTCCCTCAAATCGAGTTTCGTAAAGATCTTCCCTGTGGACAAGGTAGCCAGCAGGTCTTTCATTAAGGGTAAGGGGTAGAGGTGTTCTACACACACCGCGTTCAGCCCCCGGAAATCGACACATAAGCGAAGACCGCCATCCTTCTTTTCTCGGAATAGTACCGGTGCTGCCATACGGGCACGACTCGGTTGAATAAACCCCCGGGCTAAGTTGTTGTCAATGTACCGCCGTAGTTCCTCGAGCTCAGGCTTTGTCATTGCATACATGCGTGGTTTGGGTAATTTTGCCCCAGGGATTAATTCTATGGCACAGTCCGTAACCCTGTGAGGAGGCAGTATTTCACATTCTTCTTCAGCAAAAACAGCCGCTAAATCCCTATAGACATCTGGATATCCCTCCTGTGGAGGATTGTGGTCAACCCCCCTATTCCCAGTTCCCTGGGGTAAGCGCTCCTGTACCATCGGTTGCGACTGCGAGCCTACTTCCAACCGCACCTTCCGAAACCCATCCTCCCACCATATGACTGGCTGCCACTTGTCTAACCAGGCTAGACCCAATATCAGGGGTTCTACCATATGCTCGATTATCACAAAACAAAGCTGTTCTCTATGTGCCCCTATCCTTAGCTCTACGGGTTCTGTGACATAACGAGCTGGCTCCCCATCTAGGAGTGACCCATCCATTTGTTCAAAACGAATTGGAGCCCTCAGCTTCCTGATTTGAAGCCCCAATTCTTGGGCCACAGCTTTTCGCATTAGGCACCGGGTGCATCCAGAATCTAGCAGAGCACCATGATGGGCTTCTGTTAGGGTGCGTATGTTTTGTAACACTACCGGGAGTACAAAGGGACTTATTGGGTCGCTTACCATAGGATCCTCTGGTGCACTATCGTCACTGTCCTCCGACCGCACCTCGTCTCCCCCGACCGGTCTCCTGTTCTCCAACAAGGTGGCACGGGTTCCACGGAAGGTTGGTGTGGGCGTCGGTGGCTTTGCCCGTTCTGTAGTTGAGCGGACTCGCTCTCTACTCCTGACCCCAGGAGATGGCCCTTGTGTGCGGGGCGATGACAGGGGGGCCACAGGGCACTCGGCAGCCCTGTGCCCAACTTGGTTACATCGAAAACAACGGAACGAGGTAGCCCGTCCTCCACTTGTGACCGGTTTGATGGTAGGTGAACCTCCTGGATTCAGCTCTTTTATGGCTGGGGGTTTAGTCCCAAATCTTTGTGGTGGAGTAACCCGTGGTCGGAACTCACGCAGCCCGACCTCCAGTTCCACTGCTGCTTTACACCATTCTGTCAATAGGGGTGGTAAACCACGATAGACACATGCTTGTCTCACCTCTCTATCCAGACCAGCACGAAATTGGTGGACTAACAATCGTTCGGGCCAAGAGCGGAGTCTCCCAGCCAGGACACGGAAGTCTTTGACGTACTCTTTCACCGGCCGGCCTCGTTGTCGAAGGGCTAAAAGCTCTCCTTCCGCCACCTGGATTCTAGCACTATCCTCAAAACGGATCCGTAGAGCGTCCAAAAATAGCCCCACATCGGCCAACTCTTTTGCATGCTCATTATGCAGGTCCGCAACTCAGTTTGCTGCTTCGCCCTGTAGCACTGCTGTGATTGCAATTACCATAGCCCACTGTGAAGGATACAAGCGCCCATACAGATCCACATGGCTTAGGATTTGGCTAAGGAAAATAGCGACTTTGTCTGCGCTGCCATCAAATGAGGCTTGTATGGGTGGTGGGCCCCACCATTGTTGTTGCTGTTGAACACCTGGTGCCCATATGGGTGGCAGTGGCGGGCCACGCACCCCCAGTTGGTCCCTCTCCTCCCCTCGGCGCACGTCGCTATACCCCCGCACAATGGGTGGCCGTGTCTCTCTCCCTTCCATCCTTCGGGGAGCCTCCTGTGTTTCGCCTAGAGACGATGTTCGGGGCCCCGTAGAGCCGTGCTCTGTTGCCTTTGTCCTGCCAGCCTCTATCCCCATGCGCAGCTTGGGACTTGCTAGATGAAATCGTGGTTCAGCCCTGGATCTCCCTTGCCACGTGCTGGTTGTCTCCCCACGTTCAACCCACGGCTGCCAGGACGCTGCATCACGGAAACTAGCTTCCCCGAACTTCTCTCGTAACGTCTCTAAGGTGGACGAGCCAAGGCTACTGGAAGAGTAGGTCCAATCCCCCTCCTCATCCTCTATCCATTTGCGCTCCCGCCACCCCTGAAACGCGCCTTCTGGCCGATACTGAGTTTGACTCCTCTGAGACCCAGTCAAGGCAGGGCTAGTCCACCAATCCCCTGTGGAGCCCTTTCCTGTACTTACTACAGCTGGGCTTTGCTCCCCGCTGCCAATGTCCACCTTCAATGACTTCTTCTCCTTTTGCTGGCTCTGCTCGCCACCGCTGATATCCACCTTCAGAGCCTTCCTCTCCTTTTGCCTGACCACGGGTGGTTCCACAGCGGCTTTTCCCTCCAGCGGCTCCAGCGGGACGACAGGGGTCTCTTCTTCCAGAGCTGCCACCAGCCCAGCCTCCGGTAACGCCCCCACCGCCCCTTCGGCCATCCTTTCACAACGGGAGAGAGAAATCCAAAAAGGAGAAACGCCGACTTTCTCTCAGACCGCTCGGCAGCCTGGGCACTCCAACAAACCACGCTGAGACGAGATGCTCGAGCAAACAGAAAGCAGTTTATTTTCGTCTTCCAGGAAGCCGTAGATTACGCTGAGTTCACCAAAAGGGATAACACAAAGTCGGCGTTGGGATTCCCTCACCCCAACTCCGTTTAAATAGCCGCGCTGTACAACCAGCCAATCAGCGCTGCTTCCAGGTTCCACCCCACCCATTATGCAAAATTGCAATTAATCATGGTTAGCCTAGCCCGTCCGCAGCGTGACCGACCGCCTAACTCGTGACACCCCCTCCACCATTGTGCCCATGTGTTTTCTCTTGATAGCAGGTGTGTTCTCTCCACCCCACCTAGCAGGTAAGTCCTTTGGTCTGATGTGTCAAGCTGGGCAGGCTTGACAGTCAGCTTATTGCCCCCACAAACTGGGTCCTCCATTTACGCACCTTAGAAAGGATGGAAGGCTGAGTCGACCTTGGGCCTGGTGAGAATTGAACTCACAGTAATTGCAGGCAGCTGGATGTTAAATGCTGCCTTAGTAGGAGGCATTAGCCTCCTACACCACTCAGGCTCCCTAAAGAAAGATGATGAAGAGGGAAAGAAGAATTTTGCAAATGATTTGTTACAGTAGTATTTTTCAAACTTGGCAACTTTAAGATGGGTAGACTTCAATTTCCAGAATTCTGGGAGTTGGAAGTCCACACATTTTAAAGTTGCCAAGTTTGAAAAACACTGCGTTAGAACAGTGGTCCCTTAGGAGAGATTGGGTCTCTGCTGTGCTTGGCCAAATCATGTGAAACTTGGTCAGAAGGACCTTACATTGAATCTTGGGATTGGGGAAGGAAATCTATAAATAAGAATTTATGTACTATAGAAGCGAATGGAAATAACTATAGAAATAACAGAATTTATTAAATGGTTCAGTAAATAATCAGGAAAAATCATTAATTCATGAAGTTCACTACTCAAGTTTAGATTATGGAAATTAAATGGAATGAGCTTGAATTTTTATTATAGGGCAATAAATAATTTAAAGGGGTAGGTGAGACCTGGTAGGATGACAAATGTTTTGAATACAGTACATGATTTGCTCAAGAAGAAGTAGCAGCAGAAAAAGAGAAAGAATTGTATTGCATGTTAAAAATACTGGCGTTTGTCCAAAAATCCACTGGAATGGATTGGATGGCACTGTTGAGAGCATCACAGTTAAATATATATGGAAGATGGACGACAAATAGCAGTGTTGTTACTATCCATTTCCAATTCTCAAGGCAGGAAAAGTTGGATAGTTTTCAAAAGCAAAAGAAGCGTGAAGAGATAATAATGGTGAATTTAGTTAGCCCAATCATCATCATTTCTGCCAAGTATGGTCCTTTTAGAAAATTCCTGACTGGTGGCGTTGAGAACTTTCTCCTTCAGCCACTTTAGGCAGACAGAAGGGGATGGATTATCCTTCATTTATTTCTAACAAAGTAGTTGGTTTAATAAAGTGGAAGTAGTGGGAATGTCTAACAAATAACCAGGTAATGCTGTAACTTCTACAGTCTCTCATCATTGGTCATGTAAACTGGGTCTGATATCAATCCAAAATACTTGCAGGGTACCCGGTTGTCTTAACTGCTGGATCTCCTTAGCCACAAGGTAATGCAGATACCATAAGTGTATGGGTAGCTACAGGAGGGTAATTGTAGATACAATTATGCATGGATTATGATAGATGCCAATGATAAAGATTCATACTTTTGGAAATGGGCAATTTAGATAAAAAGTTAGTCTGGACAAAAGAGCTTTTATGCCAAGATGAAAACTTGGAGGTGACATATGGTATCTGAAAATGCTACACAAGCTGCAGTTGCTATATTTGAACACTTGAGGGTGCCCCTAGATTTTCAAAATATTAACATCTGACTGAGTTAAATAGAAAAAGTATATTCTCAAGTCTTAAGGAAAGCATGAAGGTGCAACAAAAATACTAAGAAGCATGTTCTGACATCTGAGATGTGATTGAATCATTATCCGGCAAACATTTATACAATCATGTTAAATATACTTACCAGCAGGCAGGGGAATGAGAAGAGAAATGGATTTCTCCCCCTATATTTGGAATTTTTGAAAGAAAAAGATATTCAATATGTACTGAAAACTTCTATGAAAATATCTTAAATGACCATCCATGTGCTTTATAAAATGTGTTTGAAGTAAGTGGTTCTGGATATTGGAATTATTTTAAAACCATAATTTGACAACACGAAGCTTGCGTGAATAATTTATATTTCTTACAGTGCTTCTAGCCCAGTGGTGAAATGTAAAATTTGTTACTACCGGTATTGTGGACGTGGCTTGGTGGGAAGGGTTAATGTGAATAGGTGGGCGTGGCCATTTAAAAAAACTTTTAAAACCATTTTTTCTACAACCTCTTCGTCGAAGAGGTTGTAAAAAAATGCTTTCAAAAGGCTCTGACGATCCCAGTTGAGTTGCCTGATTGGTAGAGGCTTTTTTAAAAAGGCAACTTTTAAATCAATTTTTAAAGGCTTTTTTAATCAGGCAACTCAGTTGGGATTGTCAGAGGCATTTAAAAGAAAAAAAGGTTTTTTTCTTTTAAAAGCCTTTGACGATCCCAGCTGAGCTGCGCGATCATCAGAGGCTTTTTTTTTACTTTTAAAAGCATTTTTTTGGCCGAAGAGCTTTTAAAAGTAAAAAAAAAGCCTCTGATAATTATGCAGCTCAGGTGGGCATGGGGGGGGGGCAGGGATTTTTGCTACTGGTTCTCCGAACCACCCGCCTCCATCGCCTTCTGGTAAATGTGCTCTTTAGAAGGCCAGATCCTGAAGATGAAACTCAAATACTTTGGTCACCCAATGAGAAGAAAGGACTCACTGGAGAAGAGCCTAATGCTGGGTAAGATTGAGGGCAAAAGAAGAACGGGATGACAGAGAACGAGGTGGCTGGATGGAGTCACTGAAATAGTAGGCCTGAGTTTAAATGGACTCCAGAGGATGGTGGAGGACAGGAAGGCCTGGAGGAACATTGTCCATGGGTCACGAAGGGTGAGACACGACTTCGCAACTAACAACAACAACAACAACAAAAAGTGCTTCCTGTCCTTGGAAGTCCATTTGTTTTAGAATGTCCATAACACACACTTGAAAATGAAAATATATATATACAGAGAGCCTTGATCTAATGTCTGGTGATAACATTTATCAGGTGCAAGAAACCAGGAACAACAGAAGTAGAATTCAAAGTACTAGAAGTTTATTCCATGCTACCTATACATAAGAAACTGATGTATTAATGGTCTATCCAAATTGGTTCTAGATAAGGGTCAACAGAATTCACAAGGGTGAGGGCAGCACTGGATTTAGGTTTTTTGTTGGAATGTAATGACTCCAAACTGATGACATGTTTGGTCCTGCCCTCGGGCTCTGCCTGATCAAGTCCTACCCATTGCTTTGAAATAAATAAAGTGTATAGTGGGGAGAACAGGTTGTATCCTTTTTTCTACCTGACTTCCTTCAAAGATGGTCAGACTGCATTGTCCTAAAGCTTCGGTCAACTCCTATGGTGTCTAGAAATTCCAGGTCCTCCAGTTGCAAGGAGACCAGATTGGAAAGGGTTTGGGGTGTAATGGCTGCCTTTGCACGGATTGTAGATGTTGTTATTATTATTATTATTGGTTCGATTTATATGCCGCCCTTCTCTGGAGACTCAGGGCAGTTTACAATGCGTTAAGCAACAGCCTTCATACTTTTGTATATACCTGCTTAGTAGGGCTTTTGGCGCCCCCTAAGCAGTGTTCTTTTTTATACAAAGTCAGTTTATTGCCCCCACAATCTGGGTGCTCCCATTCCTCCACCATTCTGGGACAAAATATGACTTGGTTTTCTAATTTGATTTAAGAACAGTGTAGAGGACTTAAATGGGAAAAGCTCATCATAGAATAAAAATTTGTGATGCAGGTATATTGCGTGATATGATAAATGAAAGTCCATTGGCTTTGACTATAAATATCCATCCATTCATTTAAAAAAAGGCCTGAGGGTTGAGGGAGCCTTGCAAAAAAGTTAGTTGCTTTGGTGAGAAAGGCAGAATAGATCTCTGCTTGATTTTCTTTGAACTCCCCTTTCTTCCAGAACGGGAATGTTGTACGATTTATTCAGAGTATGCAACTTTATAGAATTTGGTGCCATTAGGACACTGCACAAATGCCCCTCATAAACCCCAACATAGCCATGACGGCATTATCAACCTGACTAAGCTTTAATTATTATGTATACTTATAGTGGTTGTGGAAGGACAACTACAAAAATGATTTTATAGTGTGATTTTTATACCCAGGTTGTCTCTGATTAGTAACTGATGTTTTGTAGAAAGAATCCTCTTTTTTGAAAGGTAAAGTTCTTTTTTAGCTGGGATGTTTTAATTTGCTGTTGTCTGTCAGCTATTGGATTGGGTTGGGATAAAGAGGACTTCCTGTTGCAAAAGCTGATTGACACTCTCCTAGGTACAGCTATGCAATCCAAGTAGAACTGGACACAAATGAGATATGTAGGTTTCTCAAGCAGGATCATGGATGGATGGGTAGGGATCTAAAGTTTCTATTGGCCAGCAGTGTGCTTTCCTGAATTTGGCCCCTCTCTAGGATCTATTTTGCTTTAACACTCAGCTGTATTTAAGAGGTATCCCCAACATTTGCCCTGATTGGTATAAATTTAATAAATTAAATAAGAAGAATGGATTGTGTTGAGGAAAATTTGGGAGTTTTTTGGAGGACTCTTCTACAATAGGATAATAGGCAGTTCATTCAACTACCATATTTTTTGGAGTATAAGATGTACCTTTTTCCCTCCTAAAAGAGGGTGAAAATTTAGGTGCATCTTATATACCAAATATAGCCCCACCCATCCACTGGCCCCACCCTTTGGCCCAGTGATAAAATGTAAAATTTGTTACTACTGGTTCTATGGGCATGGCTTGGTGGTAGTGGTGGTAATATGACTGAGTAGGTGTGGCCAATTTTTTTTTGTTTTTTCTTTTAAAACCATTTTTTCTGCAACTTCTTCAGCCGAAGAGGTAAAAAAAATGCTTTTAAAAATAAAAAAGCACCTCTGATGATTGCACTGCTCAGCTGGGCAATGCGGGGGGGGGGGGGGGCAGGGATTTTTGCTACCGGTTCTCCAAACCCCACCCGCCTTCACTGCTATGGGATCGGGTGATCCGGTCAGAACTGGGAGCATTTCACCCCTGCTTTGGCCTCTGCCTCACAGCAGTTACCTCCTTGCAAGCAAACAGCAAGAAAAAAGAGCTGCTTTCAGCTTCAGCACAACCTAATTAGCACAAATTGATTGGATGGGCCTCCCGATTCTCAGCTGATCTGCTGTCAGCTGTTTTGTGCAGGGCTCTGCTGCTTGCTGCAAAGAGGTAAATTGCTGGAGCAGATTTTTTTTCCCCTTGTGCTAATCAAGCTATGCTGAAAACTAAAATGAAAGTATAGCATTTTCTGTTTGCTGTTTGCTGCAACGAGGCAAAATTGCTCAGAGGTAGAGGGAGATTTCTTTCTTTCTTTTTTTCCTAACAAAAAAAGTAAGTGCGTCTTATACTCTGGTGTGTTTTATACTCTGAAAAATACAGTAGGTACCATATTTTATTCTAAAACCTGTTTTTGCCATTGCTTTATGTGGGACTTGGAAAAGAGTCAAGTTTAATCAAGTGGAATTGCTGCTTCTTATCTCTAGGTGGTTCAACACAATTAGGTCATAATTGACCAGAAAGCAAACAGCACTTGCTTAGGAAATGAAGCATTCATCTATTACCATGCAAGTGGATTTTTGCTTGCCCGATGGGATTTATCTTTCTTGCCTCACATCCCCAGACCTGTTCTAAAGGAACTCCCAACCTTCCAGAGCAGATTTTGGATGCACGTAGAGCAAGGTGAAAATTATTAGACAGATTATTTATACATATGGCTGTCATCCAAGCATTACACCTGGTATTTAGTGTGAAAATAATATTAAATAACCCAAAATTCAAATTCATAAGGGAAAGAGCTAGATGGTGGCAATTGATTAAACTCCTAAATATTGTAAATCAGGGGTCTCCAATCCTCCTGTTAGGAACTGGGCCGCAGAGACCGAGGTGTGAGTGGGGGTGAGCAAAACTGCACATGCAAGGGATCTATGTTGTGCGCTACTCCTCTCCCCTCATGGTCCATGGAAAAAATCTTCCACAAAACTGGTCACTGGTGCCAAAAAGGTTAAGAGCCACTGAGGTAAATGAACACAAAATTAGTTAGATAATGTTATATATTGGAAAATATGTGTGAAATGTCCTGAAATGGATCTTACTATCACTTTAAGGTACCACACTATAGATATAATCTAAGGGCCAAAATAGGCCTTAAACATTTTTCTGGATTTTTTACGTTTTGTTGCTAGCAAACTGTACAGGTAGTCCTTGAGTTACAACCATAACTGAGCTCAAAATTTATGCTGCTAAGTGAAATATTTGTTAAGTGAGTTTTGCCCCATTTTATGACTTTTCTTGCCACAGTTGTTGAGTGAATCATTGCATTTGTTAAGTTAGTCACATGATTGTTAAGTTAATCTGGATTCCCCACTGACTTTGCTTGTCGGAAGTTCGCAAAAGATGATCACATGACCCCAGGGCACTGCAAGTGTCATAAATATGGCTATCTAAGATGTTGTCTAGGCCAGAGTTCTTCAGCCTTGGCAACTTTAAGCCTGGAGGACTTCAACTCCCAGAATTCCCCAGCCAGCATAGCTGGCTGGAGAATTCAGTTGAAGTCTACAAGTCTTAAAGCTGCCAAGTTTGGGGACCCCTGACCTACACCAAATTACCTGTCCAGCTGTGAAAGTTATTTTTTTTTTTTAAATAGAAGACTAAAAGTTCTTTCCAAGTTGTAGAAGTTTTCTATTCATTCATAGACATTCATAAGAGTTTTTCTTTGATTCTCTCTGTTGCATTATATTTAGGCATGCATTATAGTTTTCTGTGGTTTGGGCCATATGTTCTCTTCCCAGCAGAGCCACAAAAGCTTTTGGACAAACAATGAATGAAAAGCCTCAGTGGCTCCATTTAGCTTTTCTTCGCTCTTCAGGTATTTGAAATATCCTATAGAAAAAGTCTGGAAATAAATTGTATAGGGTACAATTTTTTTATTATTATTATTATTATAGCCACCCATTCCCATAGATTTGGATGGCTTCCAAATACAAAACAGTCAATACATACAACTTCACAGGCAGCCTGGACCAAAACAAACTGCAGCATAACAAATGAAGCCAAAGGAGAGACTAACAATGAAGAAGGTTTTCAGTTTTGCTTTGCATGTAGTTGTCCTTGAAGAAATTACTCCTTGCGTATGCTTTTGAAGACAGTTGCAATTACGTTACTTCATGCAGTGCATGGAACAGAAACTATTCTTTATTCTGGCATCCAATTCCAGTTTTGTCTACAAGAGAGAAAGTCATAAAGCTTTCTTCTCCCACATTTCTCCTCCCCACCCACCCTCAGAAACAGATGCTGCATGTTTAAGAAGCACAAGAAATTGGTACATAATTCACAAGAAAAAGCAGCCCCCTTCCTTCTCCCCCTCTTTTTAAAAAAATACCGTGTTTGCATTTGCAGCTGTTTTACTTTGCTTCTCAAAATGTTGAAAGGTAGGGTGAACCCCAGTTGTTTCCGAAAGGCTTAGCTCAATAGATTCTGGTGGTATCTGAATGATTATTGAACTCAAAAACTGAACCTTGTGTTTATAAAAATGAATAGTAATAACAATAGCAATAGCACTTAGTCTTATACATCGCTTCATAGTGCTTTTACAGTCCTCTCTAAGCGTTTTACAGAGCCAGCATATTGCCACCAACTATTTGGGACCTCGTTTTACCAACCATGGAAGGATAGAAGTTTGAGTCAACCTTGAGCAAGTCAGGATCGAACTCCTGGCAATGGGCAGTTAGCCTGCAATTCTGCCTTCTAACTACTGCCCCACCATGGCTCTTAATGCAGTGATATCAGTGGTGAAATCTAAATTTTTTAACTACCAGTTCTGTGGGCGTGGTTTGGTGGGCGTAGTGTGGCTTGATGGGCACAGCTTGGTGGGTGTGGCAGGGGAGGGATACTGCAAAATCTCCATTTCCACCACACTCCAGGGGAAGGATACTGCAAAATCCCCATTCCCTCCCCACTCCTGGGGGAAGGAGATTGCAAAATCTCCATTCCCACCCCACTCTGGGGCCAGCCAGAGGTGGTATTTTCCTGTTCTCCAAACTGCTCAAAATTTCTACTACTGGTTCTCCAGAACCTGCTGTATTTCACCCCTAAGTGATATTATTCTATTTTCTTACCCACTTCTTTTTCTTCAGTAATTATTAATTGGGGGGGAGAGATAGGTAATGTTTTAAGATGTTTCCAGCTTTTAAGTTGAGTCTTTGTAAATTAGGTATCTGGCAGGGGAGACAGAATAGTCATGATTTCAAGCTTAACCCCACCCCCCAAATAACAGGGCACTTGTTCAGGATCTAGGACGTGAGTTTTATCAGCATTATATTTATCAGTACATCTAACAACAGAGGTATTTGTGCAGCTTTTATGCAGAATGCAATAGTCACTAATGCCAAAGTACTTCCAAATGTATCTTCCTTTTTTCTGATCTCCAAGGACTGCTTCATTGCAGAGAATTTAGACCTATAGCAGCTTGTATTTTCCAAAATATTACAAGTGTCCCATGAAATATTTAAGCCCTGATCTATTTAGAAGCAAGAACACAATGTGCAAATGACTACTGAAAATCATGAAAACCCGCAGTAATGCTTACTTGCATACTTATATGGATGTGGTTATGTTCAATGACAATATTGTAAATATTTCTATAATCTTGTTTGCATCTGAATATTAGAGTGATTGGTTATTGGGTCTTACTGTCATGTTCAAGAACATTAGAAACAAAGGTGACAATTAAAAAGACCATGATCTGTTTTCTAGGAAATTGCAATTGTAGATTTTTGTGTGCGTGTGGAAGATAGACAGTTTTAGTATTTAAAATAAATACATGTCAGACAAAGAATTGCTGAAGCAGCAGTAAAATGAAGAAAACTAGTTTTCTCATTAAGCTTACCTTTTTTTTTGTTACTGTTTTCTGTTGTTTGCTTTCAAATCAATAAAGCTTACGTCTGCAAAATCTTCTGGAGCATTAGAAGAAAATAGTTGCAAATGTATAAACCTAAATTAATTTTAGTGCTTTGTAGTATGATACTGTAATTTTTCAGAATTAGTGTATTTGATTTTTAAACATTTGGCTTTGGTTAAATGTTTAACATCACGTAGGGGTGGGGGGTGTTGCACTTTTGGCATTAGCTTGTGTTATCAGTTAGGTTTTTTCCCATCTCCTGCCCTTTTAAATACAGTTTTCCTAGATACCCAGTTATTTTTCTATTGGCAATGGATGGTACCTGACCCCTAGCACTGTCATCAGATTAAAAATTATTTGATGGCATCGACTTTTTTCTTTTCCTTAATTCTCCAGCTTTTATAGAAACAGGACAAGCAGTCCTGCTGTGAAGAGTGCTGAACTTGTTGACATCAATATGCTCACACAAGGCAGAACATAATTCACAGAATAAGCTATAGGAGCTATGGTGCTTTTTAAAAATTATCTGATAAAATGGGAAGGACTCTGCATGGAGAGATCTTTTTTTTTCCAAGTTAAACTGTGAACATTTATTTTTCTGTTTTCATATTGAACCACACTGTAATGTTAAGATAATTACCTCTTATCCCTTGGGCTAGGGCTGGGAGAGCCAGATTTAAACTCACACTCAATCATGAAGTTTTCTAACTGAGATTGGATCAATAATTATCCTCAAATGGTTATTATGAGGATTAAGTAAAGCTGAAAATTATGTAGACCACTGTGGCTGATGCCTGCAGATGCCAACTAAACATCATACTCCATTTATCTTAAGTTTGTAAAATCTTCCTTTGCTTTTTTTAAAAGGAAGTCTGACATCTTATAAAACAGTGGTGTTTTGAAATATCTTTATTTTTAGTTATTAATTTCAGTTAACTCCAGAGGCCTACTTTCTGAGGACATCTGTATGAAACCCAGAAGAATTTGTAGAAATGACAATATTGATTGATTTGACTCCTGGCAATCATAGCTAGATTATGTCCATTCAGTTCCTTGCGTTAAGATTGGCCCTGCTATTTCCTGCAAGTTGGTTTAGCTCAAGGGTCTCCAAACGTGGCAATTTTAAGACTGGTGAACTTTCACTGGCTAAAGAATTCTGGGAGTTGAAGTCCACAAGTCTTAAAATTGCCACATTTGGAGACCCCTGGTTTAACTGACAGAGTGATTGTTGGAACTTCTCAATAATATCACACTTATTATGGAATTGATTCTGAAGAACCTCCACCCCAATCTTCTCCATTCCCAGCTGCCCCACATCTTTTTTTAGACAGCAGTGGAAAACATGCCAGTTAACTCCAGCATTAATAGGATAACAAATACTCCAAAATTAGACTTTCAGATTTATATTGTTTTTAATGAAATCTTTTTACGATTGTTTTTAAAGAGCGTTGATTTTATTGGTATTGCTAGCTACAATTTTATTCCTTAGCTACAATTTTATTCCTTTATTCCTTTGCTAACAGAAACATGTTCCACCGTGAGGATGAGCTATATAGAAATAAAATGTTAATCATGTAAATCTGTCAAAAAAAATTGAATAGGTCTTTGCTGTCGCACTACTACATTTAATTATGTTTTGATCCCTTCTCCAATTTGATAATGAATTCCCTCCACACACAGGACTGAACACCGCCATTTGGACAGATAACTAAAGGCTGATGAAATTACCTTTTCTGTTGTAGAAATGGGAACACATACATAATCAGTTTTCTTTACTCAACCAATTGATCATTCCATGGGTGTACCTAGCTTAACATTAAATTCTTCTTTTTATATAAGAGCTGAAAAAGATGAAAACCAGAGTAGCTGCATTAGACTTGGATCATTAGTGGTGGCAGAAAAATAGTGCAGATCGTTCACAGTTAAGCTTTTAGGTAACTTTATATCTTTTCCTAATTTCTACCTTAAAGTCTCATATCAGTATTTGATGTAAGAAGCTAACTTATGAAAAGGCTTAAAGTTTTGTTTAACGTAAGACATCATGCCAGGCTTTAGTTTTCCAAGAGGGAAATGGTCACTGAACATTTCTTACCTGACAAAAACAATTTCAATTTACTATTAGGAAAGATAGCATAATTTCCAACTTCATTTTTTTCTTCAGATATTTACTCCTTCAGATTTCATTTTCAAATGGCAGTACCACTTGCTAATGGAATTGTGGGAGATAATATTTTTTTCAGAAAGAAATCACATTTGATAATCCTTCAGATGGATATTATCCATTCCCAGTTGAGTGGTCCTATGTCTTTTAAAAGTCAAAAAAAAAAAAAAGAAAGAAAGAAAGAAAGAAAGAAAGAAAGAAAGAAAGAAAGAAAGAAAGAAGGATAAGAGTCTGTTTTATGGCTTTCTTTAACCTGTAATGTTCCAAACAAAAAATAAAGACCCCTGCAGCTATCTTATTTATATGTGAATAATGTATAAAGTCTGAGCTGTGAGAATTTAAACATTCCTCAAGAATTTTGTGGGGGAGGGGGATAATCTAGAAAAATGAGATCCCGTACTTGGATTAGATGTCCTTGACTTTTCTATTAATCTTTTAAAGCTCTAAATCTTCATTGGGGTAGACAGGACGAAACTTCAGTTTTATCCTAATCTAACCTTATCTAGCTTAATTTAATCACATTTTATGGCTTAGATGTAGATGGAAAAGTTGGACCCTGATAAAGTAATTGACCTTTACTTTTGCATTGCCATTTAAAAATCTCAGAAGAAGTCATTCTTAATCCTATCTTGAAATATGAACTTTGTTATGGTGTGTGTGTGTGTGTGTGTGTGAGTGAGTGAGTGAGAGAGAGAGAGAGAGAGAGAGAGAGAGATTTATTTTCTGGTACATTTAAGATTGGCAGATCTATCTATCTATCTATCTATCTATCTATCTATCTATCTAATCTATCATCATCTACATTCTGTCTAGAAAATCAGACAGAATGTAGATGATGATAAATAGATTAGATAGATAGATAGATAGATAGATAGATAGATAGATAGATAGATAGATAGATAGATAGATGATAGATAAAATAGAATTTCTGCAGTTACCTGAAGAAACTGATTGTTATTCCCAGTTGAATGAACTAGATTACTAATTGGAGAAGATTGTTCCCCTATTCTGAACTTCATACCATGGAGATAATACATATTTAAATTAAGTTTCCCTTTATTTTCTAAGGGAGACCTATTTGAATAAGCAAATCCTTTTAATGAAAGCATCCCTCAGAGCATAAAGCTTTGATAGCACACTACATTGTTTAGGTGTGATAAATTGAAAAACGATTCTATAAACTGAAAAAAACAATTCTCTCTATATAAAGCATCCTCCTGCCGTTTATCTCTGGAGACTGGATTCGTCCTCTCTTCTCTCTGAATAAAGAGACAAAGAGCAACGTTAATCATTGATTAAATGTACTGTTTGGGGGATAGGATTTCAATGTCTCTTGTTCTCTTTAAAAATATGTAATGCTTGGTCTTTCTCTTCATTAGAATAATTTCCTTTTTGGGAAGCCCAAGTACAGGGTTATCTTGTGTGAGCTGAGCACTGCTCTCATACATTATTGACAGAATTGAGCTGATCCTCCCCCAGATCTATCAGGCTCAGTTTTATCTTGCAAACACACTGGGGTTTGGCTTATTGCTCTCGGCTAACAGTTGTGGACCAGTCTATTACGGGGTGAGGCTTTCATTATAGCTGAAATATAATTAATCTCGGCTAGGCAGTGCTTATAGAGAAGGGGTAATAAACGACTTCTATTTTTAATGTTCTCAGAGAATTGTTTTATGTCCTAGTTATTTTGATGGGAGATGGGATTGGCAATAAAATAAAGCTTTCCTATCTGTTGGCAAATAAGACGGCTTGCAATGATGAAGAATATTTTTTACTGCTGCAGCAGATGCAAGCAAGAGAATGTCAGGATTGCGTTAAATAAAAAAAGAAAAGCCTTACTCAATTTTGCTGCCTTCCAATAAAGCTGATTCCCCCTCCGATTCTTTCCTTTTTCCCTGTTTGTTCTGGTTAAGACAAAGGCAGGAAGCAGGGGAGCTTCTCTGACCTTGCCTTTCCCTTTCAGCCACTTAACTTCATTTGCACCATCAGAAGGTGGTGAATCGCTGTCTATCTTGCGGCTCAAAGAAGTCAGGCTTATCTAGATAGGTTGTCGTCATCCCAAATGCCTAAAAGTTAACTCTGACTGCATAGCTACGTCCACGTTTTTCCTTGACCACAATATGGAAGCGATTTATCTTTGCTTTCTCTGTGATTTTTTTTTAAACAAACGTGGGCTTTACTTGGGGTCTCCCATTCAACTTCCAACCAGGTCCACCTCTACTTAGTTTTTATAGGAATGGGGAAGGACTGTTAGGTGCAGCCACTTGCTCTAATTCCAGGCGATTAGACGAAAGAAGTAGCTATCTCTGTCTGTCTGTCTGTCTGTCTGTCTGTCTGTCTGTCTGTCTGTCTGTCTGTCTGTCTATCTATCTATCTATCTATCTATCCAACCAACCAACCATCCATCCATCCAACCATCCATCCATCCATCCATCCATCCATCCATCCATCATCCATCCATCATCCATCCATCCATCCATCCATCCATCCATCTATCTATCTATCTATCTATCACCATTTCAAAATCCTAGAAAGCAATGTTTTCAATATGTTTTTGCTTTTCCTTTACCCTAGAAAATCAATCTTTGTTGCAGTAAATTATACCAAACCTTTAATGCCTATGGCTATAGCTCCCATCATTCTCGACTGATCATTTAATGGCTAAAGAAAAGTATGAGGCCTCCCATCCCCGAGACCAAAGATTTCCCATTTAATTGATAGATATTGATTTGTATCTTGCCCTAAGTCCCAGTCCCAGAAATGCGATGAATATTCTCAAGACAGGGAGAATATACTTTTCTTTCTCACCTAGACAGAATAATCAATAGAGAAGGTAGTGGGTTCTTCATTTGAATCCACCCTGAGATTCTCAGAATCCTGTGAAAATCTTTTGAAGGAAGTTTTGTGCTTTGTTGCACGATCATAGCTATTGGATTGTTGTGTTTATTTAATGTGTCTCCTGATTCTATTTTCTTGTTCTATGTTGTTCGATGAATGGATGGCTTTGGATTCATCTAGAACTTGGCTTTTGTGATACAGTCATTGTTGGGAGGACAAATGTTGTCTATTTCTCTCCCTCCACAACTTCAAACTTTGCCACAAATGATATTCCTGATCGTGGTTGATATAATCGCTTGTGCTACAATATTTCACGAAGGCAGTTTTTAATTTGAGTTGCATTATGCATTTATTTTTCCATGTCACCTTCTCTCCCTATTGTTATGATTTATCAGTGATCTAATTGTATAAGTTACAGTCTCTGTTTATTTGTCAGCTTTTGTTTTTTAATGACGGTTTCCTTAAACTTTCCAAATAATCTTGTATTCCTCTGGTTTTTTTTGGAAGCGCAAGTGGCAAAGCAGTCCATTTTGTTTTTTATTTATTTATAAACATTGTTTTTCAGATTTTGACTTGAACTCTTTCTGGCACTGGAACAAGTTTGCAGATTATGTGCAGTGCGTTCTGGCTTTCACTGGGGTAACAGGATGCGTCACTTACCTTTCCCTTGACTCCAGTATCTTTGTTGAAACCCTGGGTTTCCTTGCTGTTTTCATTGAAGCCATGGTGGGTATCCCGCAGCTCTACCGTAATTATCAGAATAGGTCCACAGAAGGAATGAGGTAAGATTGTATGCATGTACCGTAATGTCTGCCTTTCTTGACATGTGGTTGTTTTCTTTGCCTAAGTGACAGCCCCAGAATTTCTTCAACAAAAAACATCCCTACCACCACAAAAACACCATATTCTCTATGCTTGTGGATAAGCCCCTCCGCTGTTAAGCCAAATTTCAGATTTGTAGCCTTGACACCAGTGGTGGGTTTCAAATTTTTTTACTACCGGTTCTGTGGGTGTGGCTTGGTGGGCGTGGCATGGCATGGTGGGTGTGGCTTGGTGGGCATGGCAGAGGAAGGATACTGCAAAATCCCCATTTCCTCCCAATCAGCTGGGATTTGGGAGGCAGAGAATAGATGGGGGCGGGGTTGTCAGAATTTTTACTACTGGTTCTCTGAACTACTCAAAATTTCCACTACCGGTTCTCCAGAACTGGTCAGAGCCTGCTGAAACCCACCTCTGCTTGACACCATGAAAACTCTGCCATGTGCAGATAAGCTAGCGCCCTCAAAATTTTCATGTTTTATTTTTTCATAACTGAATTATCCACAGGTGGCTCACTTTTCATAGTCTTTTGTTAAAAATTCAATGGTCAGCTTAACTCTGGATTGGTTTATTTTCAAATATATATGGCTACATTAAAAAACGTTATCACATATACTTGTGGATAAACCCCATCCGTGGATAAAGCAATTCCAATTTTGGCAGTGTATTTTGGAACCTAAAATTCTTGCCTTATCCACAAGTATATATGGTATGACCATAATTCTGTTTTAGCTCTAATAATGTGGGAATATTGGTGGTAGAAAATTGGAAGCAGCTCCTTTTGCAAAGCAAGAATTGTGAGAGTGAAATTGAGAGACAAGGAAGATTCAGAAAAAATAAAAAAAGTAATATTAGAGCAGAGTATATGTGACTCTGTGTGTGTGTGTGTGTTTGTATGTTTGTGTAAGATTCGGTGTAATTATATGTAGTATATACAACATTAAAAGAATTTCCCAAACTAAGAAATATACTGCCTTCTGTGTTATAAGCAGAGCTTTATATACAGTAGCTAAAATCTTCTACAAACTTGAATGTAATGATGCAGCATGATCTCCTGAACTCCCCACCCCCTTCATCTTTAAATAAGCATTGTTTGATTATACTCTAGGTTGGGAAATTCATATATAGACTGATTGACACGTTACAAAAATTATAATTTGCACTGCACATTTTGAAAAAAAAAATAGGAAAGTTTTCTTGCAAATGCACTAATCCTCTGTTATTCATTTAATTATGCCAAGTGATTTCAGGTTTTGCAGAGGCCTGTGTTTATCCAAGTTCCAAAGCACTTCTGAATAACTTTCAAAATATACGTAGCTTTAATATACTGGCAGATATTATCATTAGGTTGCTTGAATAAATTTTACCCCTGTTGCTGTTCAGTCGCTAAGTTATGTCCGGCTCTTTGCGACCCCATAGATTATATAGTATTCCACGTTCCCCTCTACTTTTTTTTGTCCTAGATTTAGCATATACAGAAACTCCCCGACCTATGCCCATAATTGAGGTTACCATAGATAGTAATCCGTCTTTCCACAGAGATACTTCTGCTCTTGGTGTCATGTTGATAAATTCCATTTTCAAAATCAAATTGCAATTTAGTACAATGTCCTACTGGATGTGTGCCCTGCTTCTTAAGGCATATGCTGGCTATGTGTTGCTTTCTTAAAACTGGTGTCTTTTAAAACAGGGGTCTCCAATCTTAGCAACTTTAAGACTTGTGGACTTCAACTCCCAGAGTTCCTCAGCCAGCAAAGAAACCCTTGTTCTAAAAAGCCAAATTGATCTTTGTCTCTATTTCAACTTGCAAACTTTTCTTTTTTTGAGGCTGTAAGGTGTGTTACCTGTGTCTGCCCGGAAGTGCCATATAATTGTATGCTGCAAATAGAACTGCATTTACTTCTAAGAAGAACTTCATTGAAAATGCTTTCTTTTTTTCAAGGTCTCATTTGGAGGGTCTCTTTTTTGCCATTTCGATTTTTTCCAATCAGATAAAAACTTTTGAAGTGATAGTTTGGGGCTCAGCTCTCTTTCCTCTCTCATGGATGGATGCCTGAGGCATTTTTTGAATTTGGCAGCACTCTTAGCTCTGAGCGAGCTGCACAATTTCTTTCTAAATTCTTTTTTTCAATCTACTTAGCTCTGGGAGCAGTAAAGTCTTTTACTGTCAGCCCTCTGTCTTACTGTTTTGATGCCAAACCTGCTTGCCCTCTGCAATACTATCTTAATTGCACCTTTCATGAATTCCCTTCTTTGTTACCTTACGCTTTCTCTTTCTTAATGATATATTGGGAACTGAATTAATGCATTTTCCCCTCCAGATCTGATGTTATTTAAAAGAAAGATAGAGCTCTGCCTATACCAGCATTGTTTTCTTTAGAGCACTGCAAAACAGGGGTACAAAATTTATATTCTAGATGGCATGTCTTCTAGAATTAGAATGGTAATATGAACACGGTGTGTCAGTTATAGAGCATTGTAGCTTCAGCCTTTTTTTTGTAGTGGAGAGTTCTATTTAAAATCCATTTATTTAAAATACGAGTCATCAACTGTAGTGGGGTGGAAAGAGATTTCTTTAGAAACCCCATTAAATAGGTTTCACTGTTTACTTCAAAATTTTCTGGAGTCTATTTTATCTTCCCTTTTCCACATTAAGTTGAACCCTCATCTGTTTCAAAGGAATGTGGCATTGACCTTGATGAAGGGATAGATGAGCCTTTAAGGGAAGAAAAACACCAGAGAAAATTATTTTGAGGAATAGATCCAAAATAATTCTGCCTTGATTCTGCTTAAATTTAAGAGAGGGCAGAGGGAAATACTAGCAGCCTTTCACAATTTTCTTATTCGCACCTACAACAATAAAGCAGGGTTCCTGTGATCCTGGTGGTATGTCTTTCCTGACTTAGCCACCTTAAAGGGCTGACATCTATGGACTACAATTGTTCTTGTTACTTTTCATCAGTTCAGGACAAAGCTGCAATGTATGTTGATGGTTGGGTTAGACCAGGGGTGTCAAACTCACGTTGTCACGGCAGTGTTACGTGATGTATCGGGACTTTTTCTCCTTTTGTTAAACTAGGTGTGGGCATGGCCCACATCCGGGCTGTGGGCCAGGAGTTTGACAGCCCTGGGTTAAATGGTTGGGGCTTTCTCTCCCACTTCACTACCTTACAGGATTGTTCTGTTAATAGCATTCTTAAGTAGTTTAGGAACGAATATTCCTGAATGCTAGGAATTTGATAAAGGATAAGATAAGGATTTTTTTTTAAAAAAAATCCAATTAGTGATTGACCACAGCAAGAAATTAAACCACAGGAGCTTAGTATTTTGCTAAGAATTTTCCATCCTATGTTAATTCCCTTTTTCACAGCTGCCAGAGAATGTATGAAATTTATGATAGGAACATGCATTTGTGAAATGTATTACAAATAGTAATGGCATGGCTGTTGTTTTTTATGGTATATAGATCAAAGAAGCTGGGTAAGTCAACTCTAATAGAACATCTTTAAAATAATTCACACTTTTTTTTTCTGAAGTTACGTTAAGCAAAAACCTGTTTTGCTATACACTGATAATAAACTCTGACCGTTTAACTCTTTGGCTACCAAATGCTCAATCTCTCAAAATTACACATTAGCCACATCAAAGAAATAATTACTGAAGTTCTTTCCGGTCGAGATTCCAATATGTCAGCTATCATTTCCTAACTGTAAAAGAGCATTTAATTTAAATGAGAGTTAAATTTAGAGTTAATGAGGCCTGTAACATCTGATTTGTAGAATCTGGAAATAAGTATGTCATTTCAGACTTCTTTGATGTTAACATTAGAGCGGTTCAACCCTTTGAATTCAAAGGCATAAAGTTTTACTTGGATTACCTTGGGAGAACACAGTAAATAAACATTGCTCTCTTTTCCAGGATTGTGTAGCTGCTGTAATTCTCATATTGTGACAATCAGCATTTAAATTCCATTTCTCCCTAGGCTGACATCTCCTCTAACTTTATTTCTCCCTTCCTGCATTTTCTGTAACCAATATATTCTCCTCAGCTTCCACAGTTACGACTATGTGCCTTGAAGCAGTGCTATCAATGCTTTCATCACCCTCATGCCTATTCAGTAAACCCCATGCTTTTGATATTGGCCTCTGTCATCCACATGGCCTTATTTAATAGCCTTTCTACGGCTCCCTTGTCTACCACCTTGACCTGAATGCTTTTGGTCAGTATTGCTGCAACTATTTCTTTCTTCTGACTTTTTAATTAGGATAACACTAGGTTGCCTCGAATGAGAACCTGGTGAGCCAAATCATTGCCAGCCCAGGAGCATTGACTATATAGCACATAGGAAAGCGTTTGGAATAAGAATTCTTTTTTGAGCATTAAAATGCAGCACCTCAAGCAATTATTTGTTGAGACTATGGATAATTGGCTGTCGGTGTGGAATCCAGCAATTCTCTCTGTATAAGGAATTCTGATACGGGATTTAATTCAGTAAATAAAACTAAGCTTTTGATGTAGGCATACAGAATAAGCTTGATCCTTGCAAGATGGAGACAGCATGTTAAAATTTCACATACTACCAGTAAACTGATTTACTTTTTAAAATATTTTTTAAAAATAATGATTGAACAAGCAGAGAAAGAAAATTAGCCATTTATAAGTGTAATGAGCCTCTGTTTTAGACACTGCTTAAGGCGAGCCTTTATTTTTCATATCATTGGGGTTGTTTTGAATAGAGATAATTTTTCTGCTGCTTAGTAAATACTGTTCAAATGCTCTTAAAATGCATTTGGTTTATAGTAGGAGATTCTTCATCTTGAAAATACACACATGTAATTACAAATAATAGCTGAACCATATAATTTGTAGAGTACAAGATGAAGGATTTTTTAACCACTTCAACTATATTATTTAAAAGAACTGGAAAAGTGTGAAAATATTCCCCCCCCCCCAATAAATATTATGCTGGTGTTGTCGAATGGACTTCAACTGTTCAACAGATGCCATACAGAAGCAGATGATCCATGCATAAGAAATATTTTGGTACTATAGGAAGAAAAATCAGTTTTGAACCTTCCTTCCTTCCTCCCTCCCTCCCTCCCTCTTTGGAGGTCCTTCCTGCCATCATAAATGCACCCTTAAAAAGATCTTTGCTTTGCTGATCATTTGCCATAGTGAATATATGGTTTGCACTTCCACCAAAAAGGTGCTGCTTACAGTTTATCACTATGTTGGTAACCATTATATGGGATTTAGTATTACAAAGAACCCAGTGGAAGCAGTTTGTTGTCAATGTCCCAGAAAGAAATGGGAAAGAACTACATTTATTGAGTTTTAGATGCCCCCTATGCTTAATATGCCAAGTTAGGATAGTTAGATTAAGGAAGGATCTTACTGCATTTTAAAATACCTGATTCAGATATTGCAAATAGTTAAATTATACTTGAAGATGATGGGAATCCCAGAAGGAACCTTAGAGATAATCTAATTGAACCCGCTGCCCAATGAAGATATCTACTATTATACCAATTGTGATAGATGACATTTTGGCTCTGTACAAACATCTTTGGAGGAAGGAGAGTCCACCCTCTCCTGTTTTCCTTCATTCATATCACTCTTACCAGTATGAATTTTCTTCTACTGTCCAGTAGAAATTTACATGCCATTGAACTACTTCTATCTTCTGCAAAAAAAAAAAAATCTGAACAATTTTTAAAAACATATCCTTATATATTTGAATATAATTCTTAAGATGGGATGTATGCGTGTTGTATATTCTTTGATACAGTGGGGCAAAAAAGTATTTAGTCAGCCACCAATTGTGCAAGTTCTCCCACTTTAAAAGATGAGAGAGGTCTGTAATTGACATCATAGGTAGACCTCAACTATGAGAGACAAAATGAGAAAACAAATCCAGACAATCATATTGTCTGATTTGGAAAGAATTTATTTGCAAATTATGGTGGAAAATAAATATTTGGTCAATATCAAAAGTTCATCTCAATACTTTGTTATATGTCCTTTGTTGGCAATGACAGAGGTCAAACGTTTTCCGTAAGTCTTCACAAGGTTGGCACACATTGTTGCTGGTATGTTGGCCCATTCCTCCATGCAGATCTCCTCTAAAGCAGTGATGTTTTGGGGCTGTCGCTGGGCAACACAGACTTTCAACTCCCTCCAAAGGTTTTCTATGGAGTTGAGATCTGGAGACTGGCTAGGCCACTCTAGGACCTTGAAATGCTTCTTATGAAGCCATTCCTTCGTTGCCCTAGCGGTGTGTTTGGGATCATTGTCATGCTGAAAGACCCAGCCATGTTTTATCTTCAGTGCCCTTGCTGATGGAAGGAGATTTGCACTCAAAATCTCACGATACATGGCCCCATTCATTCTTTCCTGTACATGGATCAGTTGTCCTGGTCCCTTTGCAGAGAAACAGCCCCAAAGCATGATGTTGCCACCCCCATGCTTCACAGTAGGTATGGTATTCTTTGGATGCAACACAGCATTCTCACTCCTCCAAGCACGACGAGTTGTGTTTCTACCAAACATTTCTACTTTGGTTTCATCTGACCATATGACATTCTCCCAATCCTCTTCTGGATCATCCAAATGCTCATCCAAACTTCAGACGGGCCTGGACATGTACTGGCTTTAGCAGGGGGACACACCTGGCACTGCAGGATCTGAGTCCCTGAAGGCATAATGTGTTACTGTAATTTGTTACATTGATCCCAGCTCTCTGCAGGTCATTCACTAAGTCCTGGGATTTTTGCTCACCGTTCTTGTGATCATTTTGACCCCACAGGGTGAGATCTTGCGTGGAGCTCCAGATTGAGGGAGATTATCAGTAGTCTTGTATGACTTCCATTTTCTAATTATTGCTCCCACAGTTGATTTTGTCATACCAAGCTGCTTGCCTATTGCAGATTCAGTCTTCCCAGCCTGGTGCAGGTCTACAATTTTGTTTATGGTGTCCTTCATCAGCTCTTTGGTCTTCATCATAGTGGAGTTTGGAGTGTGACTGTTTGAGGTTGTGGACAGGTGTCTTTTATACTGATAACAAGTTCAAACAGGTGCCGTTAATACAGGTAGTGAGTGGAGGACAGAGGAGCCTCTTGAAGAAGAAGTTACAGGTCTGTGAGAGCCAGAAATCTTGCTTGTTTGTAGGTGACCAAATACTTATTTTCCACCATAATTTGTAAATAAATTCTTTTCAAATCAGACAATGTGATTGTCTGGATTTGTTTTCTCATTTTGTCTCTCATAGTTGAGGTCTACCTATGATGTCAATTACAGGCGCCTCACATCTTTTTAAGTGGGAGAACTTGCACAATTGGTGGCTGATTAAATATGTTTTTACCCCACTATATATATTTATGGGAGATAGTTTGAAAGACAGACTCTGAACATCTGCTGTGGATTAAAAACTAATATTTAATTGCCTAGACTGGTCTTAAAATCATTAAAGTAAAACAACAGTGTGAACTACTGACATGATGTCCCAGTTTAAATAAATGAAGAACTTAATATACTGCATTTTCTTAAGGGATTTGCAAGACAACAGTATTAAATTAATCTTTGTTGATAATTATGAGTTTTGGTGTGGTCTTCCATTTCCTAAAATGCTTCCCCAGACAAGATTAATCTCTAATTAAATGGTAGATTATTGCCTCTTTGGCATTCTAAATTGTCTCTGAATTTTGAAATGCACAGCTCATGGATTTTTCTTAATGTGCAGCATGGCCTCAAATTAAGTGTACAGTGTTTGATTTCCACCTAGCCATGGGCTTAATTCAGAAGTGGCATCGCCTTTGCATTATGTAAAAAATTAACTAATACCTCTGCACTGAGTAATGAATAGCTTGCAATATCTTCGTGGTAGCAGCGTCTTAGGAAAAATAGCATTTCTATGTTTATCATCCCTTGCCCATATGGAAGTGGAGATCCGCCTATCTATAGAAGAGTTCCCCAATCTTTTTGGGTTTGCGGACCAGTGGGGGGGGCAAGGGGATAGTTCCGTGCAAACGGCAGGCAAGGGTGCATGTGTGCAGCTTCATTTGCGCACGTGGCAGTCAGGTTCGCCCACTGCTCACACAAATGGAGCATATGCACTCGCCCACCACTTCCACAGCCCATTTTCGAACGGCTCAAGGCTTGGAGGTAGCCCATGGCCCAGGGTTGGGGACCCCTATCTATAGCTTCCATTTCTAATAGCAGAACCACATGCGCTCAATGCAGTGTGGGTAGGAAAGCTGCATTGTTTGAAATATAAATAACATATATAAATAACACAACAGAGGGTCAGAATTCTTGTAGCATCCTTTATGATGCTTGAAGCAAGATTTCTTCTGAGGTGTCCCTAGCATGTGGGTTTCATCCTATATGAAGAGCTGCTAATTTTATGACTGCCTCAGGAACCTCCTGAAAAGGAAAGCCCATACGCCCATTGTTAAATTTGATTTAAGTATTTAACTGCTGTGGCAGATGTCTGTGAGATTCTTGGTAGTTTTCAGTTACACAAATCTGTCCTTAATTTTATTAAAAAGCTAATTCTATCAGCCATGAACACATTCCAAGATGATGCTGTATTTGGTTAGCGGATGTGACCCAGGATCGTCTTTCTCTATGGTACGTTGCTAAAGAGTCAGGCATGACATCTCTGCTCCTGTCCCAAAGTTAGCTGAAACAAACCTCTTGTATTAGGTCATCCATTTACTCGGGGATACAATTTCTGCTTCATACCAGAGTTCCCAAAATAACATTGGAGCTCTTCTTTCTTTCTTTCTCAGTCCCAGTTAACTGATTTTTCTGATAGATGGGACTGGACATCTTGTTGGCTCTTGAGATTATCAGTGCTGCTGAAACGCCAGACAGATTGCTGCAAAGTGACATAAGAAATTCCTATTCTGAGGGGTTGCACATCGGCATGCCGGAATGAGCTTTGAATTTAGAACTCCTAAGTGTTGCCCAGTGATCCCAGGATTGGTCTTGAAAGAGACTCTTATTACCTGCTCATTCAGGAATTCCATATTTTTAGGTGCAAGTTGGACAGACTCAGATTTTAAAAGAGTAAAAAAGTAATTCTTTTTTTTTAAAGTAACTCTTTTCATAAAATTGTATTGCCCAATGTGTAAATCATGATTTAAATGGTTTAACTATTAATTAAATAATTTTTCACTAAAATGAATTTAATTGATATCATATTGAACCTTTTTTATTATGAAATTATGCTGTTTTTCTTATTTAGCTATGCGTAATACTATTTTTATATGACTATTTGGGAATATGTCTTTACTATATATGACAGTTTAGATGATCATAAAGAGATTTGTATCTGCTCTAAAATTAAGGACAGGAAGGAAAATGCATGAAAATTAAAGAATTTGGTGTGAATGTAACTACAACCAAAAATTCAGGAAGGTATTGATGCAACCCATTCCCAAACTTCTAATTATCAGTTCTATTCTTGTTTGTTGAGTGAGAGTATCTGAATGTATATTTTTTGCTACTCAGATTCTTCTAAAGTTATTAGGGGAATACAGTAATCCGATTCATAATGAGGATTTGAAGCAGTGCATCTTTCATTGGAGCGATATGATTTAAAAGTGCAACAAATTACTTTGGCTGCAAAAACTGACACAGCAAAGAACTTAGTTGAATTCCAGATGAAAGGAAAAAGCAAGTTACGCTGTGCCATTTTCATGCAGTGCCACAGAGATTAGCTTGCTGTTGATTTCTTCTGGGATGTTTTCTGACTCCCCAGTCTAACCTGCAGCTATGATATCTTGTGGTCATTTCCTGTCCAAATGCTAACCCTCCTTAGGTTTCAGTCCCGCAAGGTTGACCAAGTGCTACCGTTTGATTAGACAGGGAATTTACATAAATCTGGTCATCATTCATTGGTTATATTAGTAAGACTTCTCCTAATTGTAGAGAATATTTGTAGCTTGGATTAGATTTAGGCAAGAGATTTGTCCTCCGAGCTTGCTGCTTAGCTCCCGGATGTTTCATTACCAGACTAGGTAATATCTTCAATGGGGTTTTTTGTGTGAAGGGTCTTGTTCATTTGTATACTTTTCTTAATATTTCTTAAATATTCAGTGTTGAATATCAAACACTGATCTTGATGATTTCTGAGTAAGTAACTAATAATTGATTGGGATATGTCACCCAGAATTGTTGAGAGTTGGATATCCATCCAAGTATCCATGCATTATCTATGTCGGTCCACCATCCATCCATCCATCCATCCATCCATCCATCCATCCATCCATCCATCCATTCCAGTCTATAGACTAGATTGGGAAGATGCAAAGTCTTGGAGCAAGGCAGTGGCTAACCACACCAGCATTTTTCCAAGAAAACAATATGGGTAAGCTAGTGTATCACCAGACGTTGACCTTGACTTGAGGAAAACTTCTTTGTTATTTCTGCTTAAGATTTCACATATATTTGTGTCCTTATGTGTGATACAAACAATGCCAAGTTTTTATTTTGTCATTATTTTCCCCTATCTTTGGCTTTTTTCTCTGCAAAAATAGGTAAAATAAATCATCAGCATACTGTACATCTGTATTTTCTGAACCTTTTGCTTTGACATGAGTTACTATTGGTATCTTATTATAGCCAGCACTTGGAACAATGGGTGCCTGTTTTGTAATCTGTTCCTGTTTCATCAGCAGATAAAGATCAACTGAATAGAAAGTATTGAAAATATTGCTAAGAAAATGAGCAACAGATGGTAACTGGTTTCACTCTTTCTTAGTGTCTATGATCTACATGTCCTTGGCCATCTTTCTTTTGAAGGACACTTTTGTTTTTTCTCAGGTTTCAGCAGCATAATAAATAAAAGTTATCTCTGCATGTTGTTCAGGACAACTGAAAAAGACTTGGGAATAGTGATTGAAGATTGAAGATTTCTTTTGAAAACCACATTAAGAACTTTGGCCCTAACAGATCCAGCTATTTCTTCAGCTAAGTTCAGGCTCGGCTATCAGAATTGGCCGGTACTCCAAATATTCCATTATCATATTCCATTGGAGAACTTGTGGAGAGAATAAAGTGGTTATTACAAAAATACTTGGCAAAGCTGGTTCATTAGCCTTTACTTCTGGAGCACTAAATCTTTTGCTAAGAGGAATATTAAGGGAACATTCCAACTTTTCACCCCCCGTTTGGGGACTTTTTCACTTTGTTTTAAATTTCTTCTGATTCCATAATTTGCAGCATTGTTTGTGAACAAGCGGCACACGAGGCACTTGAAATTCTTTCAACTGTTGTTCAGTTTCCATTTCTGCTTAATATAGTAGCGTATGTATTTTCTTGACATATCACTTCTTTCAGGAAAAAAATAGGTTCCTTTGTTAATACACAAACCCATTCTGGATATTGCTGTACTCATCAACTCTTAGGACATAAATATTCCTATCTGGTTTATTTTTTTTTTTTTTGATTACTTGGTTTCTTTATATACTTCATCAGTTGTTCTTCTGCAATATCTGCTGTTTCTATTATCCTGTATCCTGGTTGAAGTGACAGAAATGTGGATTTAGTGTGCATTCTCATCTATACCAACAGGAGAATTGCATAAATCAGCAGTCTCCAATCTTCCTGGCTTTGTGGATTGGTGGGGGGAGGAAGATGGTTCTACACTAGAAGTGGGTAAGTGTACGTGTAGCTCCATTTGCACAAGTACACCTGCTGCTTGCACAAATGGAGCTATGCTCATATGTTTGCACACAAGTGGCCACTTTGGCGGCTCGGTTTTGAACAGCCTATGGTCCGGTAGTTGGCTGCAGCCCGGGGGTTAGGGACCCCTGGCATGAATAACCTGATCTTTGGTGGATTTTTTTATGTTACAATGTTATCTATCCCTACTTCTATATGATGGAGTTTCTTTTTAGAAGCATCTAACTGATCTTGACTAAACTAAAAAACTAAACTGGGTTGAATCACAGTTTTGTGGAGGATGGGAAGCCACCAGGCAAATACCAGGCCTCTTTATTAGACTGGAAAGTTGGAAAAATTCTCAGCAATAGACAAGGCCAAAATACTTTGGCAATTGCATATAACCTCATCTGGCATTGAGCTTGATTTATTCACCTGAGAAATCTGGTTGTGTTATTAGACAATGACACACACACACACACAATATTGTTCTTTATATATATTTCTATATTTGTTAATTTTTATATGTGGTTTTAACAGTTTATTGTATGCTTCCCAATGCCCATGGTGAGATGGGCAACTATATAAATTTGATAAAGAGATAAATGGTTCTTCGTTCTGTTTGCTATACAAATAAATTTTCAATCCCCTGAAATGTGTTCTCTGAAGGACATCCATTCTATTCAGTAGGGCTCCCAATTACACAGACCTAGAAATGAAGCCAAATGTTGGGAAAATTAAGGCAGATTTATGAAATGTGAAAGCTGTATTATTAAATAATCAGAATTGCATTTTTAAAAAATTCACCATTACTATTTGGAGCAAGGTTTTTTGACTGCAGTGTTTACAGTGTAAGAATTATGTCTGTAACAGGGACTTTACTCTCTGCTGCATAAATTGTGTGGATTGAATGTAAAATTGATTTTGAATGCAGCAGAATAAGATAAGTTGATAACAAATTGGTGCTTGTGCCAAAGCAGCTTCCTGGTGAAATTGTTCAATGCACACAGAATTCAGAGGAACAGTTTTCCGCTATGCCTCAATACATCATTGTCAACAGTGCAAAGATCTCGGTCCCCCCCCACCCCCAAATATTGCAAGGACTGGAGCAGCACCGCTTCCTAATGCTCTCTTTGCACACACAGACTAGAGTTTGGATGCTAAACTGGGAGAGGGGGCATCACATCTGTCCCCTTGACATTTGGTTGGATTTCTATTGTCTAAATCACTTTTAATTCTTCCAATGAAGAAGATTTCACCTCACAGTGAGGCAGGTTATTCCTGGTAAATAAACGAGGTGTAATAAATGCTTTCCCCCATTTATGTAAGTATTAGATCTGCAACCTTCAATGAGAGTCTAAAGTGCCCACTTCAGTTAGATCAGGGGTCCCCAACCCCTGGGCTGTGGACCAGCACTGGTCCACATCCCACCAGGAACCGGGCCCTGCAAGAGAGCAAAGCCCCATCTGCACATGCATAAGGTCCAGGCAGTGTGCAAAACACGTCCCTCCCCAAGTCCACAGAAAAACTGTCCTCTATGGAAACGGTCCCTGGTGTCGAAAGGATTAGGAGTTGCTGTTGTGACCAAGGCCCAAGTAGTGATTACCAAATACAATTCAGTCCTCAACAAACTTATTTTATTAAAACAGCTGAGAATTAATTCATTCTCAGCTTAGTCCAAAACAAAATTCTTAATAACCAGTCCGTCGGCCTTATCATCAACCTTTGATGTCTTTGGCAACCTGGCAAAGGCTTTTCTTGGCAAAACCCCGACAAAGTTCAAGAGACGCTGACAAGAAGCATGGGAATCAATGTTGCTTTTCTACGAAGAATCTAATGGCTTGTTGCTGCTTTTTTAAGCCTTATGGGAGTGATTTAGATTTTAGATTTAGATTTTATTGAATTTATATACTGCCCTACTCCCGAAGGACTCAGGGCGGTGTACAGCCATAAAATAAAACATATAAATACAAAATTTAAAATAGACTAAAACGAAATTAAATAATTTGGCTGAAAAATTTAAAATCCCAATAATTTAAAACAAATTAAAATTCCCATTTAAAAGGGGGAAAAGATTTAGGTCAGGCTGGCTTGATGGAATAAGTGAGTCTTGAGTGCGCAACGGAAGGTGCGCAGGTCCGGGATCCTCCTTATCTCCAGGGGCAGCTTGTTCCAGATGGTAGGTGCTCCTACAGAGAAGGCTCTCCCCCTGGGGGCCACCAGCCGACATTGTTTGGCCGACAGCACCCGGAGGAGCCCCTCTCTATGGGAGCATACTGGCTGGTGGGAGGCTATTGGTGGTAGTGGCCAATCATCTTCTGGCCTTACTCCCGAGTTGTCCTTTTTTCTTCAGCTGCTCTTGCCTTTTGGCAGCTCTTCGCATGTGTGCACTAGGAACAGGCTCCTCTTGTTCCTCTGCCTCTCTGCTGTCCACCTCTGGAGGCTCCGGAGTCCACGCATCGCCCTGGCCCCATCTCTGCCTCTGACGCAGAGCCCTCCTCCAAGCCTTCCCCTGACTCCAGGACTGGCCCATTGTCCTCCCCAGCCTCCTCACTGTCCGACTCCACTGCCAGATCCGCAGGCTGCTGGTGGATCACAACAGTTGCTGAGTTAGATCAGGGGTCCCCAAACCCTGGTCCGTGTACCAACACTGGTCCACAGCATCCCAGAAATCGGTCCATGCAAACAAGCAAAGCCCCATCCACAGTATGCAAGCAGCACGTGAAACCACGTCCCTGCCGGCCCACAGAAAAACCTCTCTCTACAGAACCAGTCCATGGTGCCCAAAAGGTTGGGAGCCACTGAGTTAGATGATTACACAAGTCTACTCTGAATATTTTAAAGTGTTATAGGTAGTCCTAGGTGGGAATGGCAATTGGGACCAGTATTGCCATCCCTAAGCAATGCAGTCATAAAGCATGACGTCATGTGACAGCATTGTTTAGTAATGACAAATCCCAGCAGTCTGGTTGCTGTTTTAATCCTAACTTGTTTTTAAGTGGTAAGCAGCAGGAGTCCTAGCAAAGAGTTAAGGGATAACCTGAGATGACCTGGGAGGGCCAGTGCAGGCCCTGCATAAATTGGGGGTTATGAGGTGGAGAGAGGCCAAGGAAGGGGATGCAGCGCATGTGCAGGAAGGCTGGGTGGCGGATTAGCATGACAAGATGCACAGACGGAAGGCCAGGTGTGGATGTGGTGTGGTAGGGTGTATGTTCAGGAAGGCCAGTGGGGGGACTTACCAAGGTAATCTTTCCTGCTAGCTTCCCCAGTGACTTTTTTTGTGGGAAGCCAGCAGAGGACTTTTGATCACTTGACCTTGGGATGTTGCAACTCTCTTGTGAACCAGTTTCCAAGTGCCTAATTGTGACCACATTCCTGCAAGGATGTTGTGATAACCAGAACTTCAAGGACCAGTTATAAGGACCACTAGTTTAGTGCAGTTGCCACTTCAAACAGTCACTAAATGAGTGGACGGTAAGCCAGGATTATCTGTATTTTTCCAGGAGGATGAAATTAACAGTATTAACTCCAGTTTTCAGACATCTGTTTTTTTGGAGGAGGCCATCCCACTACCACCCTCCCATTTTCCTTTTCTGAAATTTTACTGTAGTTTAGGTAGTGGAGTCATTGACCTATTTTTAGCGCACATATTTGAAGTAATCTGAGATCCTGCAAAATGTAATTTTGTGGTCAACAAGGCTGATAGCGTGTTGCCAGAAAACGGACGTTTCTGTGATTTGATTACGTTCTTGTTAAACTGCAACACAGAAACAATTTTTTTTTCTAATAAAAAATAGTATGAACAGACATGTGGTATACTTACTGGACTTTTAAAGAGAAGTTACTGTATACCTCTGGGATCTATTCTCTGCCTTGTGTATTTCTCCATTTCTCAGAAAGGACCCCTAGGAAACATCAAGAAATAGCTAAGCAAAAAGTTGAGGAATTAACAACAAAAATCCTTGTTCTGGAGAGGAACGTGGCATAAGCAGCTTCAGACCATAGACAGATGAGTCTAATAATGCAGACATTTCTGCTGGGAATCTTATAACGGACTAAAATGTTCAGGGAGGGAGACTAATAAAAGAATACTTTCCCCAGTTAGATATTACCCATGCTGTTTTTAATGACTCACCTGAGGGAGAAAGAGATTGTGCGTGAGACAAAAGGAGATAACGATGAAAGAATCATGTATGTTTTGAAATGGTTAATTTCACAGTTTATATTGAAAAAGTAGTTACCATTATCCTAGTCTTAGAAATCTGAATTAGAAACATTTATTTTTGCTTAAATTTACACCTTAACTTCTTGATTTTTTGAAAAAGTTTTCCCTGTAAAATGTGTTCTGAATTTGTCATGAAGTTTACAGAATGGGCTGTGTGGGTGGTGCAGTGGGTAATCTTTTTGTCAGCCCTGAAGATCCAAAGTTAAAGATAGCCTCCAGAGCTGACACTTTTCTGAAACGGTCAAGAGTTTGTAGCTCTGTTACATGATAAATATAATAACCTTTCTGCAGGTAGATGGAGCAGAGATCTAAATAGATATCCTTCGCATATGTTGGGCCTCAGACAGGTATCTTGGCTAGAAGAGGACTTTGAAGTAAAACCTGAAGAGAGAATCAGGTTGGCCAACAGTATTGGGGAACATGCCCATTGTATGTATGTATGTATGTATGTATGTATGTATATATGTATGTATGTATGTATGTATTATATTTCTATACCACACTTCTCCCATAGGACTCAGGGCGGTGTACAGCCAAGATAAAAACATAAACACACAAACATCATAAAATTGCAATTTAAAATTATTACAGAGTTTGGTCCAATTGAATAAAAACCCAGAATTAAAATAACAAATTTAAAAGTCGTTTAAATGTTTAGCCCTGCCTGTTGGAACATCAGGGTCTTGAGGGCACGGCGGAAAGTACGAAGGTCGGGGATGTTACATATCTCCGGGGGCAATTCATTCCAAAGGGCTGGAGCCTTCACAGAGAAGGCCATCCCCCTGGGGGTTTGGCAGTCGGCATAATTTGACTGACGACACCCTGAGGAGACCCTCTCTGTGAGAGCGAACTGGTCGGTGGGAGGCTATTGGTGGCAGAAGACAGTCTCATAGTTACCCAGGTCCTAAGCCATGGAGCACTTTAAAGGTGGTGACCAACAGCTTGAATCGCACCCGGAAGACCACTGGGAGCCAGTGCAGCTCGTGCAGGAGAGGTGTTACATGGGCGCAACAGGCTGCGCCCATAATCACCCGCGCGGCCGCATTCTGGACCAGTTGGAGCCTCTAGGTAAGATCTTCTGTCTTAACCTTTTAAACTTTTGGCCTGGATGATTGAATCTTCATTAACATATTGAAATACATTTTGGGGAGAAACATTAGGTATGGCAAGAGTTAGTACATTCCAATCATTCTCTGACTCCCTCTCTAATTTTTAATTTTTTTTATTTTTGACTGATGAAGTTACTTGGATGAGTAATGAAACGACTCAGATTAACAAATTTTGGCCCAGTTGCCATGATTTAACCTTTTTAGATACAGAGTCAATCCATATAGCACTATAGTGGTGTAGCAATGTTTTTAAAACTTTTTTTTTCCTGTAAGGACCCCTTACCACTTTAAAAAATTATGGAGGACCTCAAAAGAGTTTTTGTTTGCATGGCTTAAATTTATCCATATTTACTGCACTAAAAATTAAAATCGATATGTTCCCTGTCAGTACTGTTTCTCACAATTGTTTGATGGGTTTTAATATTGTATTACTTTTTAACATAGGTGGCAAATAATTTTGATTTTTCTGGTGTCCTGAGAGATGTACGTACGTACATACATACATACATACATACGTACATACATACATGCATATTCATCCATCCATTTCCTGCCTTTATTATGTTTAAAAATAACTCAAGGTGGCTAAAATATCTAACACACCTTCCTCCTCCTATTTTCCCCACAATAACCCTGTGACGTGGGTTGAGAGGTGGTGACTGGCCCCAAATCACCCAATTTTGTTTTGCCCCATGGGGCCTCAGGCTACATTTTACTATAGTAATAATTACTATAATTACTAATAATTACTAATCTGCTCTGGAAGGGCTAATAATTGCCAAATCAGGTTGACTTAATCATGGATATTCAGCCTGTCACTGATGTTGTATGCACAAACTTCTTGTCATTGCCAGCCCCTGAAAATCTAGAAAAGCCATCAGAGCAGAGTCGCAAGCTACAAATCATCTTTTGTAGTACAAAATACAAGTAATCCTTGACTTACGACCGTAATGAAACCTGCCCATTATGGTCACAAGTTATAATGATTGCTAAAACCAGATTGGTCATGTGAGCAGCCTGATTTTACAAACTTTTTTGTAGCAGTCTAAAGCGAATGCTGCAGTCGTTAGGCGAAAGGCGCAGTCGTTATGCAAATCCATTGTTCACTATGGTGCAATTTTGCCATAAGTTGGAAGGAAGTGCCAATTTTAGGTAAAGCTTGTAAAGCACATTCAAATGAACTTGAGATTCTGCAAATGACCATGAAGGTAGTAATGTTGTTGAGTGTCCGTTGTGTGGTCATGTGACTATTAGGGAGGTGAATGTCAGAACTTCAGATTCAGGTTATTAGTCCCCTTTTTTGGGTCCGTCATAACTGACTGATTGTAAGTCAAGGACTACCTGTAATATTCTTTCCTGTTTTGCATGTAATTACTGTTGTTAAATCCTCTGCAATCCATAACTGGATTGCTCTTTATGTCTTCAGCGTTGAAACTTTCAAATGCTCCGCTATAAGGAACTTATATTGGAGGGGTAAGTTTGACATTGGATATCATGGGAGTGAGTTACATCACATGGAAATGCTATTTTTGTTGCTTGAGCCTCTGGCAATAGCATTTCTTCCAATCTAGCTACTGCTTCTTTTGTTTGCTCTGGCTTGTGTATTGTTGCAAAATTGGATGCTCCTCTTGAGCCTCTTGCTATTTTAACTAGCTGTATTGCAGTATGTTTAGTATTTTATAGATCTGATTTCTGCCTAATACGGATTTGTTTTCCTGATCATCCTGGAGCCAGCAGCATTTCCTAATTGGCACCCCTGGTTTTGGATGACACTCTGTCCCTCCCATCCCCACCCCCAAATCTGGGTCATTTAGGTGATGGTTCTTAGAAGATTTGCAGAAAATGTGCTCGTAATAGAAACATTAGGTATCATGGGAAGATCACAGTGTTGTGATTGGGGTATATTAGGGCTTGCATTCTTAAAAAAGATACAGAAAAACTGATTTTGAACTTACCAAGTTCTTTGCTGAAGAAAGCTGTCATTTTCTGGCTTCCAAACTATACAAGCCTGAAAAAAATGGATCTGCTTTCACATTTAAAGGGCTGATTCCTTAAAACAGCAGCAAAGAAAAATGACGGAGTATTAGAATCAGCCATTCTTTCAAACCATCTTCAAAGTGTGCATTGCGTTAGTACATATGCTATAGGTAGTCCTTGAGTTACAACAATTCTTTTAGTGACTGTTCAAAGTTACAACAGTTACAAAGTTACAGTGGGAAAAAGTGACATGACCGTTTTCAGTTACAAGCTTTCCAGCATCCCCATGGTCATGTGATCAGAATTCAGATGCTTGGCAGCTGGTTCATGTTTATGACGGTTGATGTGTCCCAAGATCATGTGATCACCTTTTGCAAAGTCAATGGGGAAGCCAGATTCACTTAACAACCGGGCTATTAATTGAACAACTGCAGTGATTCACTTAACAACTGAGGCAAGAAAGGTTGTAAAATGGGACAAAATTCAACTGACAAATGTCTCACTTAACAACAGAAATTTTGGCCTCAAAATTGTGGTTGTACGTCAAGGACTACCTGTACAAGTTAGACTGCTTTGAAAATGTAGTTCTGAGTGTTCATACAATGTTTGCGTACTTTACTTAGGTTTTTGTTTAACAGCACTGTTAGGGATTTCCGTTTGTGTCTCTGCAGGGCAGGGTCAAGAAGGCAAGATGGTTTTTGCAACCACACAAAGAAAGCCGTACCTTTTTGTTATGTGCGACACAATGCCTGTGAATAAAGGGCAGGGTTTTAATTGCAATACAGCTGCCATATTGACTTTTTTTGACACTATGACCCCTGGCACAGGCGCTGCCTGTGGTTTGTGAATCTGTTTTCCATTTGTCTTCAGTGTTGTTCAAGCATTATTTTTGCTTCTACACTTCGGAATTGTTTGGCCACTAAATGGTAGTGTTGCATACATGTACAATTTAGCCTTCATTTTTATCTTTCATTTCACTATTTATATACTCTCTGTTTCATGAATGATTAATAAAATGCACTTGGTAGCTTTTTGGACATAATCCTATTTCAGGTTAGTCCGTGGATTTCCATGTTACATTAGTGTCATGTCTTTTTTTGGGGGGGGTGGGGGATGTGACATGAACTTGGCTAGCCCAGAACACAGACCCTTCTTAGCATATTTTTAATCCTCCAAACACTTTTGGATTTTTTTTCACAGAATTACAACCCTGCTACATATCTCCTTTTTTTAAAAAAAAAATTAATGGAGAGGAAGAGTGTTTTGCAGAGCAGCTGCTCAAAATAGGGAAAATAATCTTTGTGTAATAAAATTCCTATCTGTCCGTGCATTTGGCTTTCTTTCTTGCTTCCAGGCAGATTGTGTGTTGCTTCTAGCTTCCTGCAAGTTGGGGCTTTCTGTCTGTTTATTTCCCTCTTCTGTCCCTCAGAAGTAAGAGTGAGCCTGAGCAGCTGTTCAGCCTTTGCAGAAAGCCACATATTTTTTTCCAGTTCTTTCTGATTGCAGAAAGTTAGCTTAATTTCCTTAGGCATATACAAAAGTTCCATTATTTTGAAGCAGGAGGGCTTGGAGGATGTGCAGTGAGGAGGCAATAATATCTTAAAATGGGAGCGTACACCAAGCAGAAAAGTTCACGTCATGGATTGTCAGAATAACTTCATATTGTAGAACTATAGGTGCAGATTAAAGCATTGCTTAACAATTTATGCTTTTTGGATATTGGTCCTAAACTCTTGTGCATAAATATAGGAAGGGAGAAAACATACATATATACTGTACATACATACTTATTTATTTATATTTAAATAAAAGAAAACACTTTGTGGTTATAAGAAAGAGTGTTAGCAGTTTCCTTTGTTTTAGTGGGTTGTCATTAACCAAAACCAACAACTTTCAGTTTTGTAACTGCTTTGTGTGAAAGAGTAGGATTGGATCCATAGGAAATGGTATCCAAACTGTGCACTAAATTATTTAGTTTGTGTTTCTTTAAAAGAAAACTAAAGTTCATTAACAGTTATCTTTAATCGTGCTGTTCCACTCCTGGTGTTTATGGATGTATAAAAGCTTCATTAGTATCTATAGTGTTCCTTATTGCAGTTTCACATACATTGAGAAAATGTTCTAGGCAGACAGAACAACAATCTTTCTTTAGGCAGAAATCAAATAAGATCTCACATACAAATTGCTGCCTTGGTTCCCAGTCACGCAGAAGACATTCCAAAATTTCAACCATTTCTCTCTTTGGGAAATTCATAGACATATACAGCCACCTTGAAACTTATTGCTTCCTGGATAATGGATCTCTTCATGGAACCTTAAAGTTGTCATTTGTATAAACCATGGTTCCCATGCAAGATATTTTCTATTTTTTGCGATGTCCATTGGCAAAGCTGAGTTTGACATATCCATTTGCAGTATCATATCTTTGTGAAGCTGTTTTTCTGGCAATCTTTTGGCCTGTGAAAACGAATCAAGAAAGTTTGGGAACCTCTGATGTGAAAATCTCTGATGTAAACTGATGATATAGCTAGATACAAACTTATTTCCAATCCACATCAATTACCAGGAGAACCAAATGAAGTGCATCTATCCATAAGTAACTTTCAACAGCTAGTGGATTGAATCATGTGATGAGGTTAGTTGAATTCAAGTCCCATTGAAATCAAGTTGCATTGCAAAAGAACTTATTTCATTTAGGGAAAATCTATGTTTAATTAATTTAGCCTGCTCTAAAATATATTTTATATAAACTACTTGAAGATTGTCCTTAGGGATGTAGCATCTTAGTAAATAGCTCATCTCTCTTGTAAAATATAGATTTTTAATTAGCAGAGTTGGTAATTCACAAATACAATACATATTTTTGCTACCTTCAAGTTTCAGTAAGTCCTAACCACATCGCACAATGAAGCTTATTCTTAAATGATAATATTGAAGATTGTACACCTCTCTTTTGTCAATTTTAAAGACATTTTTGGGTTTTAGTATAAAGTTTATCCTTTCTAACTTGTATCTCTGGTTCCCATTCTTATTTCAGTGGTTGGATAAGAGCTGGACCATTTCTGAATTCAGTCATGCTCATGGCTGCACATCATAAATTGTAAATAAGACCTGAAGTGCTTATGGTTTTCAGTTATATTTTGTACATGACTCACAGTGTATTTTAAAGTTATTCTAACAGCTCTGAAGCTTTTAGTGGGCATTCCTTATAATTTCCATTTAAAAGATTATGCATTTATAATGTAGTAAGACAAAGTCACTTAAAAGCTGGCAGTGCCTTTGAGTTGCTATATATAATGCATTAATGAAAACATTTAGGGTTTAAATCATAAGAGCCATTTAACATTGCTTTCATTTTAGTATTATGTGACAAGAAAAAAAACATTACTATACTTTAAGCTAGAAAACAATGGCTTGGAAAATAATGTTATATATTCTTTCCTTTTTTTAGTAGAGTTAATTCTATAGTTTGTGATATTTGCTTTATTTCTTTGTTTCCACAAAATCTGATTATCTGGCAGCATAGGACAGATTTTGTGTCCAGGTGATTTCCATGTGCACCATCCTTGTTTAAATGCTATCATTAAATCTGGACACATCTACCCTGTTTCCCTGAAAATAAGATCTCCCTGGATAATAAGCCCTCCCTGAAAGTAAGTCCTCTCCCCCAAAAATTAACCACATGTGCAGCTGGTCCCTGCCATTTCCTCTGGTTAGGGTTAGGGAGACAGAACTGCAAATCAGGTAAGACCTGCTCCACGCATCCCAAAATAATAAGACCTCCCTGAAAATAAGGCCAAGCGCTTATTTCAAGATTCAAAAAAATATAAGGCAGGGCCTTATTTTCGGGAAAACACAGTAATTAACTTAATTTTCCATTTGGGGAAGATGCGTCTAGCTTTGAAATCACAGAAAATGTTCAAAAGGGATTTGCATGGAACAGGGAGATTCAGGTGATCCACATCCTGACCAAAGTGTTCATTTTAGTCATAAATCCAGAACAAGTAGGCTAGATCTTGGCATAGATGTTGTATGGTGGAAGACAGCAGATTGATGGCAAGGACATTGGCGGCAGCAGCAGCTAAGCAAAGATACCAGAGAAGAAATGTGTTGGGTGGGAGGATCAAAGGAGAGTCTGTTTTGGTTATGCCACTTTTGAATTCAAGTATGGTAGCTACGGCCAGGGAAGTTTTGCTGCCCAAACAATGCAAAGTTAGAGGGTACAGAGGAGCACGTTTGCTCTATTCATCCTGAAGGACCCACCTGAAACATCTCTAAGCGGATCAATCAAGACGTTCCCCCTTTCATTTCAAGATGTTCCACGATTCATCCAGAATGGTTCAGTTGATTTCCTAAACACATTTGTTGCCTAGTCAGAACAAACAGGTTTTCATGCATACTCTAAAACTAACCCAGGATTTTAAATGTAGTTTAATATCCTGGTTTATTTTGAAGCTGGAACCCCTATCTCTTGGTTCATGTAAAATGAGGAGCACTAGGAAATTGTGTTCCTCATTTTATATCCTGGGCTATAATCATGACCAATTAAAACATAGTTTACAAAAGTAGAGCGAGGAGATTTTATTCATGGGGACGGGGAGGGGGAAAGGCTTGTCTAGAACTCGCTCCTGAAGACAAGGTATTATAGTCTGAACTAGGTCATCCTTTTTAGCCTTCAGCAAGTTGTCAGACTTCCTTTACCCATTTATAAAATATGAAGTACTGCATGACTTAAGGAACACTTGTGAGCATGTCTGTAGCCAGCAGCCCTGCACATTTTAACCTGATTCAAAGTTAAGTACTGTCTATGTGGGTACCTTTATCTATCATCTGTCTATGTGGGTACCTTTAAAAAAAGTAAGCGATGTATCTGAATTATGTGTGGGTGTAAATGAATGTAGCCTTGAAAGACATATTTGGCTGTGTGTCATACGAAGTTTGGTGGCCTGATCTAGATGAACTTCAGAGGTTTGTGACTTACTACTTTGCAGAAGAGCAGACTAAAGATACACCCTGTATATTATCCGCATTACAATGACATTTGATCAAATGACATTTGATCAAATGTCATTATTCTTTATATTTAAATATTGCTGACAGTGATTTGTAGTTTGTTTCATTTCCCTTATTGGCCTTGATAGTTATTTGGATAAACATTGTAATACTTTCATTTCTTCATGAAAAGGACATCTTTGCTTTGCCATTAGCAGAATTGCAAAAGTCTGTCGGGGATACTTTTATTATTGCTTTTTTCTCTTTTTGATTTGTTTTTCTCTCTCTTTTAAGTGTAAAGATGGTGCTAATGTGGACCAGCGGTGACACCTTCAAGACGGTGTATTTCCTCCTGAATCAAGCTCCATTCCAGTTCTCGGTGTGTGGACTTCTCCAGGTTTTTGTAGACATGGCCATCCTTTTGCAGGTTTACTTCTTCAGCTGCTACCCACAGAAACCTGTTCCACACTCATCACATCCAGCCAGCACAAAGGCACTTTAAGACACAGGATGCAAGTGATTATTCATTGAGATTTGTAGAAGAGGCTGGGAGCCAGCCTTAGCTTCCGCTCTGCTTGTACCTACTGTGTTTCTGAGGAACTAGAAGTAGAAGAATCAAAGATGCATACCTACATGGACACTTCTTCTGGCACTTTTCCTCTTCTTTCATTGGGTTGCATATCTATTGAAATGGGCTTGTCTTCTTTGGGGTTGCAGTGAGAGGTTTTCTTTTATGTTCTTCTGTTCTACTCAGTTCTCTAAAATATCTGTGCACGGACAAATGTGTGAATCACAAGGGCTGGTTGTTAATATTCTCAATGCTATTTTTTCAAAGGTCAGTCATAAAAGTTGGAGTATTTTGTCTGAATTATTTACCTATTTATATGCATATGGCTATGTATTTGGAATATTTTATATTCCTTAGATGAAAGTGCAGAATCTGTTGTTATTTTTTAAATGTGGTAGGCCAAACTTGGTAAGAATGTAAGAGTTGATAATAGGAAGAGATGGTTTACTGAATAATGTCAAGGAATAGATTTTGTGCAACTGTGTTAATTATATATATATATGTGCACACTGCTGGGCCAGTGTGATGTATAAATACATCAGAGTGATTAGTAATTTTGATACAAATGCTACTACAGCCAAACAGAACAGACTAATGCACAGTTAAGTCTTCAGAGAGCTCAGAAGGATGAGTAATTTTGACACCTTGGAGAAATTACTAACAGAATCTATAAAGGATTTATAGTTAAAGAAGTCGAGCTTGAAAGAAAATCAGTGTTTAGTTTAGGCATTATTTGCATTCTGTTCCTTTATTTTTGTTTGGTGGGAAAGCCACTTTCAGTTATGTATGGTAAATCTTGTCTTCGCAGTGCGAGCACAATGACATTCTTAAAGTTATACTCTTAAATTGCACAGGTCAACTACAATAGCACTGCATTATCTGAGTAACCTCTCTGTGAAAGAGATGGTTTACTAGACTAGGATAGAGAAGAGAGAGCAATATTTTAGTGTTGGATAGGCAACCTTTTTTTTTAAAAAAAAGAAACGTTTTATGTGTGATATTTTTCTAAATATTTAATACCAAATGTCATTTTATGTTTGGGAAGAAGTGGGGCTACTGAAAATGAGGGGAAGTATAGTAGTGATTCGTAGTCCATTAAAGTTTTGAAAGTTACATGCCATAGCCAGTAACTGAAAGGGGAGAATGAAAAAGCACTTAGGAAGGCACATTTATAAGAGTAGAGAAACTGGAGGATCTATAAAATGAGTTCACCAGACTTATGTAAGCCTATTCTGAGATTTGATTGGCCTGCAAGAAAAGCGTTGCTTGTATTGTTTTAAAAATTCCTTGACTAACTTGTCAAGGCAAATTTGCTTCCATAGCTATGAGATATATATAGATATATGCATTCTACAGTGATTCAGGAACTACTCTCTTCTCTTAGCCATAAAATATACTGTATGTGCTTTTGTTGTTAGATATATCCTACTTGGAGGGGCATTTTATGAAATGCTGATTCAACTGTTACCTTGATTCCCCTCAACTATCCCAAAAAAGATATTCAAGTCTGACCAGAACTCTTCAGCTGGATCTCCTCCTTGCTTCATCCAGCTGTCTCTCTCTCAAATCTGGGGTGACCTGAAGACATCAAAATCCCATCTTTGCAAAAGTGGGGATCTATCAGCAGCTTTGTTTTAATCCCTTCCACTGGCACATCTGATCTGGCTATGAGTCCTCTCCTCTATTTTGGATCTGAGGGAGAAGCATTTCACTAGGGCAATTCTGAATGCCCAGGAACTCAGTCCCTCCCTTAAACAGCAAAAAATAATCGAGACAAGACAAGGATGAGGCAATATATTGATTGGCTATCGCTTTAGTGGAGGTCTCTCTGCCTGGCTGGCAAATAAATAAAACCTCAGGAAAGCTGCTTTAATGAGGGCTTGGTGTGAAATGTAGCTGAATAGACTTGTGCTGTTGATTGGCTTCGCTACTTATTCCTTGGTGCCTGAAGTGACCTTACCAAGCTGATTTTATGTGGCATGGCTGAATGTGAATGTTGCATTGCTCTCTTTTTCACAAGCGTTCTAACTATGTTAGAACAGGGTGGCAGTCGTCTTTTAAATTATACATTTTCACCCTAGTTTTTCCTGGTGTGCTGCTGCAGCGAGGATTGTATTTCTACTCGTACAACAGAATTTATTAAACTTGCAATGCTAGGTTTTATTTTTGTATGGGGTAATATCCTTTGCTTTCCCAGTGTCCTTTGAGAAGAGATACGGGATTAAACTATTATGTTAGCGTAGCCTGAATATATACAAATACTTCTTTTTTTTTAAACAAGTGTTATTGAAGGTAAAATTAATAGTATTCTACACACACTCCTGCTTTTTTTTAGATGAGTTACTGTCCACAGATTCTTAACTTCTGCTGTCAATATTAAAATATAGGCTTAGAACATCACAACAGAACTACAAATATCACCAGAGAAGTTTACGCACTTGTGCAGTATTTAACTATGTGGGTCACTCACTCCTGAACTCCAGATAGCCACGTATTTAAGAAAAGGACCATTTTAACATGACCCACATACAGTTTTGGGCTCGACATCAGTTGATCCAGGGAATCATAACTATCCGTTACATAGAAGAGAGCCAAGTGCCTGTTTTTTTCCCATGAAACTTCTATTGCCAAGACTTGAACATTTAAACTAGGGGTGTCCAACCTTGGCAACTTTAAGACTTGTGGACTTCAACACCCAGAATTTCCCTGCCATCATGAATTCTGGGAGTTAAATTCCACAAGTCTCAAAAGTTGCCAAGGTTGGATACCCCTCATTTAAACTATGAGTGGCCAATCTTTAATTAGACAATGGTGAAGCTCGCTCTCCTGATCAACTAGAGAAGTGCAGCATGCCTTCTAGTGATGACGGGAGAATCAATTTTCTCATAGTTTTTTTTGGGGGGGGGACGGGGAGGATGGATAACCCATGTCCTTGAAAACTGGCTATTTTGCCATCAAATTTCAAAAGTTCTCAAGATGCTAAGAGGCACATTTCACCACAGGACACAGGTTGTCCATCACTCGCTTAAGCCTTCTCCTACTCACAGATAAATTCTTCATCAAGCAGCAGCTCTGATATATCTGTAAGAATATCCAAAGAGCATCTCAGTAATTAGGAAACTATTTCCTAAAACAAAAATCCTGTAAAGAACTTTTGTATATTTTAGCTATATGTTGAATGTATGGAACAATCCAATTGCACTCATTAACTATCTGATTTTTTTAAAAAAATAAAGTTATACACAAATTCATTACTATTTGTTTTGTTCTTTTCAAATGTAACAGAAGAAATGTTGCTGTTATGTGGATTCGGTTAGCCTGACTTCCTCCTCCTAAGTATACTGAACTTGAAAAAGAAAACCTTTGTTAACTTGCATATACATACAGGAGAACTTTACAAAGTTCATTGAGTTTCCGATATTGAAACAAGGCTATTTATTGTGTTAAGGACTGATTGTGCACCATTGTGAAAGAAAGTAATATACTCATTTCCAGCACAGCATCTCATTTATACTCAATAACCAGTCTTCTAAAACTGATGGTTTTAATAATTTAATACTTTAAAATAATGCATTTTGATAACAAAGATAGATACCAATTATCTAATAATAAATGAGATGCACTTATAGATGCACTTATTATACACTATTCACACAGAACTAGACCTCTGGATAACAACTTTCTGAATAGATGTTTGACCTATTCCAATAGACGACCTCTTCTGATCCATCAATTACAGCCAAACACTGCTATTTTATAGCTTTTGATATGTAAGTTAAAGTATTTCATATACTTTATTGCCCAGAATACAGTATAAGTATTTATGATGGGCTGAACTCAATGAATGGTGAATTTTGTTAGGATTGTAGGAAAGAAACAGCTATTTCAAATTCTAATTAAAAAATTGCAAGAAAAGTTTTATTTATTCAAAAGATATTTATCCAGTTTTTCTTTGCAGCACCAGAATCTCTTCACAAGCCTTAGAATGTGATATGAGAATCACCTCTACAATCCTATATATGATGTTATGATAATCTGAAGGTTCCAGTTGCTCCTTACTAAAGCACACTGCCCTACACTTTCTACCCTTATTTTTTTCAAATTGTGCTGCTTTAATCTACAGTTAGTCCTCGATTTACCACAATTCATTTAGTAACTGTTCAAAGTCAACATTACTGAAAAAAGTGACTTATGACCATTTTTCACACAACCATTGCAGCATTCCATCGTCATGTGATTAAAATTCAGACTCTTGGCAACTGACTCGTATTTATGAAGGTTGCAGTGTCTTGAGGTCATGTGATCACCTTTTGCAACCTTCTGACGAGCAAAGTCAATGGGGAAGCCAGATTCACTTAACAACTGGGTTACTAATTTAACACCTGCAGTGATTCACTTAGCAACTGTGGCCAGAAAGGTTGTAAAATGGGACAAAACTCACTTAACAAATGTTTCACTTAACAACATAAATTCTGGGCTCAATTGTGGTCATAAGTCAAGGACTATCTGCATTTTGTTTTTGGACATAAAAGTATGAAAATGATATTGTGTCCATCTTAAAGACTGGATACCACAGAAAAAGTGCTGCTTCTGGCAGTTGCACTACGGATTCTTTTGGCAGAACGCTCCACATATTCCAGTAGCGGGTATGCTCCTCCTAGTTTGATACCAAAATTGAAAGAGTCCTTGGGTAAATTGCTGATAACTGATGCTCCAGTTCAGACCCCCAAATAAGATTAGGCACTAACGCATCAGGACTCTGCCAGCTCAGAACCAGTGTTGGAACCAGTGTTGACATCCAGTGTGGGTCACGTCATGGCAGCATCATGTAAGTTGCATTTGTTACGTTTGTTTTCAGATCTAATCCAAGGCACTGGGACATTTGAGGGACGGTCTTTTCCCAATTTCTAATAGATCGAATAGAGCAGACCTATTGTGGATTCTGTCATCTAGGGAGCTACATTTGGTGAGCCCTAGGCAATGAGTCTGTCTGCTGTGGCACTTGTATTATGGAATCTTCTCCCACCCCCACCCCAGCGAGGTCAGCGCCATCACTGTGGAGCTGTTGCAGTTCGCACAAGACCTGGTTGTGCCAGCAGGCCTGAAGACACCAGGAGACAGGTGAACTTGTGAAATGGCTCTGTTACTAACATCCCACTATTGTTTTTCTTCTTTAGTTCTGTTTTTATAATATTCAGTGTTTTTGTAACAATTACTTAGAATGCTTTTAGGTCGTGATTGTTTTATATATATTATTTTATTCAATTGTTTTATGCCAAGGGTGTCAAACTCGATTTCATCAGGGTTGTGGCCACGGGCTTGACGTCACTCGTGTCGGGGACACTTGTGGTGGCCCGAGTGTTTTCTGCCAGTGAAAATGGGCTCCTGAGCTCTGTTTTTAGCTGTGACGCCTTCCTGCAACTCTCTGCCAGTGAAAACTTGGGGGGGCCATGCACAGCCCTCCCAAACTCCATTTTCACTGTAGAGGCACCACAGGCTGTTTCCAGGGTGGCTCCACGAGCCAGATCTAAGCACCCCATGGACCAGAGCCAGCCTGCGGACCTTGAGTTTTGACACCTGTTTTATGCCATCCAGAGTCATTTTCTGTGAGATTGGCAGCTATATAAATTTGATAAATACATTTGATTGCAAGAAGTGCAGAGCATCATGCTACCTTTACAATTTTTAATGAGGCTTTAATACACCGGGTTGGGGTGTGTGTGTGAGGGTTGCGCTAGCCAAATGCATGTAGGAAGAGTGTTAAGTTATGTATGTAACTTCCTTTTTGTATGGAATGGAGATAGGTGGGTTGTTTTTGCTCCAGGACAAATAGTAGTTGATTGAGCATTTATTGGCACTAAAGGGAAAGCATTTCTTCTCAGAATTCTGAAATTAACAGAAGCAAAGATGGTTACTTTGGTCCGTTTCACATTACTTATAGGGAACTGAAATGGTTTATAGAAGTGCCTATTATTTGCTAAACTTATGTTGAAGCTAGAAGCAATATTGGTTCCAAAGTAATTGCATTATTTTAATACACCTCAGGAAAATGGAACAAGTTATACTGTTAATTTGTTGCACTTCCAAGGTAGGAATGAGGCTTTCTTATTGTAGTGTGAGCTTAGCTTTTCCCGTCTTTCCTGGGTTCTCGTGATTCCAGCATGAGCTCAGAAACACTTTTCTGTGTGAAAAATGGTGAATTATGTACAGTTCTACATATTAAATTAACATTACAAGAACTTGGGCTGCACATGAAAAACGAATAGATTATGTGTGATAGAAATGGCTTCCATAGGTAAAAGAAAACTAGTTTTATATTATGTGCCACAAGGTAATTTTATTTTCCTCTCTTATTTTCAAAATAAACTGAAACAAATGAGAATCAGGAAATAGAAACTAAGAAGCTTTTATTTACAATGTTTCTTGCTAACAGATGACATGTTTAATATAGCTCAGCCACACAAAACAAGACTGCATAAAACTCCCAGCGTCATCACAATCTTGCGGACCAAGAATCAATACAAATGGAAGAGTAAGTAGACTTCAACCTTACCACTAGTACCTCCGGCACTAAGACCTTCTATTTTCAAAAGTGGTAAGGCTCCTAATTCTCACTTAGATCCAGGAGTTGGAATTCACCACAATTCGTAATTACTGTAAAAGGCTCCTGCCTTCTGGTAGCAAAATATACTTCAAAAATACTGCTCATTGTGACTCTTGGCCGGTTGTTTCCGACATAGTTGAGAAATCATTTTTAATTACGAGGAAAAGATTTGCATGGTCAAAATCCACCCAAAACCAAAGCTTTTATCTCATGTTTTGTAAATCCCACATGCTGCATGGAACAAAACTTTTGTTACGAATACAGAGGAAATTAAGAAGTACAAATGCTTTGTGCTTCCTCCTTTATTGTGCATCTTTGCAATGGTCAGGGCTAACTTAACTGGGTGTTCTGCAGTTTGTCACATATTCAACTCTAGGCCAATACAATTCTTTTTATTATTGATAGCTTTAATTTCTTTATTATTTTAGAAAGACGAACAAAAGTTTCCCAGTTTTTTAACCTAACACTGCAGGTGATAGTTATTGGAATAAAATGAAAGCCCATTTTTAGTTTAAAACCAGCTATAAATGCCCCAGAAGTGTCTTCTTCCATTTTAAAAATATCATGGTTTTAGAACCAATGGATCAGACATACGGGGAAAAAATCCAACTAGAATCATTTTAAAGCAACATACATTTAAATCTCAGCAAAGGAAACACCATCTAAGCCAGAGGTGGACAACTATGGCCCCTTTATGAGCTGCGAACTTCAAATCCCAGAATTCCTCAGCCAACCATGCTAGCTCAGGAATTCTGGGAATTAAAGTCCAGAAGTCGTATAGGAGCCATAGTTGCCCACCCCTGATTTAAGCTAAAGTGCAAAGCTTCCTGTGGCCAGTAGCAATAACGCATAAAGAACTAAAGCAGGCCTTTTTAAACCATGGGCAACACAGGGATTGGCTTCACAATTAATTCAAAAATGTCTTCATACCCATACAGCAATTTCCCTTTTTAACCTCTATGCATACTTCATGATGAATCCGCAATATGAATCCACTAGGGATGAATACAGCTAGGGAGAAACTACTGCTGGGCAATCTGTTAGTTTCTCTAGCTCTGTGCAGAATGAATGGAACAAGAACTACCTGAATCTGGATACTTTTAAAAATACGTTAGCTGTGTTATTTCTTCCCACATACATACAACAGAAACAAGTTTGAAAATTGCCTTTAAAAGCACAATTAGCGGCATCGCTAGTGCTGGACAGTCTCTGAAATTCTAAAGGATGTTACATTAAAGCCAACCAGTCTTCAGCGCTATGATGGATCACGTAAGCCGTTGCTCAAAAGGCAGCCTTTCTGGTTGCAAAAGGAGATCTAAGCAGTTTGGTTATTTTAAGAGGGGAGTCTCCTAACTTGGCAACCTTAAGACTTGTGGACTTCTGCTCCTATGCTGGCTGGGAAATTCTGGGAGTTGAAATCCACAAGTCTTAAGGTTGCCAAGTTTGGAGACCTCTACTTTTAAGACATAAATAGCCCTCCATCCGCTTTTTCTCTCCTGTTTCCCAAGATTCCAATTTCCTTTGCGTCAGCAATTCTTAGCGCCTTGTTCCATTTCAGCGGGAATTGCTGCTCCATTACTGCCCCGCAAAGAGGAGGAGTCTTCTTCCTGAGAGCTGCTGTCTTGCGGAAAATTGTTTTCTTCCAAGTCATGAGGTTGCCTATTAGAAGCACGCTGCTGTTCTTCCTTAAGTTCGATGTACGAGCGCGAGAAAGTGTGGAAAATGGAAGTGACTGGAAAAGCCATCAGTAGGATGCCGCTCAAGATACTGCTTAGGGCCACAACCTGCCCTGGAATGCTGCGAGGCACCATGTCACCATAACCGACGGTTGTCATAGATATCACAGCCCACCAATAACTGCTGGGAACACTGGTGAATTCATGCTTGGCGCCCATTTCGTTTTCCGCCAAGTAGACAAGGGGCGAAAAGAGTGCCATAGCGACGCAAAGAAAAAGGAGGAGCAATCCAAATTCCCGGGTGCAGCGGCGCACGGTGAGTCCCAGGGTCTGCAGCCCCAGGGAGTGCCTTGCCAGGCGCATGACATAGAGGATGCGAAGGGCTCGCAGGGTGCGCAGTACTAGCCCCACTCTCTCCAGGTACTTGTTTCCAACTCCCCCACCCCCAGGCTTGTTGCTGGTTTTGGGAGAAGCCATATCTACAATCAAAGAGATGTAGAAAGGCAAGATGGCCAAAATGTCTATAATGTTGAGCGGTGACTTCAGAAAGGCACACTTGCTCTCCGCCTGGATACAGCGCAAGAGGAACTCGAAAGAAAACCAAGCCACACAGACTGTTTCCAGTACAAAGATGTCATGGCACTTTTGGGAACATTCTCCCTGCAAGGAAGGTGGAAAATTAAGAGTTATTTAACAAGCCAGCCAAAAAAAGAAAAAATACTTTGAGATGCCAAAAATACTCTTTTATTGTGTGCTTCTTTATTCTGCTACAGATTTAAAGCTGTAATATAAAGCTAAACTAAACACATTTCTATGTATTGGCATCTTTGAGACCAACGCGTTTGTTATGGGAAGGACCTGCCCAGACAATAGCCTCCTTATCACATGAACTGTTCAAATTACTCATTTTCCAAACAAATTTGCAAAATTTTTAGTAAATTTCTCTAAAAATAATGATTATTTTGACTTCATTTTTATAAATGCCTAACTCATTTAGAACAGGTTTTTTTTAAGGTGCAACTTTAAGATATATGGACTTAAACTCCCTCCAGCCAGCATGAATAATGGGTTTAAAACTAGCTCTTTCCTCCAAAGAGCCAGTTTTCAAATTCACACTAAATCTGGGACTTGATTCTGGCAAAATAATAATAATAATAATTAATAATAATAATAATAATAATAATAATAATAATAATAATACATCAAGAAATTGCAGCGTCCTGTAATAACACCAGCAGAACTGCAAAAAACTGTGCTATTCGGAACATCGTATATTTTCTAAGAAGATACTTGGTTGATGCCTAGGACGCTGGTAGCAACCTGTATCAACCATTAGCACCAGGCAATGGTATTTGTGATACATTTTTAAATATTCAGTTGACTGAGTTTCATGTTTAATGAATAAAAGTGATAATAATACTAATATAGTAGCTACGCTACATTAATCAATTATGCTGGAAAAGCTTCTAAAAAGCTTATTCTATAAAACAATTTCCCTCCTAAATTAAAATTAATAACTGCCATTAAAAAAAATCCAAAAGATAAGAGAAGTGTTGGAATAAAGTTGTTATTTAAAGGCTGCAAATAAACTCACTAGCCCTAAACTTAAGCAACAGTGAATAATGATTTTTATTTGGTTGTTTCATCCCCACTTCCAAATATAACTACAGTTCACCCTTACCCTTTTCTTTATGCTGAATGTTAATGACCCCCAGCAAGAAGACAGAACAAATAAAGGCTATTGGAATAAACATGAATTATTTTTTTCTTAAAAATTCTATGTACTTGATGAGGAGAGCGCAGGGTTTAAAGGTGGAACAAGGTTTGCCTTCCACATTTCCATTTCTATTTTTACTTTTGCAAAAAGAACCACACAAATTGTACCATTGGAAACCAGCCTTTTTGCTGCTGAATTTTGACGTGATTTCTGGGCGCAGGGGAATAGGTATCATATGGGGTAGCAAAGGTGTTTTTTCCAAAAGGCAACTGGACTTCCTTTTCCTCTTTGAAAACGTTTCGCTTCTCATCCAAGACGTTTCTTCAGTTCAGAACTGAATTGCCTTTTGGAAAAAGCACCTTTGAGACAACCGTGACCTGGATAAAGAGTCTCCAAACTTGGCAACTTTTAAGACTTGTGGACTTCAACTTCCAGAATTATTCCAGAATTAAGTTTGGAGACACCCCCTCCCCCAACCTGCATGATTGAGAATCTCCATAGACATATGGGTAGTGGAACTCGCACTACTAAACTGAATTATATACAGTTGATACCCTGCTTTCCAGCAATGCATTTTCCTTTTCTCTGAAGATAAAAGAGTGTTGCCTCGCTGAATTCCTAAAATCCACCTTTATTTGTGTGTGTGTTGTGGGGGGGGGGGAATGATTTAGACATTTCCTACAAGTCTGCTCAAGGAACTGCAGAATGGCTGTAATGGTATATGGAAGGACCTTGGGAGACAGGAGGAAGAGCCGCAAGTTATAAAATGGTCTGATAAAATTTCAGACCGAAGGAGGAGAGAGGGCAAAAGTATCTCAGAAAGGACCCTCCCTAGTTTTGGGGAGCATAAAAGTGAAGGGTGTGTATGTCTTTCAGATTTTCAAGATTCTGTTAATGCAACCTTACAAGAAAGATAGAGATAGTATCTTCTTGTCTGGAATACCTCGAAGGCCTAACGGTGATTTAGATCAGGCGTCTCCAACCGTGGCAACTTTAAGCCTGGCAGACTTCAACTCCCAGAATTCCCCAGCCAGCAGGCTTAAAGTTGCCATGGTTGGAGACCCCTGATTTAGATCACTCTATACATTAAGGAGAAGAAGGAGTCACCTGGAATATTTTAATGAAAAGGAAAGGCGGCAGATACGACATTTCTAAGTTATTGTTCTCTCAACTGACATAATTTGCTGGGAGAGAATTGCAAGGAGGAGGCAGTTAAACATAGTAAAGTTTCTGCAGGATTCTAGGCCCCCTCATTATTCTGGTTAAAAACAATCTGAAGTGGTAATTTTGCTTAATTAGACAACAAAAAAGAAAAAGGTAGGAAAATAACCACTAGCTTCTCACTCCCATTAACAAAAGCCAGCAACAGTTAGGCACAGTGTTATTTTGGATGAGAATTTTACAGCCTCATTTTCAAACCTAGGAGTAAGATTTCACAGTTCAAAAAAAGTTTTTAAGTTTTTATCTGGAAAAGTAACAGTGGCCCAAGTCTTTAGTCAGGTGACAGATCAAGAAAAAACAACACAAACAGCCAGAATGTTATCTTGGTAGATAATCACACATATTTTATATGGAAAAAGTGAAACCCTAGTTCACCATATTTCATTTCCATTCCATTATTTTGGATCATATTGGAATATTGTTAGAGTTGTTACGGAAAGGAATTATTTTAAATGATTTAAATTATTTGCAAAGTTAATTTGGCAGAGAACTAACCATTCATGCATATTATATATAAAATAGGCTGATCATAAAGAACTAGTTCCAAGTGTGGAATGAATATTTTAAACAAAGAAGCCTCAAGTAGAAGACTGCAACATGGGAAAAGCACATGTAATTCAGGGAGAAAACACGCAGCTGACATCACTTTTTAAAGTTCCCCTACATTCAATTTCTTTTGGAAGGAGAACTGAGAATTATTTCCACATTTCATTGTTCATATATTTTATAATTTTATAGCTGGCACAACTAGATCCAAAGATCCATTTAGCCTTGCATTTGGTTTTTGAATAGGATTAGCTATATAAGCAAGAAGCTAGTAGTCTTCCTTCACCTCTTCCCTTTCACATTCAGTTCTTACAGGTTATCGCCAGCAATCGACTCATTCTTCATAAATTGCTTCAAATGACAAAACTAACAACTGTGTGACTAATAATTATGATTCCAGTGGTAGTGAATTACATTAATTATACATTGTGCAAAGTACTTTATCTCCAGCTAGTACATTTTATTGCTTGCTCTAAGTCCTAAAATTTTAGAAAAGGATTAAAATATCCAATGCCAAGCATAATTATATAACTTCTATAATAAAATATCTTCCTAGACACCATTCTTTTCTCCTATAAAGGCTTTTATTCTGGAACGAAAACAACTAACAAAATTAGTAAAGTATAATAAACAGGGAATCTTGGGAGTTAGACCCAGAGTAAGAAATCCAAAATCTCTTACCGGGATTTACAGGACAATGCTGTATGGTTTTCCTGAAGCAAACCTGAACTTCTTTTTGGGGGTGAAGACCTTAATGAAGTAACAGTGAATTTCCCCCCTGTTTTTTGGCTTGTTGCTACTACAAAGATTTTGGTATAAACATGCTCTAGCAACATCTTTTTTCCTGACATATCTCCAAGAAGTTGTGTTCACAGTACACCAGGCCATGAGTGAAACAAGTTATATTTTCCTTAGCTGCATCAGTATTATTATTGAATATCAACAATTAAAGGAACCAACCCTAAAGAAGGATGCTACAGGTTAGAACAGGTGTGTCCAACTCGCAATGACATGTTGCCATCAACTCGCAATGACATGTTGTCGTAACATATCACATGTTTTTTCCCCTTCGCTAAACTGGGGTTGGGTGTGGCCAGCGTGTGACACATCTGGCCTGCCGGCTGCGAGTTTGACATCCCTGGATTAAAACTTGCTAAAATAGAAATAAAGGTATTAGAAAAGACATTCAGATGTTGCAATGTGTCTGTACCTACAAAGATCAGACTCATGTAGGGAATGACTTTCCCGTGACACTTTAAGGAAGTGAAAGCTGGACTCAAAAGCAGGAGTCTGTTGATGCTTTTGAACTTTGATGTTGGAGAATGCTCTTGCAAATGCTTTGGGCAGCTAGTTGTGATTCTTTTTAGCTTTGTCTTAGAGAAACTATTCACTCTGGGTTATGACAGAATGCAGTGTAAGTAAGAATGGTGTAGGAAGAAGGTTAAGAGTTGACAGAACCCTGTAGGCTTCCTCCATACCTGCTACAACACTGTGATTCAAGCACTTTAAAAGCAGATTATTTAGGCCAGTTCCAAGGCAAAGGAGAGTAATTCCTGCACACATCATTCTGAGTCTGGATTACTGCAATGTGCTTGACGTAAGGCTGTTCTTGAAGACCACCTAACAGAGTCAATTAGTTCACAATGCAGCTGCCGGCTCATTGCTTGGCAGTTGCTGTTATTAATATATCATTATAGCCTGCACTGGCTTCCAATTAATTTCTGAGTGCAATTTAAGATGTTGGTGATTATCTCTAAAGTTGAAAATAGCTCCCTACCAAAACCCTCACTACTGTCTTCAATCAGAATCAAACTCACCAGCTCATTTATCTTGAGAGAGAAAAACTGTTGGTAGTCTTCCAATTCCACAAGCTTTGGAGGCTTACTGCTTTCCTGTGGTGGTGCTTATACTTGGGCCATGCTTCAGCTGAGGTACCCTCCTAGTTTTACTCTTCCAGGAACAATTGAAAATAGAACTTCCTTGGATGACTGATGATGATGGTGTTGGTGATGATGATGATGATGATGATGATGAATGTCATCTAGTGGATGAGTTGGGGATCCAGGTTGTCCAGAAGATCATCTTTTGTCCCTCCCCCACTTCGAAGTCAAAAATTAAAACACACTACACAGATTATCTAAGTAACAGTTCTTTAGCCAGGTAACTGTCCTGAACACAGAGCAAAAGTCTATTTCATCTCTTCCTGGGATCCACTCCTTTTAACCCCTTTACCTGAACTCCAGGTTGCCTGTGTGCATCTGTTTCCCCAAGTGACTGAAGATGTAATTACCCAAGGAAATAGTTATGCTGCTACTACTTGTGGGAAAATGCCCCACTCTTTTCTTAGATTCTGGATAGTCCAGAACATAATTAGGCTTTTATTAAAATGGTTCAGACTCTCCCTTTAATAGGGGATTATGTCCATATGGCTTTGGAATGTGTGATAGTAGAACCCACACAAACTCACTAGGGCTGAGGACTAGGGGTGACATGATAGCAGTGTTCCAATATCTAAGGGGCTGCCAGAAAGAAGAAGGAGATCAACCTATTCTTCAAAGCATGTGAAAGTAGAACAAGGAGCAATGGATGGAAACTAATCAAAGAGAAAAACAACCTGAGAGTTAGAACAATTAATCAGTGGAACAACTTGCCTCTAGAAGTTGTGGGTGCTCCAACACTGGAGGCTTTTAAGAAGAGATTGGATAATCATTTGTCTGAAATGGTATAGGGTTCCCTGCCTGGGCAGGAGGTTAGACTAGAAGACCTCCAAGGTCCCTTCCAACTCTATTGTTATTATTCAATAGTAATATTCAATAATAAGTATTTTAATACGTATAACGTAACTAGTAATGTTCTAGTATAGTATTGATAGGAATGGGTATGGTATGGTATGGTATGGTATAATAACTTCTATTAAGGACTTTTATTTTTCAAAAATATAATTAAGAGTGTACTTGGAAACTAAGGGGAACTGAGTTCTTGCTTCCTAGATTTATCTGCCGCTAACAACTATTCAACAGCAAACAGACATACAAAGACATAGAGGAACAAAGACCATTAACACACAGCTGAGCAAAACAGCACCACAAAGAAATAAAACATCCCTGATGTTTCTGCCTATACTTTCTCTGGCAGCTTTATCCCACTGGTTCCAGTTCTTCCAAGGTTTTTGGGCAGAAGGCCTGGCTGAGTCACAAGGCCAGCCAAGACATCTGCTCTCATTCCTTGTTATTCTGAGGATTGCAGCCAGAAAGGCAACTTCTAACTCTTATCTCTGGAAGAGGCCAGTGGTTTTCTAAAACTATGTGATACCTAGAGTTGCCAGCCAGCCAGCACCATATACCATTCCTTGTCAACAAATGCTAAAATATCAGACCCTGGCAGTGCTATGATTTTAAAATCAATTTTATATTCCATTCTTCAAACACTGTAATCAATTCTTCAACTTCAATTTTTTTCCCCTGCTACATTTGCTGATATATGCTTTTCTAAAGCAATTCTGAGGTGGGATTCCATATTATAGTGAACATGCAAAGAATGTATCTGGCCCAATAGAATAAAAGTGAAAAATGGCTTGTGATGGTATGGTCGTATTATTAAATGCCTGATGAACAGCCAACATAGAAATGAACAGAAGTTCTATTCATAGAATGAACAGAAGTTCTGAGAGGCTAAAGGACAAATGTAAATAAGAGCCGAGGTGGCGCAGTGGTTAGAGTGCTGTACTGCAGCTACTTCCGCTGACTGCTAGTTCAGCAGATCAGCAGATCAAATCTCACCAGTCAAGGTTGACTCAGCCTTCTATCCTTTCAAGGTGGGTAAAATGAGGACCCAGATTGTTGGGGGCAATATGCTATTAGGATACTATCGATTGTTGTAAGCCGCCCAGAGTCCTTGGAGAGTGGGCGGCATAGAAATATGATTAATAAAATAATAAAATAAAGAGATGAAGAAATCATTATAATTTTAAAAACCCGATTCAAAAATGCACTCTTGTAAACCACTTCTGCACAATCTTCTATAGCTGTAGTATTCATAATCATATTCATAGATTGTAATCCCCTTTCTTAGAATGATAAAGCATCCAGGACATTTCATGCTACTCATTTGCTAACCCAAGACTTTGAGTTTGCTCTCCTGAAGCAGGAAGAATGGGGGTTTCCTGATGGATGTCTGGTCATGTTTCCTGCCATTGAACAAGGAGTTTGATATTTCTCTTGGATACAGTCTGTTTCAAATGAGTCATCTGGCTCATGAAAAAAACGCTCCAAGCAACTCACTAAGCAGCAACCAATCATTTTGAGTGAAAATATGCAATTAAACCTAGTGTTGGCTTTGGACTGTATCTCTGTGCCAAGACATTTCCCACCCCATACCCGCTGTTTTAGTCCAAGTCCTACATTTAAAGGACAGAAATTCATAACAGCTTTCTCAAAACTCCTTAGGAAATAGCCACCTGCCTAAAATATTAGGTAAATATCTCTTTGAATAGTTTTAGTTTACATTAGTTCTGTATTCCTGAGGTCTCTTAAGAGCTTTCTCGCATTATTTGACACAGAGTTTATTACTTTGAGTGTGAGAACTTACAGTACAAGTCACAATTAAAAGCACTCCTGTATTCTTATACTGAATAGCAATACTTCAATCTTTAGGACAGTTATTTTATGCATGCTCATAAAATGATACATAGCATATTTAGCATAAATGATCAAATATTTCTAAAAGCAGCATCTCTCCTTCTTGCCCATGCCTAGTTTAAGAAATGAAGCAAATTTCCAGTCTCAAATGGTTATCTAGCATCGTTCTCATGGCCTGACAAAAGTGCATGTATTTATAAAGCACCAATGAGCAAATAATACTCTAAAATAGATTGAAAATAGGCAGTTGGTATTTTAGAAAGTAAAAATTCTCAAGCTAGTATTTTTACCTTTTCTTGTTAAGTACTATATTTTAAATTCATGCTTCTTCTTTTTGGTCCTACTGTCAGGCGCAGGAAATCTGGAGCCAGAGTTAGGTCGAAATGAGTACAAGTTTATTTCAGTTTATGTCTAAATAAGAATATGAACTACTAACAGTCAAGGCAAACAGCCAATAGATAAGAGTCAATGGAATTCAAGGAGGACTGGACTTAGGTCTCTTGTGGACGTGAAGGGATCCAAATTGATGACGTGCTTGATCCCATCTCTGGTCTGACCTAAGCGTAGTACATAAAATTATCTGCTACCATGTCCTACCTGTCAATGAATACTTCAGCTTCAAACACAACAATACACCAGCACATAATAGATACAAACCTATGGTAAACTATGCCAAACTTGATTGCAGAAAATACGACTTCAGAGTTGTTAATGCCTGGAATGCACTACCTGACTCTGTGGTTTCTTCCCCAAACCCCCAAAACTTGGGTGAGGGTAAGTGGTAGACTGTCTACTGTTGACCTCAGCCCATTCCTAAGAGGTCTGTAAGGGGCGTGCATAAGACCACCAGCATGCCTACCGTCCCTGTCCTAATGTTCCCTTTTATTCGTATCCATTTCACAAATTCATAATTATGTTTATACTTATATCTGTTATGTAATACATGCTTGATGAAAATAAATAAATAAATAGATAATTCTTTACTTGCTCCTTGTGAAGGAACAAGCATAGAAGTACATATAAATGGCAAATATATTTATACATCATCATTCAAGGATGAGAGGAACTAACAGCTTTAGCAAAGTAGGTTTGATAATGGGAGAAGGAGAATCTGGATGAGATGGGAGAAGAGAGCTCTGTTGTTTGCTTTCAGTCTTAAAATGTGCAGTCTGCCTTACACAATTTCTTGTTTTCAGTGTCATCACTGGATAATGTAGATTATGATGAAAGTAGAACAACTCTCTACAATTTGATGGGGCAAGCCAACTTTCTAAATTTTTATTATCAAATTACTAGTTACAACTACTAGCATAAATTGTCCCAGACTGCACCAATATAGCAGTCTAGCAGCAAATACCCTATTTCCCTGAAAAAAGGCATCCCCTGATAATAAGCCCAATTGGGCTTTTGAGCGCATGCACTAAGGTAAGCCCTCCCTGAAAATATTTAAACACATGCACAGCCGGTCCCCGCAATTTCCTCTGGTTAAGGTTAGGAAGACAGAGCTGGAAATCATGTAAGATGTCAAGAGGAGCCCTGTCTTGTTCCACACACCCCAAAATTATAAGACCTCCCCAAAAATAAGGCCAACCGCTTATTTTGGGGTTCAAAAAAATATAAGGCAGAGTCTTATTTTTGGGGAAACATGGTATTGAAAATGTAATACTCTGAGGATTAGTTTGCTTGTGATGGAAAGTGTTAAAATATAACCATCCAAGAGATGCAAAATTATATTAATTCATTATTCTTTATCACTAGAAGTGGCTCCAGTAGCATATTTAGTACTAGACAATGAAGTACTGTACATCTTGTGTGAGATTAAGTTAGGCATACTATGGTAACTTACACATACTAACCAGAGGTGGGTTCCTCCTGGTTTGGCCCGGTTCTCCTGAGCCGGTAGCGGTGACAATATGATGTCACTGAACCGGTTCTGCCCCCTGCACCCCCTCGCGTTATTCTTACTTTTTATTTGGCCCCACCCTCAATCTATTGCTGCCTCCTGAGTCCCAGCTGATGGCTAGAGGGAAAAATAACTGTTTAAACTCTTGGCCCAGTGCTTCAAAGGGCCGCCCTACAGCTGATCAGTGTTAAAAGAAAACAAATGAGTAGACCACTGCCTGCAAAAATACATGAGTAGATCAGTGCCTGCAAAAATAAATGGGTACCAATGCCTGCAAAAATACATGAGTAGATCAATACATGAGTAGATCAGTGCCGGCAAAAATACATGAGTAGATCAGTGCCTGCAAAAAATAAATGCGTAGATTGGTATAGCTCTGCAAGCAGTTAAAAGTCTGGTAGACCAGTACCTCTGCTAAATCCTAAAGAATTGTCACATGACCATAAAGCCATACCCACAAAATAAGCCACGCCCACAGAACCTGTTGTAAAAAATTTTAGAACCCACCCCTGATACTAACTATGTTAATATACTATGGGAGGCCATTTTGATAAAGGAATGGAAAAACTGGGGAAAAAGTAGAGTAAATCAAGACCAGACTGAAAAACTGAAAGCAGATGAAAACAAGTAGTAGTGAGTTGTAATACTAGCAGATAATCTAAGGCCACCAGACACCAAAAAATGGGTTCTGGAAAAATATGGATCAATTTAGGACATGCAAAGGAATCTAATCAGAGACAAAAAGAACTGCATGATCTCTTGAGTACAGACTAATGAATTAGTAAACTATTGTAAGATAAATGGGGGAATATAAAGAAAGAACTGTCTCAGAATATTGTGAGAGAAAGACAGCAGTAAAACATGACAAGGTGGCAAGTAACAATAAATTGCTCCAGATAGTCTGAACAATCAGTAAGGACAAAAAGTGACATTGTCCAAAAGAGGGAACAGCAATCAAACTTCTTTCCAAGCACAATATCATACAAAAGTGGCAAATAAACAACAAACATTTGGTAACTGATTGATAACAAAAGACTATCTAAAACCAAATAAACAACAGCAGAACTTCGCAACTCCTTTTTCTCTAAAAACTGTTTAATGCAAAAATAAAGTGAATTAAAACAAATGAAAATAAAACTGCCATAATATTTCAAGAGCTACATATTTGACAAGATTTCAAGGCTGTTAACTTGTTATCTTGCCAATTCTGAGTGAGGATGCCAAAGTTATATAACAGAAAAGCTCACTTTTCAAATGTTTTTAAAAATATTTTTTTTAAAGTTTTCTTTCCTACATTACAGGTCATCTGCATAAAGCAGTAACTATATTTAATTGAATATTCACTATGTAAAGCGGTCTTTGGAAGAATACAAAAAGCTAGCTGTAATTATTATAATAATCTATATTTGGGAAGCAGGCAGGTGATTACAAGCTGCTTGCAAGCATTTTAATGGTTCTTTTTATTTGACCCCTAGTATCATCTTAATATTGGATTGCTCCCACTGATCTGCAAAGCCAAAATAGATTTGCTCCTCTTTCATAGTTATACTAGACTAGAAATAGACACTACAATTCAAGGCTCTTTATGACGTTTTGCTTTACTTTTCCATTGGCATATTAATAAGCGTCCTATCATTTCTTTGTTGAATTGTAACTATCTTCACCATTTGGTTGCTACCAGTAATTATATTAATGTGTTATTTTAGGGAGATTGCATTTTGACAATGGCTTATTATCAGCCATGTAAGACTAACAGTTTTATCCTGAAACTGTATTTTTGTAGTTTTCTTGACAGCACTGACTGTCTAAAAATTATTATACCACATTCTCTGATGCTTTGATTATAAGTGCATTTCTTTTTAGCTATCCTCAAGCCATATCTTGGACTGAAAATATAATTCCTGTGTTCTGTTTTAAAGACTTGGGTTGTTTATTTTACTTCTAGTCCCATCTCCACCATCTCACATGGTATAAAAATAAAAATCAAACTAATCATTGCAAGAAGCAAAAAGAGAAAGACATCATAGGCGCATCAAAATCTTCTCCTACACAACCTGCATTAAATGGAATTTAACTTATTCAGAACATGCCCGTGCTATAAAACTGTTGTTGGAATAGGAAGGGGAATTTAGTATCACATTTTGCTGAGCACTCTGAACTGGAAAATAATAAGAAATCCTGTAGAGTTGAGGAAGTGAAGTTGGCCAAGTAGCAGGAAAATATTTGTTAATCATCACGTACAGTTTGTGTAATTTAATCACTCTGACAAAACCTTCTCCTCCCCAAATTCTTCAAACTGATCAAGATAGTGGTATCAAGTTACTACTCTTCAGCCTTGCCCACAACAAATAAATCATCCTCAGGTAATTCCTCTTTCTAAATTACCTAAGAATAAAGTGTTTCTTAAGGGTGGAGGTTCATTCTCTGAGCTTGTGGGTTGGTTTCCGAACGTTTCATTACCAGGCTAGGTAACATCTTCAGCGGATTTTAGGAATTCCCTAAATTTCACTGAAGATGTTTCCTAGCCTGGTAATGAAATGTTTGGAAATCAACCCACAAGCTTGGAGAACAAATCTCCACCCTCATCCTACACCTGAGCTATAAGTATTTGCCACTATTGCAAAGTGTTTCTTGTATACAGCTGTGGTGCAATGCAGGCAGTCCTGGATTTTTTGGGGCAATCCAGGAAGGCCCTTTAGCTCACAGACCCAGCCTTTTCAGGAAAGCTTTGTTGTATGAACTAACTGAATGCCTTTGGATCCATGGTGTCTGAACATTAATTTTTTCACGTACCTTTTCTACATTTTGACAAAAAATATATTGTGACCAATTCTATGAATTTAATCAAAGCTCTATCTATCTATCCATCTATCATCTATCATTATGCCACAACAGTAAGAATTAAAACTCTTACAAAGATTTTAGCCACTGATTTTATTAGAGTTTATGTTAAGACATATAATAATTTATAACCGTGCAATGTTTTTATAAAACAATCTGCTCCATTAGACTACTTGAGTTAAGCAAGTGTTTGTACAGTTATTCATTAATTTGGCTTGTTTGAAGACAACATATTTTGACTCCTCCCTAGCTCTGTGCTACATCCTGCTAAACACCCTTTTTTTCCTTCTTGGAACAGTTCTCATCTTTCTCAGAACAGACTCTGTTCGATGAAGAACTATTTTCTTTACTTTTAAAAAAATATTCTTTTATCATAAAAAATAAAATACAAAACAGTAAAACAAACTAATGAAACAAAACAAAAGTATAAATTCAACCTATGGGTGAAATGCTACCAGTTCACTCCGGTTTGAGCGAACCGGTAGTGATAAAAACTACCGGTTCATGTCAACTGGTAGTAAAAAAAAAGCTAACTTTTTTTAACCAGTAGTTAAAAAAAGCTACCGGTTCTTCCACGCTGATATTTCCAACAATCAGCTGTGCCGCACAGTTTAGCTTTGCTAGAAAGCAGGAAATCCTGCTTTCTAGAGAAGCTAAATTGCGCGGCACAGCTGATCCCCTACCTCGCTATTGTACTTACCTTCCCAAGCCTCCTTTTGGTGTGTACTGTGCATGCGCACGCCCGCAGCGTGTGTTTGTAGTGCACATGCACACACAGTGCACATTTAATGGGTACTGTGCATGTATACGCAGTGCACGTTTGGTGGCTACTGCGCATGCACACGCAGTGTGTACTTGGCGCACAGCACATATGCGCAGCCAGCAAACCAGCAGCAAATTGGTTCAGATTTCATCACTGATTCAACCCTAATATCAGCAACAAAAAATAGTGTGCAAAAAAAGATGAAAAAATAATCAATTAAATTTAATATTGCTCAACAAAATACTTGTATGTATGTATGTATGAAAAAGCAGTCAACAGGTTGAAGTAAACATTACACTAATCTCCAAATTCCTCTGTTAACCATCTGTTATTATATTTAGCACGTAGAAAGTCCACAAACAGTTTCCAGTCTGTAATAATGGCCGCCTAGTCCATTATCTCTAATCAAAGCAGTGATGAAGAACTATTTTCAAGTTACAGACATCTATCTCTATTGTGGCCTAGTTAGAAAACTGGTAACTACAAGTAGTCCTTGATTTACAGTAGTTCGTTTAGTGACCATTCAGTTACAACAGCAATGAAAAAAGTAACATGACCATTTTTCACTTTTATGATCACTGCAGCATCCCCAAGGTAATGTGATTTACAACTGGATGCTTGACAACTGGTTTATCAACTGTGGCAACAAAAGTCGTGAAATGGGGTAAAACTCACTTAGCAATATAAATTTTGGGCTCAACCGTGGTCGTAAATCAAGGATTACCTGTATTCTATGGTTTTGTATTTCTGTTTATTTATCTAGAAACAAAAATACATTGTTAAATGTTTTACAGTTATTAAAACTACATTTTGAGAGTGTGACAAATCTTTCACTTCTAGTTATCAAGAATGGATGAAATTGGTGTGTTACAACGTATGGTGATATAATATTAACAGTCTGAAATAAATGCTATAGACAAAAAATGCCATTGCCCCTGAAAAAACCCATTAGACAAGATAGAGGTATACATTTAAGTCTCAAGAATTTCCGTAAGAAACATGCAGTCACAATATCCTTGAATCTTAAAACTTTTTGAAAGAGGCCCTAATGTTGCAGGATAACTAATAAGAATGAATACTTCATTATGCCCAGCATTATAAAATCTAAAATATTTAAACAGAATTTAAAGTAGGAATTTTGTAAAAATATTGAAACCTCTTATAGAATTTGGAGAGGTTTACTAATCTTTTAATGTTGATTTTGCTCTTTCCATTTATGTCCCCAAACCCCTTTACTGTAACCCTAGGTTTATCATCAGTAACAACACTAGTATTCCGTGAGCAAAAAGCATGATACAAATTTAATAATTAAATAATCATTAATTTTCATAAAAACAAAACAAAAGAAAAAATAATTGCAAGGTTTTCTACCCAAGGGAGAGATTTGTGTGGAACTATAAAGCAAAGTTGCAGATTTCTGTTTACATATGAACTATGAGCTTCAAACTAGATCAGAGACAAGACAAGTTCTTGATAATAAAAAGGATTATGCTACACTAATTACTATTTTATGCTGATCAGATGAAACTATAGACAGTCAAAATTAATCTTGCTCAGTTTGCAATTCTATTAGTTTCAGAAAAACTTCCTTTGAATTTGCTGTGCTCTAGTGCCCTCATGATCCCAGATAATTGATCTTTATCTTCCTTCACAGCAGAGGCCAAGACATCCTCTTTCTGCCTATTGTAATTTCTTCTGTTGGAAAGAAAATCCAGCCTTCATTTAATTAGAGTTTTTGATACAAGAAGACAAAAAGAATCTGGACAATGTCCAAAATCCAATTATTGAGATATCTGTCCTAACTAATTCAGAAAGTTAATATACATCCCAGGATAATGTTGCAGGATGCAATCTGGGTCAGTCACCGGGACCAGAGGTTTTGTCTTCCGAGCTTTTGGACTCATACTGGAGTCCATCTTCAGGGAACTTCTCTATAGCAGAATGTGTCAAATTCCCTGAAGATGGGCTCCAGCATGAGTCCAAAAGCTCAGAAGACAAAATCTCTGGCCCCAATAACCAGATTGACTGACCCAGATTGGATCCTGCAACATTATACTGGGACACATATATATGCCCTCATTTGTGAGTTAATATATAATACCATATTAACTTAAATGCAGAAAAGCAATTATAATTATGCTAATCACAATCAGAACGTCTGCTTGGGATAAAATTTATGTTACTGCCATATGCATCTATGCACATACAGAGGCAAGCCAATAAGCAAATATTGACAGAGATGTCTCTGGCAATGTTTACAATTGGGTAAGCATTATTTTTATAGTGCGCACTTACCCGAACTTCTTCTTCTCTGAGATCTGGCATGGTGCTAATGCAGAGGGTAACTGCAGTGATGATAACAAAAGAAACCGATATGCAAGCAAAGATTTTTCCTGGGATCCCTGAATGAGGATTTTCTACCATGTCCCTGAGCTTTCTCATGCACAAATGCAAGCGGCTGCTGTCCTTGAAGGCACTTTGGGGTGCTTCGTTAGATTCTACTACTTCTTCAAACAATGCCGCCTCTGCTATCTCTTCTTCTTTCTGTCGTAGTCTTCTTCTACAGCACCACTCCAGATGTTCCTCTTCTATCCCCCAATAAACCAGTTCATCTTGGAAAGAGAGCGCGCACATTTCCCTGAGGAGCCTTAGCTTCCCAGCAGTCAAAAAAGTCATGATGGTTCTGAAGGCACAAGGATTGCGGTCAAAAAAGAACTCATTGCAGTTGACATCATAATCATCACATATATCCATTATTTCATCATAGTTGTTGCATGATTTTAACTTTCCAAGCCTGGTCAAGGGACAATTCTCTAATGTGGTCCATGGAATTTTGTATTTTATGCCACCTACATTGATTATCACATTCCTGGTTCGGTCCTCCCTACAGGCAAAACAATACAAGTCTTCCCCAGGACTGAGAAGTTTTGCTTTTTTGTAGAAGACGCCTTTCTTTGTCTGCACATCACAAAGTGTCTCCAAGTTGTTGTAAGAGTATGCAGTAAATTCGGGCTCTGCATTCCCAGGCAGCAATGCCATTTCCTGATACATTTGTTACATTCATGAAGGGGCCGGAGCAGTTGAAGAAATGAGAGTATTGACTAGTGAGGATAGAAAAGGTGAATATATTAGTGTCAGAAATTGCATTTTTAATAAAGGCAAAACAAACCCCTTCTGATGCTATGATCTACATTAGGATTGCATTATTTCTCAAGAAACCTTGCTGGTTTCCCTCGATATTCCTACAGTGTACAGAAAACAACTTGAAAAATAGTTTTCGCATTTCGGAATCCAACAAATATAATTAAATATATGTAAAACACATCTTTACCTATAAATCTTCAATAAATTTGAACTTGAGAATCTTCAACATATGTCACACAAGTTAAAATTTCAAAACAGGAAAAGCAACTTTAAAATGAGGGGAAGGGCATTCAAGATGTGGAGAGTTGTTTATTTGTCCTCATAAACTTTGCTTTGACTCCTGCATCATCAACCACATGCCCCACAGTTCTCTACACAGACAACCTAAGGAAGAAGGGAATCGGATGGATGGATCACATGTGAACATCTCCATGGGCCTGAATAAATTCCCACATATTTTGTATATTATAAATTTCCATAAACATCTTCAATTTCATTCTGTAATTGCCATGAAGGGGCAAAAAAACCCCTGCAACTTTTCATGAGAAACAGGTTGTCCACAGGTACCTAATAAATCAGGGTAAAATGTCTTTGTCTTTTATTGCAAATTACCAAATAACTTATTTCTTTTCAAAATGGAACATACATTCATTAAGACTGGGCAGATGGAATGTAGAATTTTATTTCTGAAATCTGATCACATTTTTAAGCATTCCTTTATTTATGACCATGACTTCCAGTCCTGCTTTAGGCACAAAGCCAGCTGGGTGTGATTGGACTGGTCACTTTCTCTCAGCCCTAGGAAGGACAAAATGGCAAACCATTTCTAAAAAAAAATTGCCAAGAAAGTTGCACTGACTTGTCAATTTCCAAAAACTGGACATGATTTAATAATAATAATAAAAAAATCTTATTAGGACTTATAGTCTTTTAAGGTATAGTCTTATTAGGACTTATAGTCTTTTAACCAGGGGTGAAATGTAAAATTTGTTACTACCGGTTCTGTGGGCAGATCCACGTGATCATCAGAGGCTTTTTTTTTTTTTTACTTTTAAAAGCATTTTTTCATTGGAAGAGGTTGTAGAAAAAATGCTTTTAAAAATTAAAAAAAAGCCTCTGATGATGCTGCGGCTTAGCTGGGCATGTGGGGGGGGGCAGGGATTTTTGCTACCGGTTCTCTGAACCACCCGCCGCCATTGCTACCAGATCGTGCAATCCGGTCTGAACCGGGAGCATTTCACCCCTGCTTTTAATCCATAAATTAACCCATTTAATTTTCAATTGTAATTATCTTTAGAATCATATAATAATTCCTTGAATGTATCATAATAAAATTGTAGTATTCACTAGAATTTTTAAAGCTAAATTTTAAAAAAATCAAGCGAAACTATTGATGGCATAGAAGATACTCATATCAATAAACCCAGGGGTATAATCAGCTCATTCCTTGATTAAATTTCAGTAGCAGATATTCTAAGTAAAGTATTGGTCCAGTTTGGATTGTACTCCATTAGAATATGGCTAGAGTACTATTTCAAAATATATAAAAATATTCTACAAATTTATCTGATAATGGTATTATTTCCAGCAAAAAACAAGAAAGTTTCATTCTCATGAATTCAGTACCTCCAAAAATCAGTTTCTCATGAAGAGTTGCAAGATATATTTTTTTGGAACTTTTACAAATATAAAATTATTTGTATATTTTTTATTCTTATTATTGTCTTTATTGTATTTTAAGCAAAATAAGAATCTGAGTCTGATATCAGGATTTACATTTGTGATCATAATATTCTTATATAACTGTATACATTTGTTCTTTATGGTCCTGGAATGAAAATGTACAAATAAGAAAATACCTGCAAAAGGTACTATCCTGTTTTCCCTAAAATAAAACATCCCCTGGTAATAAGTTCAATCGGGCTTTTGAGCGCATGGCAAGAAGGCCAAGAGTTTATTTCAAGGTTCAAAAAAATATAAGACAGGGTCTTATTTTTGGGAAAACATGGGTAATAATCTAAAGCAGCTAATAATGTTGGCATTCTTTCATATGAGATAACTTGACAAAGAAATATTAACACTCTATAATGTCTCTAGAATGTAAAATATTAAATTGTGTTTTTCAAAATTTATTAGAAAAATTTAATGTAATCAAAATACAGTATCAGGATGCACATATTTGAATTATCCAAGATAGCATGATTTCTTAACGTGGCAATATGTTGGCTAGGTTGGTGAGCTTTTTTCTTGATACCTGCCAAGCTTCCTCTTCCCCCTCATTTCATATTATGCAGTATTTTAATATTTTCTTTAGAAAAATGAATAAGAATCTGGCAAATTAGGAAGCAAAACATCAGCCACTATCATTGTCCTTATTTACAATAATGCCTCTAGATCCTATATAAATCCTGTGGGCAGTCCAATGATGTAAAAAATATTTCAACACTTCTACTGTTCACTGCAGGGACACAGTGGCTCAGTGGCTAAAATGCTGGGCTTGTCGATCGAAAGGTCAGCAGTTCAGTGGTTCGAATCCCTAGTGCCGCATAATGGGGTGAGCTCCTGTTACTTGTCCCAACTTCTGCCTACCCAGCAGTTCGAAAGCACATAAAAAATGCAAGTAGAAAAACAGGGACCACTTTTGGTAGGAAGGTAACAGTATTTCATGCGCCTATGCCGTTTAGTCATGCTGGCCACATGACCACGAAGACATCTTTGGACAGCGCTGGCTCTTTGGCTTTGAAACGGAGATGAGCAAAAAGTTAGTAAAAATATTTACCTCTACTGCCAATATAACTGCAATAAAGAACATATGGATTAACGATAAAATATTCAGAGCCAGATATAAGAGCATCATTTTCATCCCCAGGCTTTGCAGTATTCTTTAAGTTTAGTTTATTTTTTGCAATCAAAAAGCCAGGAGATTTTTTTTCTTTTTCTTTTTCCATTTCAGCATGCTTAGAACAAAAGTTGAAAAATTTTAAAAACATTTTATTTTTGATGAAAAACGAAGACAGCATTCTACCAATTCCTTTATTATTATTTTTTAGTGTACATACGATTTTCCATTCTCTGCTTGTCTAAATTGTGGTGATGCTAAGGTTCACTTCTGCATGTAAATATCGTATCAATTTAATGACTTCAGCTATCAGAATGCCAAACAATGGGTAACTGGTACTTTAACCAGGCAGATATATAAATGAGCATATACAATATTGAGGGTTTTGATGGAGAAAATTGAGGGAGGAGAGATATCCCAAAGGACAGTGGTGTATTTTTCTTATGTAGTGACATATAATATAGAGCTTTATTAAGCACTAGCTGCAGTCATGCCTAGCTACTATTCTTGGACGGGAATATGCTATGTTACTTCATCCAACGGGCATGAGAAGAATGGCCATAGGCAAGGCAAATGATGCCCAGGGTGTCCTCATTCAAATGACACAATCTGCATATTTCTATCAGATATCACGATATTACACAAAGATGCCATTCAGATACGCATTATCATTTTGATGGCACTGTAAATTGTTGCACCACTGTTGGGAGCTCTATTGCTATTAGCAATCTGATGCTACCACCTCAGGAATTGCCCTTCCATTATTTTTCTTGAAGAACAGAAAGGTACCTCGGCCTTGATCTCATATCAGAGAATTCAGAAGTCAAAGTTAAAGATAAAAACTGGTTTACAAATAGCAAAAAAAACCAGAATTGCATAAAAATACCAGTGGTTTGGAGTTTGGTAGAAAACACTTAAATGGAAAATTTACTCAAAGAGTGTTTTGATTTTAGATCATCATTTTTCAAACTTGGCATCTTTAAGATGTGTAAACTTCAAGCTGGCTGGGGAATTGTGAGAGTCCACACATCTTAAAAATTGCCAAGTTTAAAAAAACATTAATCTAGATCAAAATGAACTACTGGAAATTCAATAAATGTACTGACTAAAAAACACAGACGGCACAAAGAAGAATCATATTATGTACTTTAAGAGAAAAAAATGCAGTTTTGGAATAAAGGAGCATAATACTTTAAAATTTGGAGACACAATAAATGAAGTTTTATTAGATGTCCCACAGGTTATATTAAGAAAGAGAAGAGATTTGATATTTCTGACAACTATTTTGCAAGGGAAAAAAAGATCAGATTAAGGTAGGCTACTCAGGTAGGCTACCTTAGGTAGGCTACTCAGATTTGTTTGTGGACTTTTATGGATTGCAGAATATTCAAAAGAGAATATGACAATTGAATATCTGAGTCATAAACAGTTACAGATTAAATAAGTACAAAAAATACCCAGAATCAATTGATTAAAAACTAGACTAATCTATTTTCACTACATGTAGTATTAGGCAGTCTTGACTCAGCTCTTGGAATATTTTATAAACTAAATATTATTTTAACAGTGAACCTCTTGCTAATCAGTCCTTCCAACAATTTCCCCCTAGTCCTTCACTTTTCATTTAATCTCACCCAACATTTCTACTCCTTCTAAATCATTACTTTACTCATCCTAGACTTACCTTCTGTCACTACAACCCCTCTTTTTTATTGCCATCCAACAACATTCTTACTTTTCTAACTTTCCCAAATTTTCCATTTCTTCATACACATAGCAAAAGCTTGCATGTCACCTTGAAAACCCCCCCCCCGAAAGACATTGCATGTGTGTGTATGTGCACGTGCAGGCATGTGTATAGCCATTAGGCCCAGTAATATCCAAAATAAGAAAAATGTGCTTTTATCAACGTAAGTTGAAGTAAACGTTTCATTTGCCTAATGACGAGAATGTTAATGTAAAACCATAAACAAGTTAGCAATCTGAGCCAATGTTTCTGCGTGGTCACTTGCTAAATTGGTGCTCAGAAAAGCCCTAGAGATATGATCAGTTTAGAACAAGATTCCAAAATTAGAAAGAAAAATGTAAAATAATATTAAAAGGTCCATAATTTGAATTGCTAATTTAGTTTCCCCATATACTGAAATTCAGCATGCTTAATTACATTTGAATCCTTTCCAAAAAGCATGGTTCAAACAGCAGCAGAATAATTGCTGGGGTCAGAATCACAACTTCATTCTTAAATTTGTGCAAGAAGCCATGATCTTAATCTTGTCAATAGGCAAAAGATAATAGAATACCCTTCAGGTATCTATTTCTGGGCAAGTGCAAAAAAGTTCATCATTCTAACATCCACCTCCACCTTAGTTACTGGCATATTATATATAGTAGTTCTCTAGGATCCCTGTAATGGGAATCAACTGGTGAGCTTGGAAGGAAATATTTGGTTTAAGAAAGAACCAGGAGTTCTATGAAACGCAAAATGATTTTGCAGAATGCACGGATAATTTCCAACTTCATATTATTAATGGTCCATGTTCTGCATAGGGTGAGCATTCCTGTTTGAAAATGTAATTTAATGTAAATTTCCTGCCTCCTACTATGAAGTGTCATCATATATAAATGAAAATTAGAAGAAAAAATATCCAAGGAGTTGTTGGAGTTTTTTAAAGTCCAGAAATATGGAGAAATAACTGACATGTTTTGTTTCTAGGCAACGCACAAGCTACTATAATTCAGATACAACAGATATTGTTCTTCTACCTAGACATATTAAAGGCACTGTGTATCAGTTTCAAACACCACATACACATTTTACACTTGTCAGGATTTTATTTTCCTCAGCCTGTCAAAGGGTGCTATGTTTTCAAATCCTATTACAACGGGGAAATAATCTGAAGTTTTGATTCTTTCAAACAAACAAAAAAAAAAAATCAAGCATGCATTTTCCTTTCAACAGATTTCTGAGAGTGTTATCTCATACCTGTATCATATTCAAAAATAGAAATGGTTTTAGAATAATTTATCCACGGCTTCTATCTATTTGGTTATCACAGACTGGCAAGTCTCAAACTGTTCCCAAAGCCTCATCTGTTCTTCAAATAATGAATTTTCCTCCTTGCAATATGTCTGTTAAGTATGTATATCTCTTTCTCCAATCGGAACTGAAGCCGGTTCCTAAACCAGATATCTCAAAATAAATATGCCTGGCAAACTTAATTATCCATATTTAAAGTGTGTCCAGCTGACTCTATCAGAATATTCATTCACACGAACCTGAAACTAAATTACACATGCAGGATCAGCAAATAAAATAGAGGCTAGAAGAGCATAAAAAGCCAGTAGGGAATTTGAGTTCATGAAAAGATACGACAATTTTATCCCAGAAAAATGGTCACAATGAATTCCATGGAGCTTATTTCTGCACAGATTTGTGCATGACTCCAATGAAAGTCTACATAACATCGCCACAAAAAATTTGCATAGCCGTACAGTGATTAACGATATATTTCAAACAAAAACAAATGTATAGACATATCTCAGAAGTGATTTATCATTAGTATTGGATACTAGCTTATTTCGAGGATGAATCTGAAAGCTGTTTTTAGCTTTTTAAACTCTAAGAAACCTGTTCGGGTTTTTTTGCCAAAACTACAGGTAGTCCTCGATTTACGATCACAATTGAGCCCAGAATTTATATTGCTAAGTGAGAAATTTGTTAAGTGAGTTTTTCCCCATTTTACAACCATTCTTGTCACAGTTGTTAAGTGAATCACCACAGTAGTTAAATTAGTAAGATGGTTGTTAAATGAATCTGGCTTCCCCATTGACTTTGCTTATCAAAAGATTGCAAAACAGGATTACTGACACCTGGGACACTGCAACCGTCATAAATATGAACCAGTTGTCAAGCATACCAATGTAAATCATGTGACCATAGGGATGCCGCAAAGGTCATAACAGTGGTGGGTTCCTCACGGTTCGGCCTGGTTCTCCCGAGCCGGTAGCGGTGACAATATGATGTAACCAAACAAGTTCTGCCCTCACGCCCCCACGCCCCCCATGCCCCACCTACCCACAGAAGCAGGACTAGTGTTTACAGAGGGTAGTACCAATAGTAATAGGCACCTTAGGTGTAATCCCAAAATAACTGGAGTGTCACTTGAATATCATCGGCATTGACAAAGTCACCATCAATCAATTGCAAAAGGCAGCTTTACTCAGAGCAGCTTACGTCCAATGACGATGGTATCTTTAACACCTTCAAACATCAGCGTCTGCCTAATCTAGGTTGCTGGGAAAGACTCAATAGTGGATAAAAACACCAGATCCGGTTTAAACATTTGGCTGACTGTGTAACCAACAATAACAACAATAATAGATAGACGCATTAAAATTTGACCAATTTGGGAATCCCTGATGTAGTGGAAAATAAGAGGATCATATTGCATCCCGGGAGCCCATTCAAAACAGTAGGCAAAACCAGAGATTGGAGTCAAGGTAAAAATTGTTTGACTTAATCTAGATAATTATATTTTATATATACTTAACATTTTTCTCCATATTTTAATAATTTCCTCTTTCAAGCACACTACAATTTAACAGCATGTGAATGAGGTTCCAGAGATTTAATTTTTCTTTAGAATAAAACTATATACTTAATATTAGACTATGTAAATATTAAAAATGATAGTGTGCTGTGCACAAATGCAGTACATTTCTGCTATTCGTTAGCAGCCTGGCTTTTTCAGACTTCCATGTTCTATTAAAAAATGCTGCTATATTAAGAATAAGATTACTAACTACTGGACATCTTTAAGTAGCAGCATTTAAAGCTTGAATGGAAGATTGAGGGGGGGGAAATAGGCTGTTTTATTGTACAGAGAGGAACTGTGCTCTGACATGATTCAAAATACTTCAAAATTATTCTCAAAATATGCATAGATCTATTAGATATTTTGAGCAGTCATTTAAGTGAAATGCAATAAATTTTGGCTATAGTTTTCATACAAACAGTTTCATCTACATAAGAAATTCTGATTGATATATATATATATATAGCTGGAATTAAAATCCCAAGCATAGCATTGGGAACAAACACTTTTTTCCCCAATAAAATATATCAGATTTTTAAAATCCTTATTTCCATTATGTGAGCTGCAAAATGATGGATACATCTAAGAAATGGTGATTACTATCATTTTATTTGTAATAGTTAATGCTCAATAGGAACTAAGTCAGTGGGAGTAGAAAAGACTCAAAACTTCAGCTTTGCTTTTTATGAAGCCAGCTACATACTGGTAGTACATAATAAAAAATCCACCCACTGACTTACATATCTAAGGAAAGATTGATGTAAGTCTAAGACATGAGTGGCCAACCTTTTGGCTTGCCTGAGCCATTTTGATTGAAGAAGAATTGTCTTGGGCCATATATAAAATGTATAATATAGTTAATGTATATAAAATTACATACTGTAATAATATTAGAAGTTTACAATCTTACGGGGCCACATTACTAGCCATTCAGGGCCACATATGGCCTATGGGCCATAGGTTGGACACACCTGGTCTAGGACTTTAACCACTACCCTACACCAGCTTACAATTCTTCAGCTATTGTAATACATACTTTAAATTATACGCCATGCTAACTGGGGCCTTACATTGTTTTAAATACGATAATGAAATTTCACTAAATTTGCTTCTGTACATGTATAATGATGATATTTAGTAATACAAAAAGCAAACAAACGTAGTGCAATAAAAAACATTCAAAATGCAGTGCTCCTCTTTAATTACCTCTCCCAGCAATGAATTTTCTGCTTTGTCCTCCAAAAGTCAGTCAATAGTTCACCCAGTTGGGCCGTCCTGAGCTGGATGGTTCTGTTTTTATATTTTTGGTATGAACAAATTTGTATAAGACATTTAACTACCAAATGTATTTTCTATAAAATATTGTTGGATGGAATCAAATATAAAACTCTGAAGACTGAAATGTAACTCCATTAATATGTTTTCCAAATCATATCTCATAGTTTTAACGCAGTCCTAAGTGTTGTCTTTTACCTAATATTTGAGACTGGATAGGAGGAAAAAATCCCTCTTCATTCCCTCTTCCCAAAGAGTGTTCTATATAAATTCAATTCCTAATGTTTTATGATAAAGTTTTACTTGATATATGGAAGACAATTTATTCTATATTGCAAAGAAACCAACCACATACTATCATACGTATCAGATAGGTATTTTTGACTTTGAATTTTGTACAGTAAAACGGAGTACAGTAGTTGGAAAACAATGAACAAATCAAATGACAGGTTACCAAAGTGATGAAATGCTTACACAGTTAAGCTGTCAAATTGGAGATCTACCAATCAGTATCTGATACTGGTTACAGGAGTTTTGAATGAACATGAAAGCTCTTATAGAGTTCTAAAAATAGAAGTCTTGAGCAACACGCAATTGCTCAATCAGATCTATTTCTAGAATTGTTTAGAAGTTAAGATACTATCCTCACAAATACAGTGCATAAATAAAATTATCCTAGGAAAACATCAAGGCTTTAATGTTTTATTTTTAGCCGAGGCTCTCCTTCCTGCTATGCTGTCTCATCATGGTGAAGATAGAATATGAAAGATTCTTAAAGAAGATGTGCAGCAGCTATTATTGAAACCTGAAGTTAACCTGGAAAGAAAGATTCCCTGCAGCCTCCTGGGCCCAAAATGGGCTGGGGGGGCGGCACACCGCACCGCTGTGCTCCGCACCGCCCATGCGCGCATGACCCTGTGCATGCACATGACCTCCCCTGCGCATACACGCACATCTCCTGCATGCCCCCTGCCCCCTCGCATCCTGAAAATCAGCTGGTTGGTGGGAGGCGCCGTGCGCATGCATGGTTGAGCTGAGCTGGGTGACAACTCACGTGCCCGCAGAGAGGACTCTACGTGCCAACTGTGGCACGCGTGCCATAGGTTCGCCATCATGGCCTTATAACAATAAAATAGATAGAATTACAGAAGTTCATGCACGGTCTGTTTCTTGACTTGGCCTAGCTTGAAGGACTGACATCAGATGAATATTCCTGGGGAGCTGAACAAAAAATGCTGGGAATGTACCTCAAGAGTATATGCTCCCAAAACGGTCACCCAAAGGATAAAGGTCATCGCAGCTGCCCAACTGAAGCAGGAATTTTCATTGGTTAGCTATAATGCAGGAAGATGCTGAACGTAGATGATCACTTTAATGACACTGGCAAAGAAATAACTTCATCCTGCATGGAGAAGGCAATGATAAACCACTCTTGTATCTTACCAAGAAAGCCACATGGTTAGGCAAAATAAAGTAATTGACAATATCTGAAGATGGCCTCTCAGGAGAGATGGCACTCAATATACTATTGAGGAACTGCTGAGGATGTTTTATGATCAGAATGATGTTTCTGAGGCAGCTAGATTAAAAACTTCAGTACATCTAGTTATTGATACTGATAAGAAAATGCAAAGCTGCAAAGAGAGAATTACAGTGGAAATCATGGAACGTAAGAAGCATTAATATACTGAAAAATAAAAGGAATCTTTATAATAGAGATAACCCCATATTAATGACAAGTATAATAACCAGTGTTAAAACTGGCAATGCATATGTTGAATTAGTGATCTGCTTCTTTGTCTTAGAATCAACTATCAACAATAAGGGAACCAAGAGTCAAGAAATACGTCATAGACTAGCAACTGGTAGACCAGCAATGAAAATATATTCAGATGGTGTGACATCTACACCTATAAAGATCAGATCAAGCTGGAGCTCAAGAAGCAGGATTGGAAGAGTACTGAATGAACTTTGGTGATAGATAAAATTCCTGTGAATAACATGGATATCGAAAGAAGCAAAGTAACTGATAACAGAATTAATCAATCCAAGTTCTTCAAGGCATCCTCGAGCAGGCTCAAATTATTACATTTTGGATAGTTTATGTGAAAACCCTGTTCCCTTGAGAAGGACAACAATGCTGGGAAAGATGGAAAGAAAAAAAGGATGATTAGCACCAAGGTAGACTGACTTAATTAAGTGGCAGTGAGTGCAGAGCTGGAATATATATAGGGTCAAGTTGCGGTCAGATTATCCTGGAGAAGGTCTGTTTACGTGGGTGATAAGGTCAATGCTGGTTTAATGACACATATAGGAAGTCCTCAACTTACGACCACAACTGAGCCTAAAATTTCTGCTGCTAAGCAGGACAGATGTTGACTTTTGCTCCATTTTTTACCCTACTTGTCATTTCTTAAGTGAATCACTGCAGTTGTTAAGTTAGTAACATGGTTGTTAAATGAATATAGCTTCCCCCTTGACTTTGTTTGTCAGAAGATTACAAAAGGAAACATATGATCCTGTGACATTGCAACAGTCATAAATTCATGCCAGTTGCCAAGCCTCCAAATTTTGATCACATGACCACAGGTATGTTGTAACAGTTATTAGTGTGAAAAACAGTCATAAATCCTTTTTCCCAGTGCCTTTGTAACTTCAAATGATCATTAAATGAATGGTTGTAAGTCGAGGACTACCTGTAATAAATCTGCTTGATTTTTAAGAATTATTGTGCCATAAGTTATAACTATTTGCATTATTGAAAGTAGATTTCAAACTTAATGACATATGCATTTAACACATTTAAGGTACAGAGCTATGCTATTGTCCCAACCCTGCAAACTTAAAATACCTCAAACTGACTCATCTTTTTTCTATAAAGTTAAAAATATATTTATTAAATCAAAATTATCTGAATGATAACTGCAAAGCTCATGAATCTTTACACTTCTTAAAACAGAGGCTCTCTTCCTGAGAGAGAAACAGCATTATTTGTACTAAGACACCCCCCCCCCCACACACACACTTGAGCAGAGAGTTCTAGAGAACAAATATTGCACAGAACTGCAATACAGAGGTTGCTCACTTACACACAGTAGTACCTCAGTACTCATTGTTAACTGGTTCCGGGAAGCATGATCAATACCAAAAACAATGAGACCAAACACATTTTTTCCCATAAGGAATAAGGAACAATGTAATGAGATACAAGGCAGATGACATTGAAAAATTCTAGTTTGTGTATTGAGTACCAAACAAACAATGAGTACCAGGACAAAATTTTTGTGTCAAAATGCGTTGAGTACCAAATTTGATAAGTTTCAAAGTACTCAAAAAATTGAGTACTACTGTAAGCTTATGAAAGTAAAGTCTTCAATGAGACCCAAAGCCTCTGAAAAAATGAGATAAATTCACACATGGAATTTAAAAATGTTTTTTACATCTCCTCAATCAAATTCAAATGTTCCTCATTATATACTTAATGCCTTTTATTTTACTTTAAAATGGCTGTTTTCTTTTTAACTATGGAATTATTATATATGATATTGAGATTTAATAAGTAAAATAAGGATTAGCAACCTTTATAGGTGCCCAAATTATCATGGGCACTAAAATAATATTTTGAAAGACATGTTTGAAATTTTGGTCATTATTAAAAATAATAATTTTGACATTCCACAGATACCATCTGGGATATTGCACATGCCAAGACACCCACAAATATCATTCTATCAATTCCTAAAAAAATGAAACTGTTATGTGGATTGTAAAGGCATGCAATATATTTAAGAACATTGCTCATAAAAACCCTTTGTATGTGAGGAACATTATATTCTTACTACCTCCTAAAGTTTACAAACCTTATGTTTGATGGCAAAAATAAATTCAAGCTCTAACACATTGTTCCCATTTCCTTTATTATCATTAATATTTTCAAAGCTTTATGTTTCAATGCTGAAATGCATGGGTTTTTAAAAATGATTTTCACTGCTTTTTTGAAGTGTCAGATACTAATTATAAAAGTGCACACTATAATCAAGCATTTCTAAGTAATGTTGTAATTATGTGTGAATTATTATCCTTTACTGGAGCATGCTGTCAACTGGCACATTATTTTTCTTATATTGTAAACAAAATATTTAGAAAAAGTAGGTCATACACTTTGTCCATATCTTCATACAGAAAAATAGTTTTAGTATAGACTTAATATGATATATTAAAAGGCAGATTATCAAAGTTTATTCTCTAGTTTTTCATTCTTACTCCTTCAAATTTCCACCATATGTGCTAAGCTTGGAAAATTATCAGAAAACATACAATCTTGATTTTTTTAGCACCAGCTTTAATAATATAATACAATGGAAGAAAACCAAAATCAAGAAAACCTTTAGAAACAGAATCCTAAATAAAAAGAGTTTCTGATTATTTGCTTAATGTAATATATAACTGTGTGATGTAACATACTTTTGATATTATAAATGAGATCTTTTATCTCCCTTCTACATTTAGATTTTAAAAATGATAACCTTATAAATACTACATAGTCCCAATTTCATAAAACTCTGAAATATCTGAAATACGCTTTTTAGCTAGGAAATAAACACATGTTATTTTTTTAGTGTTATCTAAATATTTTTTAATGAGGGGAAGAGAGAATGGAGCTGGCAGAGAGAGAGAGAGAGAGAGAGAGAGAGAGAGAGAGAGAGAGAGAGAGAGATGGGGCGGGGCCTAGGCCATCCATCAGCACTCAGATGGAGAATCAACAGCCCTCAGGTCTGGAGGTGGCTGATGAGGAAGAGGGGAAACAGCTGGGTCCAGTGCCTGACGCGTGGATGCACAGAAGGCAGAGGAAAGGAGAGCAGTGGAAATCTGTGGGCCGATCCTTGGGATGGAAAAGCCACTGCTGCTAGCGAAGCTCCACCCTAAGTGTAGGGATAAAAGGCAAGAGGCGGAGATGAATAGATTGGCAAACAACTATTCATCTCCCTGCCGGACAGACTTGTTAGCCTGCTGTGAGAGAGAGACTTTTTGCCAGGGCTGCTGGTGCTCCTAATTAAGGAATCATTGATTTAACTACAGAGCGTTTGTCGTGTTTCGAGAGCTGGGTCAGAACAGCCTGTCTCTCAGGTGCCTGTGGTTCTTAGTTTCCAAAGAAAAGTAGGCAATCCATCAGCTACATCAAATTCAATGGACTTGAAGAAGACTATCAAGTTAGAGAATAGACTTACAAATAAGAAATTGAATTGTGCCATGAATATCAAACTGAACAGAAATAATGGAAATACATGTTAAGAATGCAGATCTTACTATGAAAAAGCTTCCCTGGTTCTGACTGCTTTCTATTTTCTTCAAAATTATTTTGAATCTACTTCCTAGATAGTTCTTGGTCCTTTCTCATGTAGAACAGCATCCAATTATTTATTTGTAATAAATGTAGTCCAGTGCTTATCTCATCCTTTTTTTGCTTGGAAGCAACAAGTTGGAATGAATTTCCTTTTCTCTTAATGAAGTGTAGTTCCCTAGAGAACACTTCACAAGAGGAAGAACAAGATTTAACGCTCCCACCTTTGCAAGTTTATTACAGTTCCTCCACATAAATGCAGTGGGGTAGCATTGCCTCAGCATTTTCTTGTTCAGTATAGAAACCTATGCTCATTTTTAGCTCTCTTTTGACAACCTGACAAATGTCTCTTTAGTATAATGTTCGCAACGCAAAATCTTACATAATGTAATAAACATAATGGCTTTGATCCCAATTTACTTATATCTGAACTACTAGACCCACAGAAGTCAATGGAGAAAGTTGATCATGATTAACCCATTAATTTTAAGGGGTCCATTCTAAGTGTGCCTAAGATTGAACCCATGCCTACAAATAAAGTTGATCATTTATTACAAAACAAAAAGTTTTACTCTTTGCAACTATTTTGCTTTTTTAACTAGTGTTCTCTTCTGACACAGATGAGTCATTTTTAGGAAATTAAGAGATTAATGTTATTTCTTTAACAAAAGTTTATATGCTGCATATATATATACTGTATCAAAGGGAATATCCCAATCCCCTTTGATTTCACGAGAGAAAATTGTGCCAGGAATTTTGGTAGTTTCTTTCTATATCCACTATTAAGTTGAAACATGGTTGAAGGAAAATAATACTCAAGATAGTTAACTAAATTACATAAACTCCCTTGTAACTGTAAACCAAATTAGTTGATAGATATTTCAACATAAATATATCATGAATAAGGATGGGTTAAAAGAAAAAAGAACCTCAATTATGCTGATGATACTACTCTGGAAGTAAGAAAGGCATAATAAATTTCTTGTTCCTCAGTGTTTTTGGGTGTCCTATCAAAATCTATCAAAATCTTGAAATTATTACACATTCCCTTCACCTTGCCATTAATAAAAAATATTGAAGGATTTGGGGCCCAAATCAATATTTTGTAACACTTTTTTTTTTTTACTAATATCATTAAATTGAGTAGCAAAACAGAGGGTTTTTTTCAACTACAGCAAATTATTCAATAGAGAATCTTATTATATTTCCCCTTTCTTTCATTCTTCCTTCCTTTGCATTTCTTAAATCATGGCTGGAATTTATCTTGCAATCCTAAATTTCCTCCCTCCTCTTTTTATTTCCAAGCCAAATTTTAAAAAATCAACAGTTTTTGTCTTTTTAAATTTCTTCTGTTCCTACTGTTTTCTTCATTGTCTTCTTACAAAACCTAAATTACATTCACAAATCAACCTCCATCTCTCTTTCTAAAAAGTACTCTCAGATAATTGTGCAACTGCTACAGTTGTTTTATTTCCATAATTTCTAGAAAACAACAGCTGTTTTAAGTTTAAATGTAGTAATTCTGCTATACTGTTTTAGAAATATGTTCAGGTCCCCTCTTCCAGACAGAAAAGTTATTCTTTACCGTAATGGAGCCAGGACTGCAGTGGAAACAGTTTCCGAAGCATATTTAAGAACAACTATCAGTCATCCATGTTTTTCTAAGGGTTTTTTCTTTGTGTATGAAAAAACAAACTACAGAATAAGTTAGATGTGAGCCATGAGCAAGAAAAGCAGATGGACAATAAGTAAGTTATTGACAATGAAGCCCTCTATCATATCTTTGGTGGTGATGGTCCTCCAGCAGCCCAAGAATCATTGCTGATGTCAACATGCCCGAAGGCCCCAAAATGGGTCAATCAAATTCAGCCACGACATCTGTGATGACATCATAGCACTTCCAAATGGCATCCTGTAGCCCTTCAGAAAGTCAGAAAAGTCTTCACACACCTTCTACATCTCTTCTTGACCATGTTGGGGATAATGGGATTATTGTTTAGCCATGTCAAAAACTTTCCTCTATATTCCCTGAAATGATATTTTGTCAGAAAAAAACCATTTAAGATTTAAAAATATAATTTTTACTGGAGAAAGAAAAATCACATAAAGCCTTTATTTTTAGTTAATAAACTACAAGTGGCTGCAGTTTAACAAGGCTCACACGCAAATCAGCTTGGGATAAATTGCAGTGCTATCTTCAAGAATGACTACAGAAGGTTCATGAAAACTTACCTTCTTATAGAAGATCTTATATAAATTATATGTATTAAAAATGGTACAGAACAATAAGACAACATGAAAACCATTGAATGGACCAATTTTAGCATAATTCTAATTTCTTTCTTGTAAATGGTTAGAAGAAAATATGAATGTCATATAAATTTGCATCAGGCTGTAGGCCAAGTAATACCATCTGTGTACAGAAGGACTACACAAATTAAATAAATGTTCTACACTATTCATGACTATTGTTCCTGGACATCTTGCATGATTAACTAAAACAGAGGAATCTTTAAGGTCTCAAGGCTGTAGATTAATTATGGGTGATGGGATAGAAAGGACACAAGCCTTCAGCATGCAAGTTACAGCAAAAAGCCTTTCTAGTTTATTTTTATTTATTAAAGACTAAAACTAAATCAGAGCAAAGCTTCAGCTAAATCAATTGCATTGAGACTATATTTGGAAATGAGTATCTTAGATAAGATTTGGTAAATTAAGATATTTCCTTTGTGTTTGTTATTTCTGTTTGTAATTTCCACTTTCTCATACACCCCAAGTATTTAAAACAGAAAATGCTTACAATCCTATTTTGATATGTTGATATATACCATGTCTACTACCATTACTTCTACTTAATTGAAAAAAGTGTTAATGAGACTTCCAGGAAAGAAATGACAGGGTGAAGATAGCGCTGCACAAAGCAGAACTGACAACCTCATGAAATGAAAAACCAGTGAGTAGACATGCTGTTCCATAATTCCTCATGGGACAAGGACTTCAGATTGCCCACAAATGCTCCAGACAGTTGCTCCTCACCAAGTAACTGCAAATTAGTGGTCTCTTGCAGAGCTAGAACTCTGGGAGACAAGAGAATAACTACCTTGCTACAACCACATTGGAACCTTTGAAAGGCCACTCATTTACTTTCTTTTCTAATCACTTTCAGAAATTGCATGTCGACTGCTTTTCAGCTATTAGGAATTTTTCATTAAAATCTTATCTAAAGAAGTTTTAAATACAGTTTTAAGAACTTACATTTTTTTGGGTGGGGGGTAATAAACAGCAAAAAGGCCCGTCGGATTGGCAAAAGATGGCCATGGTGGGGGAAAGGGAATGCTTTTGCATGCACGTGCACGCTCACCTACCACTTCTGCAACTTGGGTCCAAAAGGGTTGTAGCCTGGCACTGGGCCGGAGACAGTGAGTGGGGGACTCCTAGGATATGGGTAGAAGAAATCATTTGTTGTATTTTATGAGAAAGTGGTATTACCAAAATGGTTCATTGTTTGTTGGGATAAAGTTTGGAAGTCACTTCTTTATATGTTTCTTTCTTTCTCCTTTACTATATTCTAATTTTTTTTCATTCTTTTCTATTTCCCTTTCTTGTTTTCTTTTCTGCACTGTCTTTTTATTTCTGCAGTTTAGATTAGTTGTTATTATTATAGCTATAATCTTTAATAAAATTGCCATTAAAAAAGAAATTGCTATATACCAGGGATGTCAAACTTGATTTCACTGAGGGCCGCATCAGGGTTGTGTTTTACCTCAGGGGCAATGGTGGGCGTAGCTGTGGTGGGCATGGCCAGCTTGATGTCACCCATGTCAGGGGTGCCTGTGGTGTCCCAAGGGCTCTGCCAGTGAAAACGGACTCCTGAGCTCGGTTTTCGGCTGCGATAGCCTCCTACAACCCTCTGCCAATGAAAATGGAGATCCATTTTCACTGGCAGAGCCATCCCCGGGTGGTCTTTCACTGTTTCCAGGGTGGCCCTGCGGGCCAAATCTAAGCACCTTGTGGGCTGGATCTGGCTCTCAGGCCTTGAATTTGACACTCCTGCTATATACTGTTATGTATTTTGTTTCCATGGGATCTTTATTGCTCACTTTAAATTATTTGCTATTTTTCCCTTCCTATTTTTCTTCATGAAGTTTGTTTAATATTGGAGAAATAAAACCATTTTTCCTTTGCCATTATCACTACAGACAGTCCTCAACTTAATGACCATTCAAAATTACAATGAACATCAAAAAGACACTTATGACCCAGATTTGAAGTTCTGATGGCTTCTCCCCAGGTGGTTGTATTTGGGTGCTCCTATTTTGGGCACTGGGCAACCGGTCTACATTTATTGCTAGTTGCAGCATCCCACAGTCATGTGTCCATGATCTACATTTTTTGCCAGAAACTGCCATTTTTGTCAATTTTTTGACAATGCCATTGCGACCAATGGATTTGTTTACAACTGCCATAAAATAATAATGTAAAATTGGATCAGTCACATGATGACCCACTAAACAACCAGCATGATTTTTGACCATAATTCTGGGCTCAATTATAGTCAAAAATTGTGGATTAGCTACATTGCAGAACTAATCTAGTCTATTAGTGAAGGGGCTAAATTAGGAATGGAGAAGGCCAAGTTCCAATTCTGCCTTAGGGATAGAACTCAGCTGAGTGTCTTTGGGCTGGTCACTCTCTCTCAGCCCTTGAATAAGGCAAATTGCTTCCAAGAAAGTTGCATGGAATTGTCTGTGTCATTTCTAGGAGTCAAGTCTGACTGGTAGACAAAAAAAGGAAAGAGTTAACTTTCTTAATTTCCAAACCCTGTGTCACAAGAGTTTACGAGATAACTTAGACCCCTTGTAGCTCATAATGATATGCCAAAACACACCTTGCAGCCAGATAACATTCAGATGAATCTACCATACATTTTCACTAAACTTTCAAAAAATAATTTTAATAATGGCCAGTATTTAAACCACAACACTATGAAACATACACTGAAGTTGTTTAGATCAGAGAACAGATAAACAATAAATCATAAGAGAGATTTAAAAAATAAAAAATAATGTGAGTCACGTTCTGTAATATAATAGGCATTTATATTTCAAACTATTTTATGTGGCCCATGAGATTTAAGTAAGCATCTTTTATTAAACACATTCGGTGCTTATTAAAAGTATTCAATCTACTTATTGACATAATAAAATTTGAGGATCTTAAATGATTTACAGTGATAAGATTGCATAAATTATTAATTCCTTCTGAAATACTTAGATCAGTTTAAAGCTCCATATATTACTCCATACTCTATATGTTAACATTTGTATAGAACAGTGATGGCTAACATTTTTGCCATCGTGTGCCAGGAAGGGGGGGGATGCGGGAGGTTCGCACACGCGTGCCCACACCTATAATTCTATGCACCCCGCCCCCCACATGCGACCCCCCCTCCCGCCCCACTCCTGGCACGTGATGGCCCAGTAGGCCCGTTTTTCTTTCTCACCTGGCTCCAGATCCTCTCTATGCATCTGGGGAGAGCGAAAACAGCCTTCCCTACTCCCTCGGAGGCCCTCTGGAGGCCCAAAACCGACTGTTTCCCAGCTTCCGGTTGGACAGGAAGTGACATTTTTTGCTGTCCCCAGCCTCCAGAGATTCCTAGAGAGGCTCTGGAGGCTGGGGACAGCAAAAAACATTACTTAAAACATCAGTCAGATTCTTAAAAGCTGAACTCCATTTCATCCTTGTTCTGATATGATAGAAGACAGGACAACGGCTACAATTTCAGTATTATCATCTTTAAAATTAATATTTGTACCATAGTATTAAAAAACTCTAAAAATTGTGAGAACGATGTCAACTGAATTACACAAAACTAAGTTTAAATATTAATCATATGAATGAACAGCGCTGAAGATTTGCACTCATCCTCATATGCAGATTCAGAGACTCAATACATTCAGTTTTTAGTCACAGGAAAAGATGATCTGGCACTGGTCTTTCAATGAGCTTAAAGAATAACAAGAAGTCTATGTTAGCAGCCAAATAAATAGCTGAATTCCAGGTTTGCTATGAATCAAGTGAGAGCTGGTTTGGAAGGCAAAGCATATATGAAGGCCAGCAACTGACTGAACTAGCAGACCCACCAGAAATTGTTGCAGATGACTCAGAAGAAAGAAGAGCAGAATTTGGAGGAACAAGTTGTAAGGAAAGAGAATCTAAAAACATAATCTGTTTCTGGAGACAAAGATGAAGTTTCCTCAGGGAGTGTTGTATTTAGTGCCCGTCAAGAGAATTCAGAGGGTCTGATGTGGCAATTATGATCTGCCCTATTGCTTCTGTAAGGAAAAAAATTACCTTACCATTAGCCAGTGTGGATTTAATATTTACTCAATTTAGGAGTATAAATTAAGGAGGAGATTGTGCCAAGAAGATGAAGATTAAGGCAGCAGGGATTTCAAAGATTCATAGAAAAAAATTAATCTGTATTTTAAGGGGAAAAAACCCTAGTATCTTTCTAAATAACTGAACTTTTTCTCCTTCCAGTCTGTGCAACTATAATGAAGCAAACTTATACACAGGGATCATATACATTTATAAATAATCCTTTGCTTACAACTGGACTCAAAAAATATCTTCAAGGTTATGACTACCATACCACTTTTGCACTCATATGATAGCATTTTGGGTGTTTGCCAACTGCCTTGCATTTATGACCAGTTGCAACATCCCGTGGCACTTTGTCATTTCCCCCCTCCCCCCGGAAAAAATAGGTAAAATGCTCATTGGATAAGCTGGATTTGGATTTATAACCATATGATTTGCTCAAGAACTTTGGTGACTTACTTAATGACCCATCGTAAAAATGTGATTCTCTCAACCAATGGCTATAACAATTTACAACCAAAATTCTGAGCTCAATTGTGGTCGTAAATTGAGAACCTCCTGTATTTTTGTATTGTTACAAATAAACTTGATCTCTTTAAATGTTAGCTGTAATCCCCATTTCAAATTGCATGCCATTTTATTTTATTATCTTATTTTATTTATTAGATTTATGTACTGCCCATCTCATTTACTAATAAGATTTATTTTGGGTTTTTTCCTGAGAACAAATAAAATGGCAGCAATCGTGTTTTAAAAGGAAAACTGATATTCCTAAATAGGTTAGGAAAACTTTTTAGAGCTCCTAGCAATGCTTTTGATGAGATTGAAACAATTTTTAACTGATTAACTGCCTGTTGTTAAAAAAAGTTAAAAAAAGTAAGGATCAGATTTTTTTTAGCAAAACCAGCAAATTTGATAATTTAAGATTAGGCACTGAACTCTTCTTTCTTAATCCAGAGAATGAAGAAAATAGCTTTTATCAGAGGATACATCTATATTTCTGAACCTTTCTCTACCTCTATCTCCTCCCATAGGACACTGTTTTGATTAAAAAGACACTGAAAATTTTCCAAGTAAACTAAATATAACTGTTATGAATGCCATTATTTATTATCATAATTTGTGTAATGCAGTCAGTCATGGGACTACAAGCAGTTTACATAACACAGTACAAATAACACAATCTAGAGCCAACACAACCCATTAATCCACACTATAAAACACATATGCAAAATCAGAAAACTTTAAAAAGGCAGATTCCAAAAGGCAGCATCAAGAGCTGCGGTGGTGCAGTGGTTAGAGTGCGGTACTGCAGGCTACTTCTGCTGATCACTGGCTGCCAGCAGTTTGGCAGATGGAATCTCACCAGACTCAAGGTTGACTCAGCCTTCCATCCTTCCAAGGTGGGTAAAATGAGGACCCAGATTATTGGGGGCAATATGCTGACTCTGTAAACAGTTTAGAGAGGGCTGTAAAGCACTGTGAAGCGGTATATAAGTCTAAGTGCTATTGCTATTGCTATCACATACCAATAGAACCCAACAAGAACATATTTATGGCCTTGTACTTTTGGGGGAAGATTGCCCCTAGGTTAGGTCAAGGGTTGTCCCCGAGGACTATCTCTCTTATGAGTTGGAGGACAAAATCCTGGAATATGATGATCACAAGCAAATTATGAATCCCACCTATCTACATACTATTAAGACTTTTGTTCCCATAATATTTAACTAGGCAAAACACTACATCATATGACAAACATTTTTGAACCGAGTTACCTCAGATAGCTTAATTACAAATGTCCCCAAAATCTGGGACCCATAAAATTGGAATTTGGCAAATTTTATAAAACACTTGGCTCTAGTTTATGTTATAGATTTTATGATACAGTATCAATTGCAAATTGTGCTTTATGGTATATGATAAACAAGATATGTTGGATATGTTGCCCTTGACAAACAATCTTGACAAAACTCATTGAGCTTTTGAATAATATAATAATTTCATAGGCATTCAGCATTTTATTCTTTCCTCTCTTATCTTTTACCTTTATTCTGCTAAGAAAGCAAGGAAGGAAAATATATTATATTTTATTAAATATGACTATATTAAATATGATTAACACTCATGCAAATCTTGAATGCCAGTCTCATACATCCTTCCAGCTTGTCACCTTCAGAGAATTCTTATTATCAATTAAAAGCAATATATATTGATGGTTGTCCCATGACTCCGACTGATCAAATAGTCTCACCATCTACTCATTACTTTTCTATACTGTAGTTGCTTTGTTTTTTGCTTTCTTTTCAGCAGTCCTTAGAAGAGTTTTAATGTAATAAAATACTATTTTAGCATCAGTAGGATTGAACTTGCATTACTCCTACAGACTATCTAAAATTGTAACAAAACATAGCTTGAATATATGCAATTCCTGCTCAAATGTTTTTTAATCTGGTGCAAATAATTTTTTAAAGGTCCCCCCCAGTTTTCTTGGCAATGTTTTTCAGAAATGGTTTTGTCCCTGCCTCCTTTCTAGGGCTAAGAGAAAGTGACTACACTGAGGTTACCCACTTGTCTTGCATCTAAGTCAGGGCTAAAACTCACAATCTCCCAGTTTCTAGCCTGGTATTAAATTGGCTCTCTGCTCAAAAGATAGAAAACAATACTATTTCTACAACAAAATGATATATATTGTGTATGTCTATTATTTAATGTACTTTGCTTTAGATTATTTGACACAATAATTTGGGCAAAAATCTGCCTAAGACAAACATTTGAAATCATCAGCAGAAGCAATCATCTTGATTACTGTACTGTAAACAAAAAAAATCTCAACTGAGAAATGTCCATATAACATCACTCCAAATTTATGATCCTATAAACTTAATCTGCTTAATGCAAAGCAATGTCTCTTCTTCAGTTTTTGTTTTCTTCATTGACAGTTGGCCTTGATGACAAATAATTGAAACCCCCCACAAAAAGGTAACAAAAAAATCTGATCAATTTTCACTTCAACTTGAAAAAGATTTCAGAGTAGCTGAAAGCAAAACATTGATTCATGTGCAAATATGAAATTCTGAAAGCATGTTTTGGATTCGCATGCAAAATGACTTCCATAATGGATAGGAAATGGATAGTTTTGGACATATCGCAAAACTCCTACACACTTGAAGGAAAACAAATTACAGATAGCCCCCAACTTAGGACTGTTTATTTAATCACCCTTTGGAGTTGCACTAGCCTCTGAAATAGGTGCTTTGCAACACTTCTGGCTATTATAAAATGTAGCACGACCACTGCATTTCATGCCCTTGGTAACCAGCTCACACTTACGACAAGTTACAACATCAAGTGGTCATGTGCCATAATTTGGTTTCTGGCGGGTTTTGCCAGTTTCTAGTAAAAAAGGCCACCTGGATTCAGATTTGCAACCACATGATTCACTTAACAACCACTGTAAAAATCAGGTCTGGTCATGTGGATGCCTCGACTTATGACCATCATGATTTATGACCAAAATTACAGTCCCACTTGTGGTCATAATTCGAGGACTAATTGCTATCTACAACACACTCTAGCTCCCCAGAATGCTCTTAATCACCCCAGATTACCTTTGCCTTTTTCTTGGCAAAAATCCAAATTTTTGTTCCAAATCAACTATTGTTCCAAATCATGTATAGAGCTGCATGCATATATTATTTTAAGAATGTTTGTGAGGCATTTCTGTAAATATAAATGATGTTAGAGGTTAGATTCATTTTAATTAAAAAGATTATTTTTTAAAAATAAAGGCATTCTAAAGAATTGAGAGAATAGCACCCACTTGCAGAATGGTACAAAACAGTGTCTGTAGAAGCCCATGCCTCACATCTGTTGAAGAAGCTGAAGTAAAATGAAAGATAAGTTGCAAGCTGTAGGCAACTGGAGCCAAGGTTCCTGAGTGTGGTTGGGTGGGGAGCAAGTGGAATGTGTCCAGGATTGTGGTGGGTTTACATATGCTGGTAAATCTTGGAGTTGGCTGAAGGTCTCACGCATGGCTGAGAAGCGGTGTTCTCTCAAATAATCTGCTCCCATGCCATGCAGGCCTTTAAAGGTCAAAACCGGCATCTGGAATTGGAACTGCAAACCATTCTGGTAACCATTAATGCAGTTTGTGAAGCAAAGGTGTAACATCTGCGGTCTTCAAGCACACATAACTGCCCATACCACCAAATTTTGCACCAGCTGAAGGTTCAAGATATCTTTCAAGGGCAGCCTCATGTAGAGTTTTTACAGTAGTCTATCTAGGAGGTGACTAGGACATATGTGATTGTGAATAGAGCCTCCCAATTTAGGAATGGGCACAATGGGCACACAACATGAAGCTGTAGAAAGGTCTTTCTGGCCATGATTGTCACATGCTCTATGAGCAAGGATTACAAGTCAAGAAAAACCCCAAATTGGATACTGGGTTTGTAGAGTAATGTGACTCCATTCAGACCAAAGTTAGTAAAACCTCAGATACAGAAGTCTCCAAAACCCAAAGCCACTAATCTTACCAGGGTTGAGCTAAAGTGGGTTGTTCCCCATTCAGACCCTATAGCTTCCAGGCACCAAGAACACCAAAAACATCAGGATTCTGAGTTCCAGTCCCCAAATATTCCCCCCCCTTTTTTTTGCTGTAATTGAGGGGGGAATCTTCTGTGGGACAAGTCTTCCAGTAGAAATCATGTGCTTTGATTAATTTCATTACCATAAAACATTTGTGAATTTCTGATTACAAACTTTTGTTGTGATTTTTTTCATTCGCAAACTTCACAGTTATAGTACTATGGAGACAATACACTGAATTCATTATTTTTCATATTGTTAATATTTTATCTAAACTGCAAGAACATTTAATTTCCATATAACCTATGCATAACTGACAACTCCATTGTTGAAAAATTCTGAGTATTAGAATCCAAATGACATAAAACACATTCAATCATCCAATTAAAATTTCATTTTAACCCCCACCTCAAAAATCCCTCTTTCCTTGTACATCCAATATATATGTTTTCCTATGGTATATCTCTTCCATGTGCTTTTTTTGCCTACACAATTTTTTTCTTCCTTGACAAGGATGCTCTAGGAAAGGTTTACCAAGCCAAATACCTTGTAAGATACAACTGATCATGACTGGGCCAGAGGCTACTGAAAGCTTTTCTCTGTCTTCACACGAGTGGATTAAGTTGGTTATTTCCATAACTATAATAGAGTGTACATTGGCTAAAAATACATTGCAAGTTTAAAAATAGCATTCTTCCACCTTCTATGCCACATTAAAAGTATACACAAGTGACTTCTTAATTTTTGAAATTGCTGTTTGTCATTAAGTATTAGACTCCAGACTTCTAAGGCAAGCAGCTTTAATTGCTTAACAAAGACAACTGTGCATTAGAGAGACTTATCCTGCAATAAAAAAATAAGCCTTAAATTATGAGATTCATATTTAATGGCTGGTCATTTATCCTGCTGGGATCAAAAGCAAACCCAACAGATCTTCTCAGTTCATCTTGTCATGAGCCTCTTGTTTATCTATCCCAAAACTCTTTTAAGATCTAAGACCATCCACCAGTTATATAGGATTGTTAGCTGAAGGCAAATTCCCAGGTTATGTTGTGGCAGGCATTTTTTTGTCTTATTCAGCTTCCCTAGAATATTCTAATTGTTCTGACCCAGGCTCTCTTGACAAGCAGGAGGTAGGAATTGATCCCAGCAAAACCTCTTTTATTTACACGACTGTGAATTACATTCATTCACAGCCAGCAGGTTTGTCCAAACAGTTTTTCAAAGGAATATTTCTCAACACAGCTTATCTCATTTGGCAAGCTGCCATGTAACTTGTTTCCAACCGCAGTAAAAGGCAAAACTTGGCACAGAGTCTCTCAGTCACAGAACGAACGAATTGTTTCCTGCAAAAGCCCACTCCGTGTTTGCTCCTCTTTTATTTCCTATGGGAGGGTCCAATCACCTTCAAGGTGTGGCTTTACTCCCGAGTCAACCCTGCTTTCTGAGTTGTTCTTGTCTTCTAGCAGCTCTACGCATGTGCACACTGGGAACGGGGTCCAGCTGCTCCTCTGCCTCACTGCTGTGTAGCTCCCTCTCTGCCTCCGATGCAGAGCCCTTGTCTGAGCTTTCCACAGCCCCCAGGACTGGCCCAAGTTCCTCCCCAATCTCCCCACTGTCTGATTCTGCTGCCAGCTCTGCTGGCCACCCGGTGGGCCACAACACTAATATGCTGTTTTCTCAATGAGGAACTGAAGAGCTTTCTAGAAGTTCTTCTTGCAATAACCTCATTCAGTATTAAAAGTGACATGTCCATTAATGAATGTGAGGATTCTTTTTAGGGTGGAGTAACTGAGCCATAAGATGACGCTGTATACAGGTTTGGCTTTATTGGATTGGGAGAGGGAACATAAGTAAAGAAGGGTATGGCATATCACAGTGCAACCTTCAGAAGGTCCAAACAGTCAGGGAGATAGAAAGTTGCCTGCTATTACATACAGTGATGTAAAACAATTAAACTCTGCTTCAGAAAAAAAAATATAAAATATCAGTCTTTTAAAATTCATTCAATGCTAAATAAGTAAATATGAAAGCCAAGTGCTCTTCAACATTTGTGCTCAACTAGAATTCTCCTATCGTTACCTGGGAAAGCCTAAAATTAACATTTAGAAATTAGTGTTCCTGAAACTTCTGCTTCATTCTCCTCACATTGAAAGTTTTCCCCATTCCTGAGTGTTTTCCTCCCATCTGTGAGCAGGAGGAACAGAGCAGGAGTGAAATGTTACCAGTTTGAACCAGTTCAGCTGAACTGGGTAGCGATGGCGGCGGGTGGTTCAGAGAACCGGTAGCGACGGCAGCGTGAGGCTCTGCCTACCCACCCAGCCATTGTTACAGTGTTTTTTACCCTCTGCACATGCACAGAAGGGTTTGCGCATGCGCAGAGGGTCCCCGTGTGCGGCGCGTGCACTTCTGAACCAGTAGGGAAAGTAAGTAAATTTCACCCCTGGAACAGAGTGACTCTCTTCTACCTTATAGCCAGAGAAGAGTTGCTCTTTTCCTGTATTGGGAATACCTCCATTACACCACCCTGTTTCTATCTCCTCAACTTTACCAGCCAGTATTTCAGTGACTGGCAATTCTTTTAGTAGTTTTCTAGACACATAAGTTTAGCCACCTTCTGAGGGTGCCTGGGTACATCTCATCATACTAATAATTAGTTCCAAGTTTGGGGAGGTGGTAGGAAAAGTGGAAGAGGAGATTCTTGAGCTGCCAAATCTTTGGGTTAGGGCCCCTGCTCAGAGATAGGTAAACCAGGTCAGATAGTTAAATGTGTCGTGAAATAACTGTCAATTCAAATAACAGTTGGCAGGTCCAACAGGAAGACTGTACAAACATTTCTGCCATTTCACCATGTCACTCCCTCACCTATCAAATCCCCCCCCAAAAAAACACTACATGGTTGTTCAAAAAACAAACTGAACAATTGGGCAGACCCAAATATTCAAATTAGGGATCAACTCAACTGTTGTGTACAGTATGATAAAACAAACTCTTCCAAACAGAACAACTTTGGAAGAGAGGGTCCAAGGACCAGAATAAGGGATACACCTGCATCAGTCTAAAGTGATCAACAGGAGCTAACTTGATTTCAGTCTCACCCCCCCACCCCAAAATTATCTCACAGTGCCACCCAAAAAAGGGTTGGTGAAGCATGTTAGATTGTATCTACAGTAAAACTGTTGGCTGCCTTATGAAGAAAGCACTGTTTTTAACATTGAACAGCTTCCTTCTTGATGGGTTGAGACAAACGGAGGACAACAACATGGAGACATATCAAAAAATATGTAAATTGCTGAGGCATGTCGATGTCATGGTTAGGCACAAGTGGGCAAGGTGCTGAGACAATGGTGAATGGCATAATAATGCTCATTTTCAGTGAATACTGATTTCATCACTTGCACTTGCCTAAATTACCTCTGTACGTGCTATCATGATAAGCCAAAAAAATAGGAATGACTTTTTAACATGTCACTCAAAGAACGTTTAACTTATTGCTCCTTTTCCAAGCCAATGTTCCCTAAATTGAGACATTTATGATGATGAATGCTAGAGCTTTTTGGAATAATCAGTCAGGATCCCCAACCTGAATAACACAATAATAGTAATGAGAAAAGCTAAGTAAGAATTAAGGAATTGTATGTACCCATACCAACCTCATTCATAGTTAAGGACCTGACTCTTCATTCCATACAGAGTTGATAATTCTGAATTTAAGGAGAACAAAAGTGAAGCTTTTTAGAAACTTAAATTTTGTACATATACTGGGAATGTCTTCATGGTATAGTTTAATTTCCATAGTTTGTAACGTGGTACTTTTACATTTGAATTTTAAGAAACTTTGGGAAGATTAATATCAGACAATTTTGCAAGCAGGTTTTGTTCCCAAATTGGAAAAATTATGCCATATGGTGGAATTAAAATTTGATTCAGATTTGAGTACTATCTACAAATATCCATCTTTAAATGTGTATGCCTCCTGCTAGTCTGTGACCTGTTTGGCAGAGAAATAATTCTTTACAGTATATAAAGTTGTATATTATTATTATTATTATTAGCTTTTTAAAAGAAAGAACAAGCTTTTCTTTCAGAAAGACTTTTGTGGCTGGGAAACCACATTGTCGCTATGATTTTTATTAGAGGTGCTCCATAGGTGAAATCCTTTTAGAACTGTTTTGCAAACCACATTCCCTTTTAAGAAATAAAATGTATTCATTTAAAATATTAATATTCTACCTCAAGGATCAGTGATCTTTGCGTTTGCTTGCTTTTTTTATTCCAACTAAGTATCAAATATGACTCTGTAACATACAAAGGGTGCAATCTTATACGTACACACACACACACACACACACACACACACACACACACACACGTAGGTCTTTGGTTATTCGGGTCTTCTCCTGCGTAGAATTGGAAGTATCTTGGCGACGTTTCGACGAAGTCTCATTCGTCATCTTCAGGCTGGTGTTTTCGGCTTCGTGTATGTATACACACACACACACACACACACCATACAGGTACTTATGATTTATACAGCACAGCACTGAATTTGGTCGCTTGACTATGAAATATTGAACTATTAAAGAATAGTTCCACATGCTGCAGAGATTGTGATTCATGAATAATGTAATGAAAGGATGACATGATTTTCACTAGTTTTTTCTACCCTAAACAGCCCACTGCATTATCCAAATAATTCCCAATCTTTGAGACAAGTTTTTGGTGGTTTAAGAGGGCTGAAGGAAATGAAATAATGAACTAATATTAATTTACCCCATTACTCAACTTCCATTAATGATACATTATTTAGGACTTCCAGATGATGTGATATTTATTTACACTAAGAATTATGCTGATATTCTTTTCATGGCATTTTTATTTGTAGATGTCTCTTACGAATAGATGCATGTATATTTTAAATGCATACTATAGCAATGAACTAGAAACCATAACTATAACAAAATACCATTGCTGTGTCATTGGGTAAGCATGATAATGGATAAAGTATTGAATAATATAGAATAGATTTGGGTTCAAATGTCTGCTAAGCCATAAAATTCTTTGGAAGAGTTGGAATCAGTTTATATGCATCCAACTTCATCATAGAGATTCAAATGCTTTTCATACAAATTATTTAAATACCCTTTCTACTTCAATAGTCCAACGAGACATTCAAAGTGGAAAGTTATTTCATGCTACAGCAAATATATTTTCCTATATTAAAAATGAAATTATATTGATTTATAAAATTTGGGACACTTTTATATTACTGTGTGACTGAAATAGAAAACAACATACATTTTTTTTTAAAAAAATCAAAGGAAAGAGTCTTATTACAATAAAGTACCTACTTTTTGATTAAAGTCAACTTTTTGGGCAGGTAATTTTAATCTCATTTCTGGAATTGAAACTAAATCTAATTTCAATCATTTTGTATCAGATAAAGGAATATTATAAACAAAGACAAAAATTTAAGGACAGTTCTTATAATGACACTGGCAGAAATTCGTTTTACATAGGAGTTTCATAAGATAAATTATTTCATGAGAAGCTGTTTTAAAGTTAAAAACTCCCTTAACTTGATTAGGACTTGGTAAAGACCATACAGCTATGAATAGAAAACATGAAATACTACACATTCTGAATATGAATAAGAAACTGACTTTCTTGCTTCCACATCTATAAACATCAGATCTTATTGTTAGAAAGAGATCAGACATTATCTATCACTTAAATTGTAAATAAAAGTTTATTATTAGGCATCAAGAACTTCCCAATGCAATAGATTGCCTACAGAGATGAAAGTTTAAATTTTATCACTGTACCTAGTATAATGAACATAACTTATGCTTCCTGAAAATATCATCTATAAACACTATATATAATATATAAAGTATTTGGGTATCTTATTATTTATTTAAGGAAGTAAAACTTGCTTACTGATTTGTTCTAAAGTTCATACATTTTACTTAGCATATGTTTAAGATAAAATTGCATTAAATACAAAGAGGTTCATCTAAAAAGGAAAAAATAGTATTGGAATGCTCTAGCCAAATGTATATGAACGATCAGTTCTACTAAGGAGCCTTCCAAAAAAGTGAAATCCACCAATTTCTTATTAGGGAAGAGCCATTCACAAAATATTTTTAGAACTGAGCATTGATTAATATCACAATTAAATATATTAAATTACACTATATATATATATATATATATATATATATATATATATATATATATATATATATATCCCTAACACACTATATATATATATATATATATATATATATATATATATATATATATATATATATATATATATATATATATATCCCTAACACAGGTTTAGGAAAATATATTTGCATATGGATAATTTTCCAGAACAGTCAAGGTGGATCATTTTTTTATATTATCGACTAGTGCTGGTGACTCCAGCAGCAGGATCTAGTTGGTATTTTACTCTATGCCTCAAAATATTACTGTAATTGATACTCCCATATCCAAATTATAGTGCCATAGACTTACTATGCCACATATTACAATTATAATTGCACATATATTGCTCTGGCAATTTAAAAGATAGTTTAATAAAACAAGAATTGGTGTTTTGAAACAAAATGGAAAACTAAATTATTTCACTTTTTTCCCCTGATGTATTTTTATAGTCTGCTTTACAAAGTGGGAGTACAAATACAGCAATTAACAGTTAAGAGGAGACATGCTCTTCTGAAGTTTGCTTTGCTCCTGCTTAATGGAATATGGAAATTAGTGGGAAGAGACACTTGCCCAAAATACGACGTGAGAGTTCAAATGATGCAAGCCATTTACTTAATGGAGGAATTCATGAGAAGAGGGATGGAGGAAAAGCGGATGAAGTGCCCGCAACCCTATTTACCAAGGAAACGGGCACATTTCTAACCCTGTTGCTATAGGAAGAAGCCATAGGTTCGAGTCTTCCCAAGTTAAAACCAACTCTTCTGCAGCCACCACAGACAGCAGCCATACAAGCAGGTGCATAACGGGAGCGCAAATGGAAGAGCGTTTTGCTAAGGGAATTCACGCTTCACGCTGCAATCCTATCCTGTACCTAACGTACTTTCCCTGGCTCGTAATTTGCTCAGGTGACTTACGCCTGCATAAAGTTAGAGTCGCTAAGTAATCACCCTCGTCCGATCCCATTCAGTTCTTACGGCCCCGATTCTTCTGCTCAGGTGGATCCATTTGCGGTCCCCACCCAAACTTTCCCCTTGTTCCACCTCCAGTTTTCTACTCATCCTTGCCTTCCGCCGCCCTCGAGAGCTCGCTTGCATTTGCCGGGGAGCCTCAACAATGCACCCACCTCGGATCTTATCTTTGGCGCCGCGGATGGAAAGCAAGGGGTCGCGGGGAAGACTAGGCGCCTTTCCCTCTTCCCCGATGCTTCAGCTCCGGAGACTGGGCGGCGCTTCCTCCCCGCTCGCTTCGCCCAAAAAAAGAAGCTCCCGAGCGCTAAAACCAGCAGAGCCGGCAGCCAGGCAGCCGAGAAATGAGGCGGGTGGGAAAAATCCCGCCCCGCTCAGCCTCGCCTCTGGCACCGCCTTCCGCGCCCCCTCACGCCGCCAAACCCCCAGAAGAAGAAGAAAACCGCAGCCGGTCTGGCTCCCTCCTTCCCCTCAGGTTGCGCCTTTCTTTGGCCTCAGAGAAGTACCTGAGCCCCACCTTTGGGTGCGAAGGGGTCGAGGGCCGCCTCAGGGACCGCCAAGTCTTGGCTAGCTCGGAGGCGAAAGAGCGGGGCATTGTGGAGGTGGCCCGGGCGCACCCTTAACTTTTGGGGCATGAGGTAGATAATAGCTACCTAACAATTTTCTTCCCTCACCACATTTAATTCGGACCGGATTCTTCTCCCCCCCCCCCCCCCCCCCCCGTTCACTTCATAGTTCATTTCACAACTCATGCCCGCAATTCAGCGGGCCTGGCTCCTTAGATTTTTGCATCCTGCCATCAAAGGAAGCTCAAGATAAAAAGAGTTCATCCTGGGGGGAATCTGTAGGTAACAGACAAGTGAACTTCAAGTTGTTACTTCAAACAAGATACATGGAATCTTCTGAAATAGAAACAATTCAAAAGAATGAGACCTAAAATAAAAGTGATTGTAACAGGATGACCTTCCACAGTTAACATTAACCATCTTAATAATTTGGAGCTTAAGTGGGGGATGTCAAGCGTGCATGCATTTGGGCATTGGTGTTGAGTTCCAGCGACTGCATGCAAACGTCCCTGTGGGTTTCTTGGCAAGATTTTTGGAAGTGGCTTGGCTTTATCTTCTTCCCCAGATTAAGAGACAGTGATGGATGGACGGACAGATGGGCAGATGGATGGATGGAAGGAAGGGAGGGTCCTTACTGTGAAATAATGGCATTATAAAAGTGCAGTGCTACTGGCTTTTTTTCCTTTTATGCCTGCCAGTGAGTTTTGTGCACCAATCTATTATATCCACTTGTACTTGTACTTTCATGTACTTTCCCACTAAATGAGTTAGGACCAAGATTCTCCATCAATGGTTGACAGTTATCTCTCTGACTCTATGTGCCCATGCTATAATCACAACCAAGGATATTACACCAATCAATTACTTCTGTAGTGAACGAAAACTTGGATGTGAGATTTCAATACTAGTGGTGGACAAAAAAGGAACAAGAGCTTTCCCATTCAAAGAATTGAAACTGCATGTTTAACAGGCTTAGCTGTTTGATTATTTAAATTGTACAAAAAGGTTTCTGTCTTAGAAATTAACCTTAATAATAATACTTTAAAATGTTTTAACTATGTTTTCTAGAAGGTGTTTATCTGTGCCATATTCTTCAAAATCCAGTTTCACTATATTTTTGTATCTTTCAACTCTATATAGATATTTTATATATCAAAGCTATTGACTGGAGATTACACACACACACACACACACACACACACACACAAATAAAAAATGCTTATTTCTGGTGAGGTTAGGGGGAAAAGGAATGAATGGGTCAACTTGTCATGTCTCTAGACCGCATAGCCATCAACTTACACTATTATTTTTCTTTTTGTATTTTAGCATTTTAATTGCCAGAAAGAAAACATAGGGTGTGAGAGTCTTCTCTGTCACAGACAAGCATTGGGATCAATTGCAGGTGTAATGCTCCTTAAAAGAATGGTAAGAGCATAAGGAACTACCAAGCCATTATCCCAATTAGAAATTAAAAGCATAAAATAAAATAAAATAAAAGTAAAAAAGAGTATAAAATTCCAGAGGACTTAGAAGAGAAAAGGTTGAAGACCTCTGACTGTCTATTCTTACAGGGTCATCTGTTCTGCCAGAAGTTGAGTAATATTTCAAAATCAACTCTTTAATTAGAAATAGTTAATACATTTTATTTTGTTCTCCTCTTGTAGAGCTTTGATTTGAATTATCTATGGATATTCATTATTATTCACATTTAGCTTTAATCTTCCAGTTTTGTAATGGAATGCATGTGTGGCCTTGAGGAATGGGGAAAAGAGATGGTGCCTAGGAAATGATCAGACAAGGGGGGCAGGGGCCAGCAGTCACTGAATGATCAGGAAAAAAAATAAACCCCACCCTAATGGATCAAGTAATTAAAAGTGGAAGGTAGAAAGTTTGATGTCTAATCAAAATGTTCATGTAGCCTTACAATAAAGTACATTTAGTTCATCTGCTTATGTTTTCTGTCTTGTCTACCCAAGAGGGATGACAAGTTTTCACTCTTTAAACTCTTTGAACATTTAGTTAGCAATATAGTATTTAATTTTCCTAGTATAGATATCGCCCTCCCTTTTGTATTCAAGTTTCCTGAATGAATTGTTTTCTTGGTCTCCTTCCTTATGAATAACCTTTTTGCCTCTTTCTTTATAGGTTTTGTAAGTTTATCCTTGGACTCTTTTATCAACATGTACCAATACTTTAATTAAGTCTATTGTATATCTATGTACTTCTCTTTTTCCTTAAAAATTTTCAGCACTAGAATGCTTTTGCATCTAAAAACCAATTCTCCTTTCAAACATTTGAGTACTCTAGGTCACATCTGTTCACCTTGGTTTCTTTTTTTCTGATTCATTTTTTTCCTGCTTAATTAATTTTTTAGAAAAGCTTCTTAAATTTTTGTACAACATCTAGGATGTGGAGGTGGATGAGATAGAGAAATAATAGTAATTTAAGCTCCTTGAAATCATGACTTTGTATTAAAATACATATTCATAAAGATGACCCAAGTGAAAACTTCCAGTGAGGACATGGTGAGGTAGACATCCCTGAAGGAGCAGGAATGATATTTGAATGTAGATGGTGGCCAGAGAATGGATCCTGGCCAGCAAAAGCTTTCCAGAGAAAGGAGCGGTTATAAGATTATCCATATATACAGTACTTCGGACAGCAGCTCCTCCATAGAAGACTGCAGGAACCAAGATGTTTGTGGTTCGCTAAGTTAAGATCATTTTCTCTGTTTCATGCAAAAGTATAAAATGGGTTTCCAGTCAGCAATAAATGTAGATACTGTCTGTTTTCTAATTAGTCAATTTAATCATCTCTGCCAGTTCCATCATCTTCATCAAGTGATAGTGCTAAACTTTCTACTTTTGTGCATATATCTTGCTGCAGTTATCATATATAAAAACAAAGTTCCATGACTTTTTCCAGCTATTTATTTCCATCAATCTCAGAAGAAAAGCATCCAGTTTTAACTGAAAGGTTCTTCACCCTTTAAGATCTTCTGAATTAGTATATTTGTATCCAAAATTTTCTGCATGATAAAGTGTCCCTTCTTTTTCACATTACGAACATAGATTTGAGGTACCATTTTATATAAATTATCTTTTTATATAAATTATCTTCAAGATTATTTTAACATTATGTAAATTTCAATCCTCTCATGACATATTTTACCCTTTATGTATTATAGCCAAAATTGTATATTATAACATCTTTGTCTTAGTTCATCCCAGTCCCTTAAATGATCAACTTCAGGCATGACCAATGTAGTTTCTATGCTGCATTAGCCTGAGTCGACTGCTAAGGGCTCAATAATGCTCTTTCTCTGGAGTTCTTTGCTACTATAGAGACACTATCTTCTCCACCATCTTTCTAAGAAAAGAAGTTGGAGACAAGTTTAAAATAATTACAGACAAGTCTACAATTGCCTAAAACAGTTGGATTAAGGAAAGAGTCCTAAAGCAAGGGACATACCATTGCCTTCTTCAAAGGTGATGAGAAAACCTTTGTCACAACAAACTATTTTGTGTTAAATTTATATTTACTGACAAAGAAATAAAGGGAGACTAGTATAGATCTATTTCAAGCTATTTAGCTCTCATCAGCTAGCCATACCCTTCTGGGATTCGAACCTGGGCTTGCTTGCATATTAGGCAGATGTATTAACCTCTAAGCCATATTTGGGTAGACCTGATATATATATCAGGAGAACACTGATATATATCAGTGGTGGGTTGCTACCGGTTTGCCCCAGTTCTGGTGAACCAGTAGCGGCAGTGGCAGGAGGCTCTGCCCACCCAGCCAGATGTCCTTAAATATGGTCTGCACACGCACAGAAGCACAAGCGAACTGGTAGCAAAGGTAAGTGAAACCCACCCCTGATAACATGTACCCACATAACACACACACACACACTATTGAATTCAGTGGAACTTATTTCAGACAATTCTATGCAATTGGAGCCCAAATTTTATTTTTTTATTTTATGATGATTTAATGAACTCAAATATTAATCAGTGTAACATAGCTGCTTTATAATTTTGTAAGATTGATCTATTCCTCCTTTAATACTACCAATAATTTAAAAAGACATTATCCACTTAAAATTCATTTAAGTTAGCTTGTAGGCAGCATAGTCTTCAAGAACTATTATTTTATCTGAGATTCATTTCCCCCCTAGGCCGATATATTATATTTATGTAACAGGGGCAAAAGCTAGTTGAATAACATCAGACTTATATTTCAATAGCGATACATACAGTTGCACAGTTTAATGTTTAATTCATAAGCAATCTCTGTTTATGGGATGTTCATATGAATTTTAGCAAATCCAAATGTAGAATTTGCTGGTCTTTATGAGTATTTTTGGGCCACTTAAATACACTGGAGGAATTTAAATCTATACTCTGTCTCTTCCAACTAATCTCAATCTTGTTTCCTAGCTGATGTATTTCCCAACCAGCAAACATGTTGCCACATGTAATAACATCAGTATGTACTGATCTTTGCAGGCCTCTTAGTTTGACTTCTTCTGTAGTACAGGAGGGAGCATGAATAATTTAAAAGGTATGCACTCACCAACCATGCAATAATTGTATTTTAGCTGTTTTCTTTTGGGAATTTTGAAAAATATTTTTAACCATTGTTTTATTTTCTAATGCAATTAATTCTTTTTAGAAAAAAAGGAAGCACGCTAACAATAAAATGCCAGTTAAAAATAATAATATTTTCAAAAAATGGGTGATTCTTTGACACAAGTTTTATATAGTTTTAATATCATCTTGGGTTGCCCCTCCTATTTGCATTTGATCTTAAATGTGACAGGAAAAACTGCATGCTGAGTTGGAACTATATTTAATGTATCTACCACAGCAGTGACTATTGTTAAAGAAAGAACTTGCCTCCAGAAGTTGTGGGTGCTCCCACATTGGATGTTTTTTAACAGGAGAATGGACAATTGTTTATCTGAAATGGTGTAGGGTTTCCTGCTTGAGCAGAGGGTTGGACTAACCTCCAAGATCCCTTCCAGCTCTGTTATTCTATTGTTCTATTTAAAAGCTACCGTATTCTTCATTTTTTAAAGTAGTGAGAAGTGTAGAATATATTCATTTGCTTATTTAAAACATTAATAGATCTGCCCATCTGCCCACCAACTTATTTACTTATTTAATATATTAATATGTCTGCCCAATTTTGGTTGGTTTCCAATAAAAAATATAAACAATATAAAAACCATAATAAAACTATAAAACTAAACATGTGAACAAACCCATCTACCCACAAAACATAGGAGGCAAATGATCATGAAGATTGGACTACACAGTTATTTCCTTTACTTATTTATATGATTTCACTCTTTTTTTAAAAAATACAATAAAATGCTATAATTATCAGATATATTGCTTAATCTCCATGGTCTTTCTCCCTGTATCATTTGTCCAAGTAGTTTAAATATACATTTCTGATGTTAAAACATTCAGCCGATTACTATATTTTCCTAATGCATCTCCCAACTATAACTGAACTGATCAATCATTGGTTTTCAGCATTTTAATCCAATTGGGATCAATTAAAAAATTTAATGAGGGAATCTCATTGTAATATGTTTATGGCTCTTTACTGTAACTTTATTAATGTATTTTAAAAGTACTGTTTAAATAAAAACATTAAAATACTTCATAACATAAATACTTCATTCTATAATGCAATCTATCTATATGGGTCATACACTGAAAATGATTAGGGACACTATATATGTAGTAAGCTCAATGCAAATGACATGCTGCTAATTGGGAGCAATGTCATTCTATAGTTTCTACTCTTATTTTAAAAAGTTCAGCAGGATAGCACTCAATTATTTTATTTTACCATAAGAAAATGAAAAAAGGAGACAAATTATCTAAAAAACACAATAATATGGCAATTATAAATTATCTATTTTCCAACTGCCTGACTTGGCCTTGATTATTATGAACTTTACTGGTTATTATAGCTCTCCCAAATATTCACATCTTTATTGTCACTTTTCCAGTTATAAATGCAGCACAGAAAGAGGAAAAGGGAAAGAGATGAAAGAGAAAAAGAGACAGAAACAAGATGTGCCTTGAATCTTTCAATTCCTTGAAGCTGTAAAATATGTAGAAAATCCAGACTATTTTTATTCTATTTCTTACTGCTTTGCACAGTAACAACAGGCTTGCAGGAATCACTAAAAAGTAGGCTGACGCAAAGCAGTTGACACCCATACTTACCTGATACACACAAGAACCTAAGACTTTTGGGACTTACAAAAATATTTAAAGATATGAAGACTATTCCATAGTTTTAATAATATATGAAAATCAAATTAAACTTGCTATAGCCCACGCTTCATGTTATTAAAATATATGAAGTTCTATAGGCTGGAATCCTATATCCTTGTGAGAAAGCTCCATGCTTGAAGGGGAAAATTTATTTTAAAAATCTCCTTAATCCCATTCTTACCAGCCTCTGAGATTAATTGGGTTGATATCAGAAAATGTAATATTGCAAAGAGAGTGAGAGAGATGCTGAGCAAAATCATGTCAGGAATGATTGTACATTCAAAGAATGAAAAGCCTGCCCAGCCATCTGCCAAGACACTAATTTAAGACAAAATTTAGAAAACGCATTGAGCTGGTCTAAATTATTTGCCTTATAGTGGCTGTAAGGGAGGGATTTTTTAAGTCTGCTGATAAGAGCAGAAACCAACTGACATTTGTATTGGTGAGTAAGATATCTACAAGTTTCCATTACCGGGGCCCATTGAGTCAAACTTTTGGATTGTCCTGATTGAAGGATTTTTCCCCCCCAGAAATGATTAATAAATAAACTCCAATTGATTTCAGTAGGTCTGGCCTAAACGTTAAAATTTAAATTTAAGGCATTGTACTAAGGTATCAGTCACAATTACATGCTAGACTAGAGCAGTGTTTCTCAGCCTCAAGAAATTTAAGATGTGAAGACTTCAACTTCCATAATTCCCCTGCCAGCATGGATAAAACCTATTTCTCATGTTATGGACATTATTATTTCTCATGTTTTGGATTTAAAGCTGCTTGCGATGCAGATTAACCTCATCCTCCACTAATCTGTCTGTGCTGCTGCTGAACTCTAGTTCTAGATTCCAGGTTTCAATTGGAATGCAGTCATGAGATTTTGCAAACAGCAGATAGTGCCAATAGCAGCTGCAATGCATCTTGTTTTATTCAGCTGCACACTGTAGTCTGCGCTGCCTAGCAATTCTTGTTTGCTTGTTTGTTTGTTTGTTTGTTTGGAAAGAGATTTGATTTTCAGCACAAAACTGAGTGGTACAGAAAACAGTCATGTCTAGTAGCTTAGTATTTATTGACTGAGAGATCATTATACACATCTATTGGGTAGGAAAGGTGACTTTTGATGGGCTCCATATTCAAACTGAATCAACCATGCTTCCTCCAGAATGTCCTATTAATCTAAATAGTCAGGATGAGTTACCCGAGGTGGATTTCATTTAAGTTATGAAATCAGAAGACTTTGGGATGATTACCTAGCAGTACCCTTTATTGCACATTGACTAATTATTATTAGTTTTAGAAAATATTTCAATTTATTTTGCAGATAATTCAGTGTTTAAAGTCTACCAGCCAGGAAAAAAAAATCACTGTGGCTGAAAATCAAAAGTACTGTTTCAAGTACAAGATTGAACAGAGGCTTATTCTCCTGGTATATGGATAGAAGTCTTAGCTCAAATTCATCAATAATGAGCAGAGTAGGTATGGTGTCTTGTTTGTTATGTAAAATGCAAAGTAAAAACTGATTGGCCTATGGTCTGACATTTTACCGCTAAAAATAAGCATGATATAGAGAACAGCTGTTTTGGTCCTAGTAATATTTTTCCTCTCAATTATTTGCTTTGTGAAGTTTGTGCACAATGATTAAAGCAGATGTGCACTGATTTTAACAACGTTCAGTTGAGTGAAGTATTCTAAGTTGAAAAGCAACACAAATTAGTTATTTTTCTTGGGAAAATGGAGCAAAACTGGACTTTCCTGAAGATTTATATATATATAAGGGGTGAAATCTAAATTTTTTTGCTACTGGTTCTGTGGGCGTGGCTTGGTGTGGCTCATGTGACTGGGTGGGTGTGGCCAGTTTGACATCATTCACGTCCCTCTGCTGTGCATGGGACATTTGGAGAGAGAGAGCAAGACAGCTTTCCAACCTGTGTGTGTGTGTTTGTGTGTGAGTGTTTGTGTGTGAGGGAGGGAGGGAGGGAGGGACGGAGGGAGGGAGCGATCTGAAGCTGAGGCACTCAAACTTCTGGCAGCGGTGAGGCAGCTTCTGAGCAGGCAGCTCCACCTGACCTGCTCCCTGAGTCTCGCCATTCTTCTGCCCACCCCCCAGCTCAAGCAGTGGCTTCCCTGCTCAGCCCCAACAAGCTATGCATCCATGGTGCCCACACCAGCATCCCAAGAGAAGCAGAAAAGATCATCGCTTGCAAGCAGACAAGCAGAGGTAGCAAGCATATGCCATGCTGTGGGAAAAATGAGAGGTCCTGTTGTCCCACAGAACCTGCCGCTGCTTGAGCTTGGGGGGTGGCAGGAGAACAGTGAGATTCAGGGAGTAGGTCAGGTGGAGCTGGCTGCTCAGAAGCTGCCCCGCCGCTGCCAGAAGTTTGAGTGACTCAGCTTCAGATTGCTCCCTCCCTCCCTCCCCCACCACACAAACAGAGGTTGGAGAGTTCTCTTGCTCACTCGCTCTCCAAGCATCAATGTACAGCCCATTTATTTATTTGTTTGTTTGTTTGTTTGTTTGTTTGTTTGTTTGTTTGATTTATATGCCACCCTTCTCTGGAGACACAGGGCAGCTTACAATGCGGCTTACAAGGCATTTGAGGAAAGGGCACAGGCAGCTGGGTGCGTTTGGCTGCAGAAGGAGGCACAGTGCAATGGGGTTGTTTTGTTCACCATCACGTCTGCAGCTGACAACTATAATGAATATGTCCACCTGCCCTTCCAAAGCACCACCGCGGTGAACAAAACAACCCCATTGCTATGGATGCATAGCTTGTTGGGGCTGAGCAGGGAAGCCTCTGCTTGAGGAGGGAACAATAAGCTGCTAGCTCCTTCCCCACAGCCCTGCCATGCTTGCTTGCCTTCCATGTGGACTTCTGCTTGCTTGCCTTCGCAAGCTGGCCACCGGGACACCAGTAAGACAGCATGGAAGGCAGGCAAGCATGGCATATATATATATATGTTATCGTAGATTTTCACGGGTAGACCAGAGGTGGGTTGCTCCCGGTTCTCACCAGATCGCAAGAACTGGTAGTAAAAAAATTTAATAGTTCAGAGAACCAGTAATAAGATTGCCTGGCCACGCCCCCGAACCAGTTCCCGGCCCGGTTGCCATTTGTTTACCCCGCTCACTCCCAATCTATTGCTGCTTCCTAAGTCCCAGCTGATGGCTAGAGGGAAAAAAAATGGTTTAAACTCTTGCCGTGGGGCTTCAAAGGGCCGCCCTACAGCTGATCAGTGTTAAAAGAAAACAAATGAGTAGACCGGTGCCTGCAAAAATAGAAAAAACCAGCCCCTTTCAGCTTCAGGTTAATTACCACAAGTTGATTAAATTGGCATCCTGACTCTCAGCTGATTTGCTCTCAGCTGTTTTGCTCAGGGCTCTGTAGCTGCAAAGAGAGCTGGAACAGTTTTTTGCCCTCCTAGCTATGCTTAAAAGCGAAACTGAAAGTAAAGCAGGGTCTTTGCTGCAACGTGACAAAATGAGACAGAGAGAGATTTCTTTTTCTTTTTCCTCACCAAAAAAGGTAGGTGCAAAACTGCAAACAATGGGAAATTTAGGGCAAAAGGGGAGAGTTCAAGATTTTAAAACACAAAAGAAAAAAAGCTCTATTTAACTAGGGAATTGTAATAATTGAGATACTATTAATTGTATATTGCGTTGAAAGCAGAAATGGTTAAGTAGTGGTTTGGAGGAATATATGGGGAAATTATTTGGTTTATTATTATTGGTAAATATAATTAATTGATTTGTAAGAAATTGGATTGCATGGAAATAATTGGAATAGTCATGTTCATATTGATTAATATGCAAAAAGGTAGTTATATAACTAATTGATTTATATTAAAATGTTGAATTTGTATTAAACAACTGTAATATTACATAATTAACCAATGTGAGGATGGATATAAAAATAGATGACAATGGGAAGGGTATAATATAGAATAAAAGGGAAAAATTGAATTTGATTAAGATTAGAGATGAGGATGAGGATGAAGGGTAAAATTGATTATTTTAAAAAATAGATGAGGAATAAATATGGCAAAAAGGAAATATAGAAATTCTAAATTTAATTGAAATGACTAAACACTGTTTAAATTTGTGAACCAGCCAAATACTCTGTTCAAAGAAAATACATTGTATGTTTGTATGTGTGTTTCTAATTATTGCTATTTATTCATATTTGTTTTCTTTTATTCTTTAAAGTTTAACAATTCCTTCTTTATCTTAATATCTTTATATTTGTTTGGGGTTGCCTTTCTTCCCTTTCATCTTTTTTATTGTACAGCAATCTTTTTCCTCAAACCTACCACCTCTCTCTTTTCTTTCCTTCTTACTTTCTCTTCCCCCCTTCTTCTCCTCCCTACTTCCTCTTCCTTTCTCCTTCTCCTACTCTCTTCCTCCCTCTCTTACCCTCACTCCTACTCTAATTTCCCTTCCATTCCTTCATCCCTCTTTATTGCTGTATCCTTTTATGCATATGGACTACTCAAGGGCTGAAAAAGTTATTTTTGATTGGTCCTCGCACTTTTGACCAGTCCTCGAACTTATGACTGTCCTCACATTTTACGTTTTTGCCCTATCTTGTCACCATAGTGAAGAGAAGCAGTTGTGAAATGAGTGACACCGTTGTTAAGAATGATGCAATGGGCATAAATGATGTCGTAAGTGTGAAGAATTTGCAGATAGATAGATAGATACATAGATAGATAGATAGATAGATAGATAGATAGATAGATAGATAGATAGATAGATAGATAGATAGATAGAGATAAATATAGATATATATGTTTTCTGAGGTTTATATATATAGAACCTGTGGCTATTTTGACTTCCTCTTTGGTTCCTTCATTCCTTCCTCCCTCCTTCTCTCCCTCCCTCCCTTCCTCTTACCTTCCTTTAGTTCAAATGGAGAATATATTATTTATATTATTTTCAGAGATGTCGTACTTTTGCAAGAGACTCAAGCAGCCTCCAATTCTCCTGAAATGAATATTACCATTACATTTTACGCAACATATGTTAACATATTATCCTCTCTCTCTCTCTTCCCCCCTTTCCTTAGCATCACTTATAGAGATGATGTCACAAATATCTATAAATTACCGTTCAGAGAGATCCTCCATGAGCAGATTTTCCCCCCTCTCAATAGAAAAGAAATTATATTTAGCAGCCCATCATGAAGGACAGAATAACATCTGCTATTTTTCCATGAATTTTCTATGGTATACATTTCCTATGATGTTTAAACTACTGTTAAATTTATCTTATTTAAGAACAGAAGAGGGGAAAATATTTTTCAAAACCTATAATGGCAAGATTGCTTCCATCCATTTGTAAAACTGGATTAAGAATTTTTGTGAACATGCCTATTGAAAGACTTAATCCACAGTCATATTCCCAATAGCTTTATCAATTTTCAATCTAAAGTTCCAGACCAGTCCAATGTATCTTTATCCTAATCTTCCTAAAGATGTCTAAGACATCTTAGGACTTTCTAAAGAGTCTATGGTCATTAATGAACTGGTGGATGGTACCTTTGGTTTTATGTTAATATTCCTCCTATCTTTTTATTTTATGGCTGGCCATCCGCTGTAGAAGACATTTTGTGAAATTGGTAAGTCCCACCTATTTCTGTAGCAGTTATAGCAATTATATATTGCCTGTTGGCCAAAATATTTGGGGATCTTTGCTTTAAATTCTGACAGAATCAAAGTTACCTAGAATGTCATTTGGTTTACTAATTTGCTTCCACTATTTTACCCATACTTTTTCTCTATATAATCTCTGTCTCAGCATTGGACTGAACTCATGATACCAAATCGACAGAGTCAGGGAATAAACTATTGGCTAGATTATTATTTCATGAAACTGAAGGACAATGGCTGACTTTACAGTGTATTAGCACAGCTCGGGTTAACTTTGGAAGAATATTTCTATATTTAATCCAATTTAAGTATTGTACACAATTGTGCAATTCCAAAATGGCTATTTTTATTAATAATCATTTCTCTCAACTCTGCATGAAAAGAATAACAGATTGTTTTTATCATACAACTGCCTTCAGTGGGCAAGAAAGAATAATATTTAAATTGCTAAACATTTCAGAAATCGGAAAAAAATATGTATAACATTTCAACTTGCTAGCATAATTGATATATACTGTAGGAAATCTCACTGCTCTTCTTTTAAATATATAAATTATACTAAATAGTCAGGAAACAAAGGCACCTTATATGTACAACGTTTCTCACCTTATAGTCTAATGTAATAAATGAAACCAAGAGGAAACAGGTCTGCAGCCCTCAGTAATGCATAATATAAATAAAAGGTTTTCAATTTATAGTCTAAACTTTTCAAGCATAGCTTAGACCCGTGATGGCGAACCTATGGCATGGGTGCCACAGGTGGCACATGGAACCATATCGGTGCACATATGTGCACCAGCCAGCTGATTTTTGGGCCTTCTGGACCACCAGAAGTCAGGAAACACACTGTTTCCAGCCTCCGGAGGGCCTCTGAGGGGGTAGGGAAGGCCATTTTTCCCCCTCCCCAGGCTCCTAGAAAGGCTCTGGAGCCTGGGGAGACCAAAAAATTGGCCAACCGGGCCCACCGGGCCATCGCTTGCCAAAAACACAGGCGGGGGAGGGCACATAGAATTATGGATGTGGGCATGTGTGCATGTGACCCCACCGTGATCCCCCTGCTTTTGGCATGCTATGGCAAAAAGGTTAGCCATCACTGGCTTAGACTCTTGCTTGTATTTAGCTTCAGGACCTAGAGAAAGACAATTTTGCAATAACATAAAGAGAGTAAATTGCTAGAGTTGATGGATTGCTTTTGTATTAATGTGACTTATTTCAAGTAATTCTTATGAAACAGTCTCACTTCAAGTTTCTTAGAAATTAATATATTTCAGGATATGCCTGGCAAATACATGGTCATGCAGCTACCTTGCTGAGAGGCATTGCTTGGTATCATTTTTTATATCCTGTTGTTCTAAAGTATACCATAACATCAAACAGCATAGAATAACTTCCAATTAAACTTGATCTCATTTATAAAACACCAAGAAAAAGCTCAAGTAAAAATAAAATACAGTTTAGCAAATCCTACCCTCTGTACACTTCATTATAACATATTGTGGCTAAGTAGAAATAAAAAAAGAGACTCTTTTTATGTAAATTCAAAATGATAAAAAGATGCCTATTAAGAAATCATGTGTATTCATTATCAATTTTTTTATATGCACTAGCAAAATTAATCTGCTTGGGATTTAGGAAAGCTTTGGTTTTTTTCAAATCTCCATTTTATCTATTAATGTACCTAAGTAATTACATTGAGGTTGTATAATTCAGTTATGATAATCCAATTTATGTTGCTTGAATTCAGTTCTAGCCAATAGAATACAATACATTTTTAAATACAGTTAATATTGCAAACAGGAACTTCACAATAAAATAACCAGAATAAAATTAGCAAGTAAATAGAGAGGAAGAAAAAGAAAAAAAGAACATTGGAGATAGCTATATTAAGCATCCAACTTTCTTAAGCATGCCTATATTATATATTTATTGCTGAATACTATTTTCTCAAAAATGAAAGAGTGTTCATAGGTTACTGAATGAGTAGAATCCAAAAATGAGATCCAGCTTCTGGAATTTTAAGTATTGCTGTTATTTCAGAACAACTAATGCATTAATTCAGCATCTATAGAAGTGCTGCATCTTCTTTCTTTTCCTTTAAAAAGGATTTCAACCTTGAAAAATAATATAAAGGCATATAGCAGAAAGCAACAACTTCATAACAAGTTTTAGGAATCATGTCAACAATTCTTAAACTAGAATGATAGAATATGTCAGCAATTTTTCAGATCATTATGCATGTGACTATTTAGCCAAATAAAAATATCTAACAGGTTGAAATGTTATACATTGTTCTATTTAATCAAAGAGAGGCAAAAAGGTTCAAATAATGTTTTCCCATCTTTATAACAGAAAATGCAGTGGGCCAGGAGAGCACAGTTTTTGAAATTTCATTTCATAGGATCATAGAGTTTGAAAAGGCTATTTAGGCCATTTATTTCAACCCTTGCCTTGAAAGACTAAATTCTTATCCTGGACTGCTATATGGTATTGTGTTGGGACATCTGTTTTTGTAAAAATCTCCCTCACACAGTTCACTCCAGGAACTGACTTGGGAAAAATCCTATGTATTGTTCTGATCAGTCCAGATAAACCATGCCCTTTCATCAGCCTGAAGCCTTCTATTCCCATTTCTGTTTTAGTTTAAATCAGACAAAGTCAGGAAAAATTGAGGCAGGTAAATTAGCTATAAAATTCTTAAATCTCACCCTGCTGGGACAATTCTCATTAAGACAGTGATTGTATTATCCCCCTAGTTCCCATTGGACATTTCAGAGGGTGTGTCAAATTTTCCAACTTTCAATTTCCAAACATTAGGGGTGCTCAAAAATTGTGACAGGGGATTGGGGATTGTAAAGATATTCTGATTACTTTAATATAATTTAGATGTGCTTGGTAAGTAACTACATAAATATCATAACTTTTTAACATTTTGTTTGTTTCATTTGACAGGTTCATATAGTATATAACATTGGTTGTAATAGCTCACATCATGCTGGATGCTGTTCTTGCTTATTTCTTAACCTTGTGCCAGGAATTGGCAGAAATGAATGTACAACTACCTCTTTACTATTGAAGGGATAATAAATCAATATCAGAATTGTAACATTACAAATTACATGTCACCAAATGTTCTTCCCCACAATGCTGTTTCTCTGTAAGACTTGAGGAAATAAGTAGGTACAGGGAAAACATTCAGTCAGTTGACCCTAAACCCAAAGCTTGAAATGTTAGAGACCAGCGTTTCTCAACCTTAGCAATGTTAAGATGTGTGGACTTCAGCTCCCAGAATTCCTCATGCAGGCTGGGAAATTCTTGGAGATGAGGTCTCAAAGTTTAACTTCTTAAAGTTGCGAAAGTCAAGAAATACTGATCTAGGTTCTTCAATAATAGCTAGTTTTAAAATAAACAAATAAGTGAAAATGATGTGGGAGACTATCTAAAGGGTTGTGGTATGCAACCCATGTTATACAGATATACTTTGCAATGTTCAGAAGAATTGCGAAAATCTCCAAATCACTAATTAGATTGCACACTAGATTTGTAATGAATTTTAAGGGCATTAGACTCAGACAAATTGCAGGCTTGCCATGATGTAAATTATTGCCTTTCTTTTCATTTGTTCTTTACATCTAAATCTGACACAGAGCATGCTGTTCATAATTCTGATACTTTTAAGATCCTTTTGTTTCTCCTTTGACCATCATCTGACCAGCTTTGTGTTTCAAAGGAAACAAAGTACTCTAGGAATTCTATGGAATTTCCTAATAACATTGGTCTTGTATAGCATTTGCTATATAGTTTGCCATTTCAGACAATGCAACATGTTCAAGCCGCAAGACAGCTCTGTGTAGAATACAGCTGGAACCAGGAACTGGATGAGATGGGCACATTTAAATGAAATAAATAAACTGACACCATCAAGAGAGAAATTACCACCGCTGTGTTAAAATGTGGATGACTTTATAGACATCAAAAAGAGGTTCCATTTATATGAATAAAGATGTAATGGGGCTCTTCCAACTAAATTCCTGGGGAGGGGAGAGCTGCTATTCATGATTACTACACTAATCAAGTAAAAATTTACATATGCAATATATTTGCCTGGTAACTAAAATATTAGAGATTATTCTGGCTATACTTTTGCTTGTGCACTGCCACCAGCAGCTATTCAGAAATAGTTCTTCTTTGTGGTATTGCCCACTTCATGGAATAAACCCCGGGAGTGTGTGTGTTGAAAGGCCTTCCTATAGCAGAAAATACAAGGAAAGTAATTACTCATTGAGTAAGCATGATTTACTATAGCCTTCCCCTTTTAATTTTCATTTTGGGGATAAAAGAAGTCTTAGAACTTATTTTTTTTCCCTCCTTGGTTAGAATAGGCATATTATATCTGGCTCAGAGGTGGGTTTCAGTACATTCTGACCAGTTCTGGAGAACCGTTAGCAGAAATTTTGAGTAGTTCGGAGAACCGGTAAATACCACCTCTGACTGGCCCACCCCCATCTATTCTCTGACTCCTGAGTCCCAGCTGATCGGGAAGAAATGGGGATTTTGCACTAACCTTCCCCTGGAATGGGGTGGGAATGGAGAGTTTACAGTATCCTTCCCCTGCCACGCCCACCAAGCTACGCCCACCAAGCCACACCCACAGAACTGGTAGTAAAAAAAATTGAAAACCACCACTGATCTGGCTGTAAAAATCTGGATTAGTGTAGCATGCCATGTTTTTTTTGTATTCTGCTGTTAACAAGTAGTTGTTGAGATTTATGCAGCACAGAAAGAATAGCTGTAAACTGAAGGCACTGTTAATATTAGCCTGCATTATTTGATATAATCATATTAATTTCAAGATACAAGGTCATTATTCTGTTTAGTTTTACTATATTGGATGCAAACGCTTCATTAACCTAAGCAATCCTATGTAGGCAGTTTTATATAATTTCTCCTTCTGAAAAATGCATCTTTGCAGGATTTTATTTTTGTCTCCTATTGTAGCAAGGAGCCTTTGTTGACCAAATAGCGTCTTTACTGAATAGCTTACAGTTACTGTCAAGATCTTCTGCTGAGTGGAGTAGCTAATTTAGAAACCGTGTGCATCCAAAATGGAAATTAATCTTGCCAATGCCCTTGAAGTAGCTTATATTCATATCTATAATGACCCTAGAGAATACTGTAGAAACAAAGCAGTTACATGAATTAAGAGCAATGCTTTTCCTCAAATTACTTTCCTTTCTGTTTTCTCCAGACTTTGTTTTACAAATCTTTCTAAAATGTTGTGCAAGACCAGTGGGACTTTATGGTTCATATTTATTGAATAATAAAATAATAGATAATAATCAATCATTACTTACTTTTGATTTAGGAATAGTCACTTTCCTACAGTATTTATTTATTTATTTATTTATTAAATTTATATACCGCCCTTCTCCTAGTGGACTCAGGGCGGTGCACAGCCAAGAATAAAAAGCACTCCAATACAAAATTTAAAATATTAATAAAAGAATTAAACAATTTGGCCCAAAAAATTTAAAAAACCAATAGGCAATTAAAATTTAAAACCCATAAACACTTTAAACTAAAAGAGGGGCGAGGGGGTTATGCCAGCCCAGCTTGACAAAATAAAAAAGTTTTTAGGGCACTGCGAAAAGCCCGGAGATCAGGTATCATACGGATCTCAGGGGGCAAATTGTTCCAGAGGGCTGGTGCTGCCACAGAGAAAGCTCTCCCCCTGGGTGCTGACGGCACCCTGAGGAGTCCCTCTCTGTAGGAGCGTACTGGCCAGTGGGAGGCTATCGGTGGCAGAAGGCGGTCCCGCAAAAGTTTGTTTCAACTTTAAAGGATGTTAAAGAAGACTCTAACTTTACAGGATTCTGTTAACGATTTGCTGGTTTTCACGAATACCCTGATTAGAGTTTAAATCTCCAAAGCATCATTGCCTATTCCAGGCAACCCAATGGCAATACTACTATCCCCACTGAATTGCATAGGGGAACCTTAAAAAGCTACAGCTTGGGAAGGAAGAATTAATAGCCTTACAGTTCTCTTTTTGTTGTTTCCAAATCTGCCCAACTAAAGAGGAATGCTATTGAAAATGTTCCTGAAATCAAATTAAATGTCTTTTCTGAATGTTCTGTGCAACCTGAGTGCTTGGATACTCACTAACATAACTTGAAAAGCATCTCTTCAAATTAAGAAGTTTCTTCCTGTCAGTTAGGTACATCATGAAGATCTCTGAGCTATCAAAGCTATACAAATGGAGTTGTTCTTCTAGCCTAGGTGATAGACCCATCATCCTTTCTGCTAAAAATGTTGCTAGAGTTCACTGACTTTTCTGCATACACCAAGAGTGGAGGACAGACCTTAATACAGATATGAGGAAGAGCCCATAATTCACTTTTTGGCACTTTTTTGGCTGTGTACCAGCATTTGTGAGGAAAATAGATTGAAACAAGGCCATATTTGGAAAGGGAAGAAAAAAAAATGTCAGCGCACTAAGAAAAACAGAAAAGGTTAGTTGAAATGATCCAGATCTTGGCCCATTTTTCTAATTAGGACAGAGTGTTATTTTAGAAGAAAAATAAAAGACAAAGCAGAAGGTTACAAAAGAACACTATGGAGACAGCGAGAACATGAAAGAAGTTTCTTCTGTTTTCTACTGGAACTCATGGCCATCTGCCGAAATTGCTTATTAACAAGTTTAGGATGATAAATGGAGAGCTTCTTATTATGACACATAAATAAGTCATTAGGTCACATGGCAGCAGAAAAATATTAGATACATTAATGGATAGATCTGGCATTTGTTAACACAATATTAACAGAGTATAATATTCCCCTTCTTCCTGATATTTATATTTTATATAACAAAAATGCCCTTGTTTATAGCTAAGAGGAAATTATTAAATGCCTCAAGGAAACATTGATGTTTATGAAGGTATAAAGAAACTTTATGAAAAGTATCCATTAGTGGTTTCCAAAGCATTCTGATGAGAAGGAGGCATGATTGTCACTGAATGCTGATTTTTTAAGAGGATAAATGGAAAAGGACCTGTAAGAGAATGTAGAATGGTTTTTTTTAAAAAGGCATAGTTGTTCCATCAGAGTTGTGAACATAAGGACTCTGCACTGGAACATGTTTTTACAAGTCATACAAATGAAAGATTTGTGTTTCCTGTCAATTTTTTATTCGCTTCTATTTATTCTTCTTTTTTGTATATAATTTTACTTAAACAAGAACACTAACACAAACTAATATAAGGAAGAAAAAGAAAGAAAGAAAAGACAAAAATGCAAGAAAAGAAAAATAGAAGAAAAATAGAAAAGAAAGAAAAAATATAAAGAAGTGGCTTCTGATATTTTTCACACCACTTATTGTACAAACTTCTATGTATACTCCTAATTAGAAATTGAACAGAGGTTCAGATGATTGCCTCAGGGACTTACAAGTTCATGCTGAGTGAGGAAGGCAGAATGTTTGATTGGATTCTCAAGATATTTGTCAGAGGTAGATATTTAGCACTTGAGAGCTATGACAGCTCCTCCAATATCTTTGAAGGTTCTTTGGGCAGCCATAGTGTGGGGACTATTAGTTGTGGTGAGTTGCATCCCAACTGCTAGGGGTTAGCTGCATTACTATCACTTTATTCTGATCCCGGAGCAAGGCATTGTTGACTTGTCCAACAGTTAAAAGATCTGCAGCCACAATATAATCCTAAATTTAGCAGTAAATTAGAATTCTCTATGCATTTAATTCATAATTCAGCCTTTGATTAGACTGAAAGGAAACTTTCAGATATGAATTATGTAGCTTAGAAACTTCATTGCAGATGAGTATGAGCTTTACATTCAACAGTTGATTGCTCCTTCAGTGGAAATAAATCAGAGTATCTCTGTCTAAATATGCTCTAGGGTTTAAATTATAGTGTTTTTCCTCTTGTTTTTTTCTGAGTTAATGGATACTTAGCTAGTCTTCTGATGACTTTTGGAGGCAACTGAGTTGTGCTTACACAACAGTTCTGCTTAGCTGGAATCTGTTGATTCCTGTTTTACCATTCCAGTTCTTACACAACATATATTAGAATCTTTATTGTGTCAGGAGATGGGAGGTGGAGGAGGGGAAGTAATTCACATCAGGGTTTTGATGTGTATCCTGATGATAATGGTGAGGAATAAAAATTAAAAACAACAACCTTATCTTTGATCATTGGATTCTTGTCAGATCGTCACACTTGGCTACCAACTTCCATGTTGCAATAATGGAGAATATACTGTTAAAAACCATTGGTTTCCAGTCCTGTCTTTGATGTGTCTTGAGGGGGGAGGCAGAGTTTGCATATGGAGTAGCAGGGACGGGAAACACAGATATACAGCAGCTTTTCTCAACTATGGCAACTTAAAGATGTATGGACATCAACTGCCATCTTGGCTAGGGAATTCTGGGAGTTGAAGTACACATCTTCAAGTTGTCAAGGTTGAGAAATACTGGTATAGAGAGGCATGGCCATCTTTGGAATAGTTACATTTAAAGTACTTCTGGTTTTTTATATTATGATGGCCCTTAGAAAGGCTCATTTTAAACCATTCAGATTGTGTTGTATGTATTATTTTCATGTTAGCTATTTAAGTTGAAGCAAAGAAGCAAGAACATGTATTTGTGCTTCATAAGTTTCTTCTTCCAAATAGCTTCTGTCAAAGGCTTATTTCTGTTTATCTTAAGGTTAAGAGTTGCTAATATCAGTCGGAACCTGCTTCTTAAATTTAGCCAGCCTTGAATTGGGCATTCTTATTAAATGCTAACAAAGTAGCTTTGGAAGGGATTTTCTCATTATGCATCCAGATAAAAGACTTTACAGTGCCTATTAAAATGTACTATTGAGAATAATGGATGATTAAGTACTTGGTATCTCAGAGAGAAAAAGGGAAACTTTGGATGCTGAGGTTTTATAAAGCAACAAATTGAAGCTTCCTTACAATACTTCTGTTTAGAAAGACATGCATCTTAAAACCCTCCTCTGTTTAGAAACACTCATTGGCTAAAAGCTTCTCTCTGTATGGTATAATTAGACCTATTTAAAATGAAAGTTTTACATAAAAGCCATTTTAGCAGCACTAAAGTATTTTTGGTTTAAAATTAGACCACATGAAATCCATGTTGACTTTGTGGTAAGTAGTTTGCAAAACTTCTCAGAATGTATTCGGATCAGTTTGTAGAACACTTTCTTGTTCTAATGTCAGAAAGTGGCAGGACAGCACTTAGCTGAATTGGTTGATATTAAAAAAGAAACTTGAGTGCAGATTCAGACCTGGGGCAGGGGTCAGGATTTCCCAGAGATACCAGGAAATTCCAAAATTCTGGACTACTTAGGGGATTTTTTAAAAAATCCTGGAAGAAGGCGAATTACTTTGTTATTGTAAAGAAAATCAGAGTCACATTGAGATTTTAAACGTTTAGAAAAATGTTACATTTTAACATTCTATAATTAGTTCCAATATCTATTATACTCATTGTTTGTGTATGTTGGTCTAAGCAACTTCTGCTATTCATGCCAACACAACTCACAATTATTTATTACAAACCTTTCTGGCCTACTGAGCAGGACTGTGATCTGTCCCCCTCTACACACACCCACAAAAACACAGCCAGTCGAGGGTTAAAGAAGCACTTGGCACACACCACAGTCCTTATCTCCAACTTGGCAGCGATATTCACACCATCTGCCAAGTGCTTTAATTGTTCACAGAAAGAAAATCACATACGTAGCTTTGCCAAAATCCATTCTTTTAGCAGCTTCAGGCTCCAAATGACTACCAGATTGAGTTTTGTTCGTCACAGGGATCACTGACCACCACCCTCTCTTATATAGTCTCTGGGGTGTGGTCCAGTGACTCATTGGTCCTGTGACTCAAGTCCAGTGACTCAGGTCTATTCCCTCGCACGCCTCCTCAGCTGCTGCAAGCGCTTATCTCGCCTTCGTTGACGTGCGTCCAGGAATGATGTCTCTCCCTCACTCTCATCTGAGACACCTGTTTCCCCACTACTTTGCTCTCTTTCAGCTGGCACCTGAGACGGTGCCAGAGGGGGGGGGGCTGGGAGATCTGGCTGGCTCCTCTTCCTCATGCTCAGAGCTTCCTTCCTCCAATGGGATAGGCTCAGAGGACGTGGCCACAACAGACTGAGAATTCAAATTTGAAATCCATTTACTTCAAATCTCTGCAAGACCATTGGCTGTAGCTTTATATCACCACTGTTTATCTTCCTAGCCTGATAATACAAATCCCCACGAATAAATATTTATAACTATACCTAGGTTTCTTCATGAGTCTCTATTGCTTTAAAAAGGGGCTATATTTTCCTCCACATACTCTGAATCTTTTTCAAACAGATTTTGAAGTATATAACCCTTTTTAAACTCATTTCTGTATCACTGTATCTGCAACTCTGGTTCTGGATTCTTCGATATTTAGGTTAGCCAAAAGTTTCAAAAAATATTTAAAAATATTTTATCTCAGCAAAAATTCAGGAGCTGATATTGTTTTTAATTGCCTCTAGGCATCCTTATCAGAAAGTTGCAGAAGGTTTATAATCAATGTAAGCCTGTCCTGAAAACTTTCATCAAAACTTGGAAAGCTTTTTGCTTTAAGTAAAAATGAAAGAAAAATAAAAATGATTCATTTGTAAGATAGCTGTACAGTCTTAAATATATATGGTTAATGCCAGTTTACAACATTTTAATTATCATCAATTCACAATAAATATATGCTGAATGTTAATCTATAAAATAAGGTATATTAAGATAGCCCTCTTTCTCCAAAGAATGATTTCCCTTTTATGTTACATTTCATCATGGCTACAATATGTGGAAAAAAAATATATCGGTAGACATGTAACTAATGTATTCAACTAAAGATATTTTTAAAAATTCTTCTGTACTTATCCCATTTTACTGATTAGCTTGTGTTAATTTAGCTGTGTATTGTTACACACGATAAGACTTCTAAGATTTTTTTTTCTATTTAATTATTCATTTTAATAGGAGAGCTTCTCCAGATACTGTCAACTGTCAATGTCCACCAAATAACTAACCACAAAACTCAGATTATTCAGCTGCCCTATCAGCCATATTTTAGCTATATATAGTTAGGGAGGCCTGTCACAAAACCTCTGTGTTTCTCAGCCTTCCACACTCACCTTTCTTGCTCTCTTCTTTCCTTGAGCAATGGAAGCTCATTTTGGTACTTTAAGGTAAGATTTTGATTTCAAATTCAAGAATTGTTATTACTTGTTCATAGCATTGTAAGGTTCAAAGAGTGGTTCCAAAATGTCCAAACTAATACCATACAAAAGCTAGATAGAGAGGGCACTTAAATAGCATCAGTCTGTTTTTCTGCTTTGTCTTCTTGCTTTCCTTTCAACAAAACTGTTGTAGAAACTACTATAACAGGATAATATTGCTTTGGATTGGATCCAATGGAAGGAAACATTGTATAGAAATAGAAGAGAAAGTTTGGACCACATCCTGAGTGCTAAAAGAGTGCTGGCACAATACAAGTGATAGAAGTGATATTTTATGAGGGCCAATCTTAATTAGTAGTGATGGGAAGGCTTCATCTATGAGCCTTCCTTCATTTGTTTTTCCAATGCTTAATTGCTTGTGGAACACTATTCATCTCCATTTAATATTTTATTGCAAAGAAATGCAATGTTATAACTGCATCAAGAAAAATCTCATAGTGGCACCATTGTTACCAGCCATTTAGTCATGTCCGACTGTCAGCTATTCTATGGATCAGCACTCTCCATGCCCCACTGTCTTGCATTGCGCCCTTCAGCTCCACCATGATCATTCTCAATGTCATCCTTTATAGTGTCAGCCAACAGCTATTAGGGTGGCCTCTTCTCTTTTTTCCACTGATCACTCCCAGCATGATTGGCTTTTCAAATGAGTCATCTTGCATTGACCAAATATGATAACCTTTGTTTGATGATCTTGGCTTTGAGTGATATCTTTTGGTAGTATGTATTAAATCTCCTATATACAGTAGTTGTTCTGCCCCCAAAACATTATTAAACAGAATGATAAATATGAAAATGTATAATTCTATACACTTGTTTATGTAACTTAAAAAAAATAATTTAATTTTGTAAAAATTACATCAACAGCTATCCTTAAAGTGTTAGTATTCTGCATGTATCTTCTAGGGATTGAAAAAAAGGGAAATGTAATAGATGAACATGGTCCATTCCTGTAGAGTTGGTAAATCTATGCATGAAAGTAAAGACCTAAGCTTGACTGTGAACAAAAGGATTAACATATATATATATATCAGAAAGCATGAAGTGTTGTGGGTGCTGTAAAACGGGACTTCAAAACTTGGTGATAGTTTAATATGATGTTCCAGTGGAAGGCTAAAATAAAACAACCAGGATAAGCATTGGGAAACATTGTACAACATTCTGAATAAAAGGTAAAGGGTTAGGGTTACAGTATATTCGATCTTGTGAGATAAGCAGAGAGGAATAAGCACAGTAGAAGTAAATGGACATTTGGAGAGCCCAGAATGAAAAAAAAATTGCGATAGTTGATGACTATCTACCCTGTTTCCTCCAAAATAAGACATCCCCCCATAATAAGCCCAATTGGGCTTTTGAGTGCATGGCAATAAGGCCAAGTGCTTACTTCAGGGTTCAAAAAATATAAGACAAGGTCTTATTTTCAGGGAAACACAGTAGTTAGGAAAAAAATCTATTTTGAATACCTAGCTTAGGACAGGCCTACTGAGATATATTAAACATAGCAAAATAATTTGGAAGCTTGTTATGGAAGATTTAGAGAATTAGTGAAGAATAGAAGAAGGGTGAGAGGTTTCTGAATGTGGACAATCCGTTTATTCTTAATGGCAAAAGTAGATCTGGGAACATGTGCATTGTCAGTTGATGGGCAGGAAGCATACAAATTAAATAGTGTTTTTCAGCGAATCTGAGGAATGTATTGATCTAAGATGCAGTATTAATTACACATTGTTTGATTTAGAGAAAGGATTTGGCAAAATGAGTAAATCTGAATTATGAAATGCACTACACATATATAGAATTGAAGGTTGCTTGCTGAGTACAATAAAAGAATGCTTAAGAAATTATTCAACACCTAGCCTACAGTAGGAAAGGATACATTTAATACATTTATTGATCAATACTTTATTGATTATTAATCTTTACTATTTATAAGAAATGCTTGCAGTGATATTGGAGGTGTGGAATATGTGAATGGTCTATATTATTGACTATGAACCTGAATAATTTCCACCAAATTATAGATTGCATAATTAATTCAGTGAAGTGGGATTCACATAAATAAATAAATAACCTCCCCCAAAAAACAGAGGAGGTAAATATCCATATTTTTATACTTCCCTATACATTTTGATAATTCAGAGTTCTACTGGATTTTACTAATTATACTATGACTATTTTAGTATAATTAAGAGTGGTAGGTTCTTGACATAACTTCAAAAGAATTGATATTTTGAGTGACCTAGAGAAGTTTGAAGTTTACATGGTATTATAATATATAAGTAATTTCAACAGCTAATTTTGCCAATACTTAGAACTTTTTACGGATTGTTTACTAAAACAAGAAAAAAGTAAAATGAGTTATGGATTTAATGATAGAAATAGATGAGAGTTAAGTAACAGGGTTGAAGCGATCTGGGGAAGAGTGAAGAAGGAGGGGAGACAACCTTTTCTTTTGAAGAAAAGGTTAGAAGTGATTATATTTGTTAACTATGGATTTTATCTTTTCTTTCATCTCTTCTATTGTCTTTCTTTTCTCTTTAGATTTGTCTTTTGTGTAAAATTCTCAGTAAATATACATTAAAAAGAAATAATATATTTGACTAAAATTAATTGGATTGTTTCAGAAATCTGAAAGAGTTTTTGATCTGATGTTTATAATGTTTTAACACAGAATAAGTTAAGCACTAACAAAATGGATTCTTGTTAACACTATACTGCAGAAGGTCCAACAAATATTTCTAATAAATACATCTTTAACCTTATGCTTAAATCAGTAGTATTATTACCTAAGAAAGGCATAACTGTCTAATTAATCATTTGAGATAACTAGCTCATGTTTCATCAAGAAAAGTGAAAAATTAAGAGATCGTTCTGCATAAGCTTATGTTTTTAAATGAGCTATTTATCAGAATTTGAGAATACCATAGGAAAGAATAAACAAACAAACAAACAAACAAAAGAAGACAATCAGGATCAGGAGCAGAAAAAGATAATATCTTAAGGGAGATAGCATTGCTTTTGGTGATTCTTTTGGACTATAATTTTAGAGAGATAAATTGAATAATTGTAAATAATTGTCAAAACAACTTCATTCTCAAATGCTAACATATTCACTACTCCCAGTCCAGAACAAATTTGAACACTCAAATGTTTATAATTCCTTGCATTGGCTATGCTGGGTGCCATTGTTGGAAGCTGAAGTCCCAAATAAGAACAGGTTGACAGTAGACCTAATTATGCAGAAATTGTAGGCTCCCAATGAATGTATCTGTGTACTAGACCTTTTTCATGGAAGTCTTAAATTAGTCTCCTGCACGAAACTGGAGGCTAGTCAATAGCCTTTTCAGCTATATGAGTGTAGGATTGTATCAGTTTACCCATCCCTGCTGTAACCAGCAATGTTGACTTTGGAATATTTCCCCTCCTGGCAATCTTGTGGTTATGGAGCTTAATGGAGTGCACTCTTAATTACAAGAGCATAGGCTTGCTCTGTAAAGTAAAATCACCACCAAACTAGATCTGTACTTTGCACTAAGGCATACATTTAATGTATGAACCCTGACACTGTGGATTATAAATAATCTATATACGGTAATAGAAGCATAGAATGTGTACCCAAGAGAGATAGACCACATTGGGCCCCTTGTTTTTTTTTATTAATTGAGAAAGCCATCATCCAAGCTTAACGAAGCACAAAGATTATCGATATCTGTTTGTCAGCGCTCATTTCCTATCAACTCAAAAGATAATTTCCCCAAGCCATCATTCTCTAGTGTCAGTCCTGTGAGGTGAATATAAAATTAGTCTTGCACAAATGAAATGGAAATGGGGAACTGAGAAATATGCTTTTAGACCCCCTTCCTGTCAAGTGCTGAATAGAATTTCTTTTCTCCACTATAACTTTTTATTATGGTAGCACAATGTGTCTCGTTCTCTTTAGAGTTTTTAAGAGCAGGCTATCTAGAAGTCCAGCTGACGAAAGAAATAGCAAGATTTCTGAATGCACTGTGCATAGTAGCACTGCTTTCATGTTGAATGGGAAAGCATAATAATTAAGCCACTATACAGAAATTGCCATTTGCTGTACAGAAAGTGAGATTGCTACTCTGGTTGGGGACTAAAAACACAATTAAGTCAGGACATGGGTGAATAGTTTGTACTCCTGAAATTCAGCAATACTCGTTAATGTCCTTTCTTTAATGACCATGGAGGAGGAGTTGGTTACTAGCTAAAATACCCAGCCTATCCAGCTATTCGCCTTTTTTCTGATTTTATTACAGCAAGATCCCTACCCACTATTATTTAAGTGGTTAGAACATTAGAGTCGACTATTTACAAAAATATACAGCATATAAAGCAGGGTTACTGGGGTTTATAATTTCTCTCCCACCGCCAGTAAATGTCTTTTCTTTAAGTGCTTGCGATGCCACTAAAAACTGTTTGTTCTTCATTAAGCCTATTACTAAAACAACGCTGGCCAACTCTACTTCACTGTCACTACTGAGTTAATAACACAACTATATTCTATTTAATGTAATAAGGGCTGTAGGAAATTATGTGTGGGTTGAGAACAAGAGGGCGACTGGCCGCCCAATTTAAATGATTCAGTCTAGGCTCCTGAATCCATTTTAAAAAGCCTGTGGCATGGAGTACTGAACTATTGTTGCTCCAAAAGCAGCTTCCAGGAAGAATTCTAAACGGCAATGAAGTAAAAAATGACACAGTGAAGGAAAGCACTGATTGCATACTTTGGAGTGTAAAATGCAAAAGAATATGTTATTATATGAAGCTATTGGCTCTTTCGGGACACCTTTAAATAATATAATAGAGGTACAGGTTTCCTACCAAATTCTTTTCCCTTATTGACCCTTGGATTGTCTCCCTAGGTGAAAGGTTGGGATCAAAAAAATAATGGCATTTAATAGAAAGCAACATGTATAAAGAATACATACTGTATGTCGTTAGTCCTTGAGTTATGGTCATAACTGAGCCTGGCAATTAATGGTTGTAAGTTGTGATGATCATAAAGTGGAACATTGTCTAATTTTATGAATTTTATTGGTGATGGTCATTAAATAACAGCAGTTGTTAAGTGGAGTGTGTGTGTGCGTGCGTGCATGCAATGTTGAAACTTCAAAACTGGATCATAAGTCGCTTTTCAAGGGTCCGTCTTAACTTTGAACAGTCATTAAGTATATATTCCTGTCCACTGAACATTTTTGCCAATCTGTCTGGTGGAAGATGCCATCTGTATAACATCTTATAAATATTTTCTTTATATGTGGTAGATACTACCAATTTCATATTTCCCCACCAAATCTCTTGCCGTTTTTCAAGGTGAATTGAGTAACCAATTTTTTTTCCCCAGGCAATCATCATGTCCTTTATTACTTCCTCGCCAATCTCTATCTTCATCAACAATTTATAGCATTTGGAGATCATGCCTTTTTCCTGGCCTAACAAGATTTTATATAACTCCTGCAGATCCACCTTTTTGTTTTGAACAGTTTCTTTAAAATAAGTTAGGTCAGAGAGAGCAGATTCCCCTCTCCTAGTCAGTTACAAAAATGATTTCCATGAAGAGTTGGAGCTTAGAGTTAGATTTCCCCTTTTGAGGACAGTGGAAAGATTAGGTAGATCTTAGATCTGCAGGAATGTTAGACTAGACTTCTCATTCTGTTTTCCCAGAATAATGGTGATCGTAATAATGCAGTGGCCATCCACTGTAAGGCAATTATCATCACAGTTGTTTTTTTTTTTTGCATTCTCCAGCTGTTAATCTATCTCCCAGATGGCATAGGCAGTGCAAATAGGGGGAAATGCTTTTCACATGAACAAAATTCTCTGCAGAAAGTTTCATATTTGAAGGCATTTGTCACACTTATTTTTTTTTTTGAAAATGTTGCTATTCAGTTAATACAAAACATTTGTGGAGGTGGAAATCCTTCCAGGTCTGATATATGCTGCCTAACAATGCTGTTTGCCAGATAATAACAGATATTTAAAGAAATTGTTATGACTAAGAAGTGCTAACAACTTTTTAAAAGGTGGGGGGAGCGCAGAAACAGCTGTAGCATAAACTTTCAAAAAATGTTTCAGAAAAGGCAATTGCCATATGTTAGATGTGCACTTAATCCAGGATTCTAAATTGAAACATTAGAATTAAAGTTAGCACATAAAGTCAAGTTGGCTTCAAACCAAACTGTGGCTGACTTAATTCGGTTATGGGTTAAGACGTTCTACAAAAGAATCTATATATTTCTGGCCAAGCTGTTTCATCAGTTGTTTCTAAAACAAAGTCCCCCAAAGGTACTGTTGAGTTTTAACAAAAGCATATATTTAACTTTGGCTCTAAAAATAAGGACCACGTTTTAGAAGCAGCTTTTTTCAAACCTGTCCTCATGTGCAAAAAGATTAGTTTGGTTTTTTTTTTAAAGCCCAATGTGAAGGATATTATGTGGCTCCTGCCTGTTTTTTATTTCATCCAGAGGGTTTTGCCAATCTGGAGCCATTTACAAAGGCTACAGTAGTCTATTTTTCCACTAGAGTTCTCCCTAGCCAGAAGGCCTTTCTTGCTCTGATAAAACTTGGGGGAAATTTTCTCATTTCCTTGCCACAGCTAAATGGCCCATAAACAAAGTAATTTGCCAAACACTTTCTGCACCTGTGTTCTTTTTATAGAAACCAGCTGGATCAAAGCTTCTGGCAACCTGGGAGCTGGATAGAAAGTTAGTTGTTTCCTATCTAAGGAAAGGAGGGCATGTAAGATTACAGCTGATTTTGTGACATCCAAATATTTTTGGGATTGAAGAGCTACAGTTTAGTAATGCTCTGAATGCAAAAGTTTCCAGATCAAATCTGATATTTTTGTTGCATAGATCAGAAAAACATAAGAAAAACTTTGGGTCAGATTAATGCAGGAAATTCAGACTTCTATTCAAAATCGTTATAAACTATTGTAATATTTAGAGATAGCTGTCTTCTAATATTTAGCCTTTCTAATTATTATTTTTTTTTGTGTTCTACTCACTCCTTTTTTGTGTGAAAAGGATGTTGACAACTGTTAATGAAGAAGGATATTCTTTGGACGAATGAGGCCACTGGCTTGCAAAGCTTCTGTTTTGCTTAGTAATGTGGCTATTTGTCAAATAAAAAGGCATGTAGCAATACAATACACAGGAGCTTTTCTATGGTTTCTGGCACTCAAGAATTGCAGCACCCAGAATAGAAACAGCAGTTGCAATTTTGCTATTTCTTCCCAAGCGGCAAGAGAAGTGTCTTGATTAATTTACAGTTGCCTACATGCATGTCACACTTATTGAAAGAAAGAAATCGATGTACTAAGATGGTATTTGGGACAGAAAACATAGAAACAGGTGATAGTTTCTTTCAGGTACATTGTTCCAGCCTAGGCATTGCTAGCATAGGTCAATCTTTAGAAATTTGAATAATTGAACTTTTTTTTTTTTTAATACAGTCCATTACAGGTAAACAATTAAATTCTTGAGCCTACAACTATGGATGAAGATAATAATGACAGTGAGTTTCAGGGAAAAATGCGAATACAGGCAGCACCTTAAATCACATCAAATTATCGTTCTCAATCTTACATATTCTGATTGCTATAAGCAGCTATAAGGAGAGATCTGTCCTATCGTTTCTTACTGAAACGGTTAAACATACAGAAGGTTGTATCTTTTGTAGCTGGGCTCTTCCTAATTTGGAAGAGGAGCTTGTGTTAACATTCTGGGACAGGAGCCTATGTCCAAAAGGACACATGGGGGAAAAATACTCAATAAATGAGAAATATCAACTATCATTCTTCTATTTTGTACTGAGTGTAGCGTGGGCTAGGGACCCTCAATGGAGTTTAAAAGCTCTATTGATCTCAGGAACTGGAGCGATTAGTAGTAAAACTCGTTTCTGGATCTCATTCTCAGTGACTTGGAGTTAACAAGATTCAGAGGTATAAGAAGTGCAAAAGGAACTGTTGAAGTGCAGCATTCCTGGATGCTATACTGCCAGGTATTGAACGGTTACGTGCTGGAGCACAACAGGATGAAAGATTCTTCTATCCCAGTTCCTTACTGAATATCTTTGTTTTTTTTTATATTAAATGGAAAGGTGGATTCTGAAGCCAAAAACAAGTAAGTCATATAGAAAAATAAAAACCGATAGCTCCCAAACCTACAGAGCTCTAGGAGCAGATCCCAGGAAACTCTACAAATCCAAACTTTGCCTATTCATTAATATCTTGATGGAATCTGAGCTGAGGATCCCTTATTTTATGTGACAAAATGAGAAGACAATTCTGGGACATCCTGAGAGAACTTCTACTCATGATGTAATCAAGTCTTAATTCCCATCTTAATCATATGTTAGAATTTTTAAAGACTGAAACCTACAATCTTATGTGCCACCTAGCCCAACATTTCTGCTTTTGCTATGCCACTCTAAACAGATTGATAATGGCTACACAGTAATTCAGTCTATGTTTTTGTTTGAATCCTTTTTGATTCTTCCATTTGGTTCAGAACAGCATTTTGCTTTGGACCAAAAAATGTATTCCATGAACATGTGAGCAATAAACAAAATTGCATCTCCCCACCCCCACCCCCCAGCAAAACCCAAGGGGTGGGCTTTTCATTATGCATTCTCCTTAATCTTCTAAATTTGATCAGATTAATTCAACACATCTTTTCAACACATCTGGCACGCAAATTTTTAGGTGGCAGAATGGGCCCCGAGATCTGGCTCATATACTGTATACTATTTCCTAACCAAGTGTTTGTTTTATAAGTCTCCATCATCCTCCAGCAATGGTTTTTGCGTTTAAAGCAGACATGAGCAAAGGCAAGGGTGATTTAATTATCATACAGATAGTTGCTGCTAAGAAGGGGTCAGAAACTCAAAAAAGAAAGTAAACACATTATACTATACTGTAAATGTTTCATATAAATTAATATTTTGTACAAGAGGTCCCAATTAGCTCCTAAAATATTTGATGTTGTAAATTAGCAGTGTTTATTACTGCCTTGTAAGCATATTTAACTAAAGAGCTAAGTGCCCAGGTGGATGTAATAGTTATTTTTTTAAAATAAAAAGTCTGTGGCAAAGCAAAACTCTCATCCTTGACAGGCATTCTTGTCTTTCACTGCACTGGCAGATATTTTACTCTGTCTTGAAAATGGTCTCTAGCAGGTCATTAATTGTTCTTAATCCATTTCTGTGTTCACATGCAGATTGTAGCAATAAAAAAATCCCTTTCATTTGATTGCCTATGAATTGTTGTACTTTTTTGGGGGGGGGGGCTCTCCTGATTTTCCAATCTAACTCTTTTATTCACCCAGCTTTGTTACATTTTTAGAAGTGGTGTTATGTCTGTGATGGACTGTGTGTGATGTCTATCTTTGTTATTAAGCACTCTGAATGAAAAATCAAGGACACAGTTATTGCTGCTGTTGCCATAGGGAATCAGGAGTGCTAAATATTCCATAGAACTGTTATTGTCTACACTCAGGGCTATGTTTTGTATCAATATACTGTAGCAGACAAAGACAACTATGAGGAAATGGAGTTGGGAACATCCCACTGCCTTCCTTTATGTAACTATGAGCAAGGGTATCATCCAGTCAGTTGGTCGTATTTTTGTAAACCTGTTATTACACTCCTGACTCTGAGGAGGAGATAGAGGCTTAGGTTCAGGGGTGGGTTCTTCTTACCTTTACTTCCGGTTTGCAACGGGATCGTGCAAGTGCTTGCTTTGCTCACATATGTGCCTTGCTTCTACGCATGCACGCTGATGACGATCTGGGTGGTGAGCGGGGCTCCTGCTGGTTTTACTACCAGTTCTTGCAAACCGGTCCGAACCGGGGGCAACCCACCACTGCATAGGTGAGTGGAGAAGTCAGGATCACCAGTATCAAATTTACATACTTAAGCTGCTGGCACATGCTCTGGCTTTTTTCTCTATAGCTGTAATGGCTTGACTGAATCTATAGAGTGAAGAGTTGAGAAGTTTCCTACTTGCTGTCCCAGAAACCTTCTCATTCTATGCACCATCTAGCCATAATTTCTACTTTGATGCAGTAGCTTGGTGTAATTCCTGTTGCCACCACCCAAGAGAAGATGTTTGTTTAGCATAACTTCCTCTATCCCCAGCTGGTGTAGAATAATACTCCTAGTCTGCATGACTTATTGCCAGAGAAAAGGGAAATACTGAGTGAGTGGTTCAGGAAATTAGCCCCTTCTTCTCCTCTTCTATGGAGGGATAGACCAATCTTACAAAAGGGAAGGAGAATCAAAATATATATTTAAAGAGATCTGCAGCCTAGCAGAATCACAGCCTTTTGATAAATCCCTAAAGCAACTTTTCCAAGTAAATGCTTATATAAGCTGCAACCATTCTGTGAAATGACTGGATCCTTGACATAGTTAGGTCTAATTACAAGGAGAGTATAGAGCAGGGCTGTCAAACTCCCGGCCAATGGGCTGGATGCGTCATGCGCTGGCCACACCCATGCCCGCGCCCAGTTTAATGAAGGTGGAAAAAGTCCTGATACGTCATGTGATGCTGCCGTGATGACATGAGTTTGATACCCCTGGTCTAGAGGAACATGTAGAACCAGATGATCAGTGTTAGAAGGGAATCTTTACTTTTCAGAAAAACAATTCCTGAACCTATATTCATATGCTTTAATGAGTCCTGAATTTTAAGTACAATTAAAAAGGCCATTTAAAAGACTGATTAAACTTATCAGATAATGATATAACTATGTTGCCACAAAACCCGGAGGGGAAAACACTGCAAATCGCTGATTTGATGTGTGACTTCTAATAGAGGACTGTATAATGAATTATTTCTGGTAAAGGAGAATACTATTACAGAAAAAAAAATCATTATCATCTGCCCTAGGAAGACTATAGTGCCGTGATGGCGAACCTACGGCATGTGTGCAGGAATTGGCACACAGAGCCATCTCTCCAGGCATGCGAGCCATCGCCCATTGATTTTCCGGGTTCCGGCATGCTAGCCAGCTGGTCTTCTTGTATGGAGGAGCGCCAGAAACTGAAAGAGCAGCCGCGCACCAGGAAGATGCTCTTCCGGTTTTTGGTGTGCATATATGCGCTGGCCACCTGGTCTTCTGGTTTCTGGCACACGTGCACTCATGAAGACCAGCTGACCACTCTGGAAACCGGAAGATTATCTTTCTGATGCACGCAAGCACACCAGGCGGCTGCTCCTTCGGTTTCTGTTGCGCCCACGCATGTGTAGACCAGGTGGCTAGTGCGCCGGAACCTGGAAGAGCAAGGGGAGCAGAGCTACCAGCCAGGATGGTCAGGACGGGGCTTCCGTCCCTCCGCACCTATGTGGCCCAGCCCTCTAGTGCATGGCACCAACGTGCATCCTCGGTCCAGAGTGCCTGGCTGGCTCAGGCGCACGAGGTAGCGTTTGCTGGCTGGGTGGCTGCCTGCCCTACCCACTGCTCCTGCTGCTGCAAAGGGCGATGGGGTGTCGGCAGTTCTCACGCTGCCACTTCCATCCGGGATGCTGGAGCAGCCAGCAGGAGGAGCCACTGTCAGGGAGGCGGGTTGCTCCAGGAGGGCCAGAGGAGAGCTCAGCATGAAGACACCACTGAGGGGTAAGGGATGCACCAGGCCAGCTGGGAAGCAAGACGGCGCTGCCAAGGGAGAAGAGGAGTGGCTGCACTGGCTCTCCCGCCTGCTGGCCCCCCCAAACTGAGCCCCGGGAATGCTGATGCCCCTTACCTCCAAGGCCGGGAAGGGGCTCTGGCTTTCCAGTGGAGGGAGGTGTTAATCCCCACCCAACTTTCTCTCCCTAAATACTATAGTCAAGACATCAAAACATGTGTTGTAAACATGGTTTACAAACTGCAGGTGTCTTTTTGAAGAGGAGATTTTATATATTTTAGCTTAAAGTTTAAATTACAACTTCACAAAAGCTTGGCGATACAGTGGGAACTGCAAAGAAATGCTTGGTGCTATATCCAGTTCTGTATCATATAATTTTCCTGGACCATATGCCCCTATGCTGAATATGGTGAAGTGTTTCATGCATCTTTCTATATGAAATTTTGCGAAGTGGAAAAATACAGAGGTTCTCTGAAAGTTAAGTCAGTCAAATAAATGGCCTTCAGCTGAGAAATAACTGCTACATGTAAACCCACGCTAAGCTCTACTATGGAGAAAAGAACAAAATATAATTGGTATTCTTCAAAGTGACATTTCAATAAGTGTCGTTCTCAAATAAATCACTGCACAATAATTTTCAATAACGGCCTGCCCGTGTTTCTTTATCACATAGCTTGCTGAAAAAGTATATTTCAAAATGTGTTATGAATTTCAATGGAGGAAAAATGCAGCCTAGATTTATAAAGTCAGGTCTACCCTTTGATATAAAAATGGAGAAAGCTAATCACTTCTCAGTGCTATCTGGTCTTGTTAGCTTCCAAGGTGATACATTACTAAGACCTGCAGGACTATCAACTTCCTTTTATCAGTCACAGGATGCTAAGCATGCTTAGCCTCAGAGAACCTTACCGCGACTGTTCTCTTTTGCAGTGCTGCATAAACTTTGTGTTGTTATTAGCCATTATCACCTTTTTCTAACAGCATGTGATTCTTGTTATTATGGAAGGCTGTTAAAGAAAATAAGGCATGTTGGAAAATGTCTTTAGGTTCCAGATTCTGTTACTGGTACCTCTAAAGGCGAGCCATCTGCTCTAAGTTAGGCTTTGCAGTGCTTCATGACCTTATCCGCAGTGCAAACTCAGTTTCATTTCAGTTCAGGGAAAAAAGCTTGCCAAGATAACACAAGCACTAAAGGCTGTAAAAATATGAGAAGCAGTCAAAATATAAAAATGAGGAGAGATTGCTTACAAGAATTTTGCTTGCATTTTGTAAGAACTAGTGAACAACTTCTTCTTTTTCTTCTTCTTCTTCTTCTTCTTCTTCTTCTTCTTCTTCTTCTTCTTCTTCTTCTTCTTCTTCTTCTTCTTCTCCTTCTCCTTCTCCTTCTCCTTCTCCTTCTCCTTCTCCTTCTTCTTCTTCTTTTCTCCTCCTCTTCCTCCTCCTTCCTCCTCCTCTACTATTTCCTCTTTCCCCTTCTTTCCTCTTTCCTCCTTTTCTTTTCTTCTTTTTCCTTCTCCCCCCTCCTCCATCCCTCTTCTCTTCTTCTACAACATATAATGCTCATATAACCTCTTACACAGGTAATATCTACATATTTACGATACATTGTTTTGTTTCTTCACATCTGAGAATGTGTATCCTTAGTTTGCTAAATTGGGGCAAAAATAATTCCCCACAATTCCTAATCATATGCATGCTCTCAGAACTTACAGGATGTGTAGTTCCAAATATCTGAGACTAATTGGCCTGGCCCAAGTTAATGCTTCCACATACAGTAGTCTAGAATTAACATGCTTCTTATAAATTGTAATTCAGAAAATGTTATTGAAACTTTATTTACAATTTGTATATTTTATCCCATTCTAGGGAACTCAAGACGGCTTCTTCTTTCCATTGTAATCGCATCCCTACAGGATAAGGTTAGTTAGGATGAGTAAGCATCTTCTGACATTTAATGGGGCAACTGAGAGATAGGGAACCAGCTGGTCACTTCTCTCCAATGCATCCAGCAGCTAAAACACACATGGCATTTTGACTCTATAAAGCTTTCTATACTTTAAAATTAAATAAGATGCAAGTAACACAACAAGCAAACTAATATATAAAGAGGTACCATGTCCCCTTTATTTATCTTCCCACGTGTCACAATTTTAACTGGTGGGGGTACCTGTTACCTAAAGCCTGGTTGCTGATTAATGGAGCAGGGAGGATTGTTATTTTTCACAGCTCTCTTGATTGGTAGCTGAGAGTGTACACACTTTCTCACAGAAGAGTAATTCCTCTTCCAGATATGTACTGTATGTATGGTGCAGTCTGTTCCTGGTTCTATCACCACGGGTGCTTGGGCAGATTGAGGGGCCATGTAAGGAGATATGACTGTCCACCTGAACCATGGAACAGTGTAGCTTCCTTTCCTAATAGTTCTTCCCTGTCACAAACCCAAGGATGTCCACAGAGGAGCATCCAGCTGGGCTGTGTTGCCATCTGCAAGTTGTTTCAACATTCACTTATTTTCACCTAATTATTCACAAATAATTATTGCTCTACTTTCTCCTGAGCTTCTCCTTTAAGTAATGGGTTAGTTAAAGATAAAGGTTCCCCTCGCACATATTAAAAACCACATGGAGTTTCAATTGCACCATCACAACCACCATTTTGATTTTTCCGATTGTATCCCATAGACACCCCAAAGCATCCACAGGCATTCATTTCAGTATAAGAAAACTTTTCAGATTAGAGTAGCTTCATCTCTGGCAACCTTCCAAGTAAACACAAGCTATAGTACATGTATATTGAACAATAATGTTGCCACGATTAAATTGTGTTAAGATCTTCATCTGGTATTATAGCCATACTTCCTTTCTCTAAATCAATGGCTCCCAATCTTTTTGGCTTCTCAGACCAGCAGTGGTTGGGGATGGTTTTGTATGTCAACCTAAACCCACACATGTGCAAATAAAGCTTCGCACGCTTGTCCACCGCTCACATGACCTGGTTCCCAATGAGCTGTGAACCGCTACAAGTCCCTGCTCTAAATCACATAACATCAGCTCATAGGCTGTGCAGCATAAAATAAGAATTATTTTTGCTGTGTCTTCAAAGGATGATGCAGCTATTAAGGATTTACACATACTTTTAATACAAACTGCCTCTTCAGGGGGAAAGGCAAGAAGGTGGCATTGCCAGAAATAGAAACCCCACCCTTTTTAATGTGCATTGTTCATATATGTAAAAAGGGAGACAGGGTTAAATTGTGCCCTTGTGGCTATCACTTTGACCTGTTGAAATCCTGAAGATACCCCAAGCAACAGAAACTATTTTAGAGAAGAGTTTGTGTCATGTTTGGAAAGAATTTCAACTCTGTTAGTTTTGCTACTTTTTATCGCATGTCTTTTGAGGGATGGTTTCAAGTTCCTTTAAATGGCATAATTTTCAGCCTGAAATAATACTTGAAGTAGAGGAATTTTTTAAAAAATGTGTTTGCTGAGGTAAGTAGTTTAGTTGCATAAGCACTGGGGCGTGGGTAGCTATACTTCTCTCCCCCGCTGACAGTCAAACATATTTTCCAGAACAATAACTCAAGTTAATTGAATGACCATATAATGCAGATACTTACATATACATACAAGCAGAATGTTTATGCTTAAAGAAATGGAATGAATCCAAATGCAAGAATAGGAAGAGAAGAAGAGAGAAAGAACTGGTAGTAATTTTTTTAGGTGGTCCTGTTTTAACCCCAACAAAAATTATAGCACATTGCCACAATAAATTTATGGCAATGTAATTAATCCACACACAAGACTTTCAAATCACAGCTTCTTCATTAAAACTTTTGCCTTTTGACATTGATAAAAATATTTGTGTGGAACACTGATTAATCATATGCCGAACATACTTTTTTTCTTTCCTGAAGTTCCTAAAGTGGACTTCCCTCTATAATTTTAAATATTGCTTAAGCTTTTTCTGAATTTACATAGCACATAGAAATGTGCAGAAAAGACGGTAATATGTATAAGTGCATAAGAGAGGAGCAGGACACTTGTGGCTGTAAATATTTTTTGAACCAGTGTATCCATAAGATTGGGAATTCCCTAGACAAGATGCCCTACAAGGCTGTCTTCACAACATACTGCTTTAAATACTGCTTATTTAAAATAATGAAAAGGTAAAAGTTGCAGTACCAGCAATATCTGATTAGCAACAAATGGAAAATATGCAGCAATCGCAAAACTAACAGTATATATGCAGAAAAGAAGTTTAAGCAAATTCAAGCAAGAAAGGTTTCCATAGATATTGCATGTTATGTGGCAAAGCAAATACAAACATTGAGAACTGGGGGTTGGACTAGAAGACCTCCAACGTCCCTTCCAACTCTTATTATTCTGTTATTCTTTTGCTCCTAGTGAATAGTGTCATTTATCAGTTCATAAAGAAAATTTTAGGACATTGTAAGCAGTAATTATAATATTGGTGCTGACATCTCACTTTTTAACTACAACTAAAAGAAGAAATTTTAGCTTATTTAAAATCAAGATCAATTTTACTACTAAGCAGCATGCATAGTTGCCTTGCCAACAAAATGCATTTGCTTTATAGACATTAGCACATTTTATATCAATCTACTCAACCAGAAAGATACTTTTAAAAAAAGCTATTTACTAATACATAGTAAATATGTAACTGTATTGTTAGATCTTTCTTTCCTTTCTCTTGGAAGAATATCAACAAAGTGTATGGTATTATTTAAGGATATAACAGACAGGTTCAACTGAAATTTATCTGGAGGATGCAAGATTGTGGATTACAAACATTCCACTTAGGTAAATTACTTGTATGAAAGCACAATTAAATTATAAATTAATTCCTAATCATATCATTCAAAGATATTTGTTGTTGTTATTTTAGTTTTATTAAAAATTAAAATCCTCTTCTCAACAAGTGCTTTTTGAAAAGTAATGACTCAAAATAAAGCATCTATTCAAACACATTAAGAACTCTATGTCTGAACTGATATAGCTAAGCTAACACAATAGATTAGGTAGCAAGCATGAAAAAAATTCTACCACACATGCTTTGATTTCATTTAAAATAAAGTTAAGAATTCATTATATCTAATCTTGGAAAAGATACATCTTAGGAAATTAACATTTCAATTCATGACTTGAAACAACAGCTTATAAAATGTCTTTTATTAAATGAAAAGAATCTGTTTTGTAGATCAAATATGAAATAGAATGTACAAAAAACTTTACATCTCTTCTTTCAAAGAAATAAAATACTATCTAGAATTAGCTTGCAGCCATTCCCTTCAAATACAGCAGAAAATAAAAGATTTTTTAAATGGCAGTACAGTAATACACAGAATAGCCTGTGTTTAAACCGCAATTATAGAGGTTAAAATTTAAATGGAATCTTAAAGAATACAACTAATCCATAAAGTAACAAAACAAGTCAATTATTACATTTCTCTTAGAAGCAAGCGGTGGGTACATGAAGTGCAGAATTCATAAAGCTTGCATATAGCCTTCTCAGTTCCTATACAAATATAAAATGTTCCTTTAAAAAAAAACAACCTTTTTTATTCCATAACATTTCACAATGAAGAAAATCATCTCAGCTATCCGTTTAGCTCAATCATGCAATACATTCCTCAGATCTTTCCTTTTGAAGCTTGGTTCCCAAAGCCATCATGACAATTAAAAAAAAAATCTTTCAGTTCAAAATTTTGCACCATTGTATAAGGAGGTTTTACAGAACTTATGTCTTTGGCATATCACACTGAATCCCTCTTTAATACTTTTCCTTTTAAAAAAAGTATACATTCTTTTAGTAAGTATCTTAAAAACATCTATTTCAGTCCTTGCAAAATAATGCATTACACCTCCTATGCGATTAGCAAAATATACACCTTTTTTGGAGGTGATGGGAAATACCCGCCCATTCAAATCTTGAATGATTGCAAAAAGTCCAAATAACAAGCTCACTTCCCCATAAATTCAGTTACATAAAATCATTCAGTTCGGCTTCCAATGCTGCTGCCATTTCATCTGCTTCTGAGCTGCTACCCTCCTCATCTTCATTGCTCGATCCTTTACTTGATTCACTGGCAACATCATCATCAGCTAGCTTTCGCTTGTGACCCCTGTAGGTATGAACACAGACAATAATTGTGATTAAAACTCAATTATTATCTATAAGAATTTTGATCAACTAAGCCAAGTCTAGTGCTTTTAGAAATTCTGTGTTACTTCAGCAATAGGCCTCTGAATGCTGAATACAAGATCTTCCCCTGAAATCCCAAACAAGAAGTAGGTAAAATGATAAATGTCCAACATAGGTTTCTGCCTGCCATGCTTACGAAGACTGAAGTGCCTAGAAGAGAAAGTTGGAGCTCAGTTGCCTTCAGGAATGTCTCAATTTCACCCTTTGCAGAAGGAAACTCCCAGCTTAACTTCAGAGATGCTTTAGGAGCAATAGGGTCGTTTGATGTAACATGAGCTGAAAAATGCTCAAAAATGTTCAATAGAAACCAATTCTTTTTAATTATGAAAGCGTGTGTGCCTTGAAACCTGAATGGTACTTTTAAGATTCATTAGGGAAATAACAGATCCCCAAAATGTATATTTTATTTATCATATATAGGAACTGCTCATCTCCATCATAGAATGACTTTATGAGCAAATATCTGTATTTGTTCGATGTGTTCAACATTTTTCTGATTATATCCTACAGTTTTTCTAACTACGTTCTATAGAACATTTACATTGAGGGGGGGGGGGAGAGAAAGAAAGAAAGAAAGAAAGAAAGAAAGAAAGAAAGAAAGAAAGAAAGAAAGAAAGAAAGAAAGAAAGAAGTTCAGCTGAATGCAGCCAATTTTTTATCACAAGAGGCTTGGGTGTGCATACCAGACAAAAATCCTTACTAATCTTCTCCTCAAAGAGAACAATTAGAATTTGACATATTATCACAATGCATTCCACCTGTAATACTTCTGCTAAAAATCCAGTCACAAGATCAGAAAGAGGCACTATGATACTCTTAGATTTACTGTACTAAGAATTTTTCCATTGTTTTTCAACAAAAACACTTGACTAAATAATATCTATATGAATTATGTAATCTGTATCACGACACGTACATTATATTCCTACGTATTTGCGAATAGGTATATGTAGATTAATGGTTAAGATGTTGGTCTTGAAAGCAGAGATTCAAGTCCCTAGTCAACTACCAAGATGTATTTGAAACCATGGCCCAATTCATCACAAAGATTTTATTGCTGTCAGGATAAAACGAGGAAATTTCACTTTGAACTCCGAAAAGGTGGAATATGAATGCAACAATAAAAAAGTAAGATTATGTATCTTAATTGTATTTACTGTGTAAATATAGATTTAGATGTGTTTTATTTATGTCTTTTAATTTTGTATAGTTTTTCTCTTTTTAAGATTGTAAACCGCCCAGAGTTATTCTGGAGTAAGACGGGTGGCCAATAAATTTTGCAAATAAATAAATAAATAAATAAATAAATGTGAAAACGTATTTTTACAGGAAGTCCTCATTTACTGATCACAAGTGGAACCTTCAGCTTTGTTTGGATTATAATTACAATTCAATTACATTGAATTACAATGAATTAGAGCATTGGTGACGAAGATATTACAAGAGAGCACCCAGGGACACAATGAGGAATACACACCAAGAGGAAGGTGGTGGTGCTTATTCTCCTGTAATCCTTCCTCTCCAATCTCTCCACTCTGCAAGGATGGGATAAAAACAGGTCAGGCACAGAACAGAGAATGCTGATCGTAATGATGATCACATGATTGTGAGACATAGCAAATGTCATTAAGTGTGGATATCTTATTTTTTCAGCACTGTCATAACTTTGAACAGCTGCTAAACAAGACAATCAGTAAGTGAAACCTTGTACTTTTTCAATTCAATTTAATATTTATTTTAATATTAATATTAATAAATGGGAATATAATGAACATGATACACCATTTATGTTTTGTAGTCCATTGTACAATTTGAATGAAAAAGTGTGAATTTTATGTGTAGAAAAATTAAGTATTAACTTAATTTTAATTAAGTACAAACTTCTACATTTTTCACCAGTCCCAAAACTTCAACTTAGAATCTGGTGCACCAGATCAGGTGCAAATGTTTGCTTCATTAGAGAGGCTCTAGGACAGGGGTGTCAAACTCATGGCATCATGTGACATATCAGGACTTTGTTCCTCTTTGCTAAACCGAGCAGGGCGGAGCCAGCACATGATGCATCCGGCCCGCGAGTTTGACACCCCTGCTTTAGGAGAATCTGTCTGATTGAAACCTTAAACATTTAGTTTGATTCACTCTTGTTGTGGAAGTGTCTGGTATCACCATTCTTAGATCAGAAGAGCTCTGAAGCTTTCAGAAAGAAGGTTAGAAATGCCTATGATTTTGAAAAGGGATTCAAAAAGATTGGATATCAATCATTCCACTATCCAGAAGATCATGAATCTACCATTACAAAGAAGCTGCATAAAATAGATCTATATGGGGGGGGGGGGGGAATCCTTGACTGCCTGGAAAAGTAAACCTTCAAACCAGAGCAAGATTAAAGTTTGCACAAAAATACCTAGCCAAAGAATTTCTGGTACCATGTGCTCTGTACAGATGAGGCATTATTGGGCCACAGTACCAGAAGTTCTGTTTGGTGAAAACAAAGACAGCATTTCACTAGGACAAACTATACTATCTGTAAAGGGCAGAGGTGAAAATATTATGGTTTGGGGCTGCTTTGCTACATCAGGGCCTGGGTCTTGGCCAACCCAGAATCTATAATGCATTATTCCTGGTACCATAGGATGCTTCAGGATAAGACAAATGGTCATGAGATTGAGGGTCAACCAGAAGTGAACCTTATACTTAACAACGAGGTTGTTTCTGCCAAAGGGGCAATACCACGTGAAACAAGGGTGAACTTCAATTTTCCAGAGAAGGAAATGGCATAGTTTAGTTAAGTAAATGATTACTTTTTATTGAATTACATCATCTTTATATGAATCATCTTTTTTATTGAATTACATCATTTTTATATTAATATATTGTTTGAATAAAGATAACATTGATTTGCCCATGTTTAAAAAAAGAAAAAAACTCTGCATAGGGTGCACTTTTTCACAAGTCTATATTCCATTTTTTTTAAAAAAAGGAAGAATAAATTCAGTCAGCCATCTCAGTTTTAGTCACAGCAAAGAAAAGCAGAGGGTGGTGGAGCCATGGGAATAGCATACATTGCTACTGAGCTCATATATAACATTGACAGTTAAAATACCATGACATGGCAGTTAAAGGAAGTTCTGTATATTTGTTACAGTCATAATCCAAAGTGTCGATAAAATGATATTTAAGTATCTTTTAAACTAGCAGTTCAAAAATTCTTGAACATAGCCAGATTTTTAATGCCATACTTTTAAAGAATAGCCTCTTTGAAATATACTTTTGGAAATTAATTATTTTCAAAATTCACTTATCCATCTCTACTGATTTAAATTTGATTTTTAATTACTGTGAATTAACTGTTAATCTAAATATAAATTTAAAAAACTGATTCTGATTTGGTTTCCTAAATAGTAATAAGAGCTCTCACACTGCTGACTTCTGAGAATGTTTTATTTCTGCAAACTCCTCATAATAGTACATTTTCTGTCAACATCCCAAGATTATCTTAATACATGCCTACTGGCATCTTCTATCACTTTATAGTTTCTGGAAATATAATTAATCCAAATAACAGCTGTGCCAATTAGATAGTATACTGGAGTGAAACACAAGCTGGCAATTGATTGAAATTTTTTTCCCTGAATATACTTCAGATAATTTGCATTGTGCTTTTCATATAATGCAAGCAACTCCTGAAAAAAAAAATCTTCATCTATCTTTAGGGAACTCTAGAATTACTTTTACTGAAACAGGCTCTGAAACTGAATATAAAATTAGTTTTGTATTTGGCAAATTTGTATCTACTCCTGCTACCAGGCTTTGCCCAGTATTATCTCATGATAATTCATTGATCTGTCTACTTCAGTGACGGGATGCTCCCGGTTCTGTTTGGAAGCATCCTTAGAACTGGTAGTAAAAGCAATGGGAGGCTCCGCCCACCCACCTGGATGTCATAATTGAAGACTGCGCATGCGCAGAAGTGTGCGCACTCCCGTTGCAAACCGGTAGTAAAGGTAAGTAGAACCCACCCCTGGTCTACTTCTAAACAAGCTGTCATGTTTGCCTCTGATTAATATAATTTGATACCTCTTCAAGGTCCGGTTTTGCAAGAAATAGTGGCAATTTAGCCAAATTATCATGGTGGTGACCACTTTTTCTAAAGAAGACACAGCTAGAAATAATGAACTGCTGGAATCCATTTCTTTATTGATACAAAACTGAAGGTGATTTGTGATTGCAGGATGAAAACCTAATGAATGCCTGAACAAACACATTTCATCCAGTTAATAGGAGATAGGTAGCCAATATAGAATTCCTGCCAATAAGACTAATAATGGAAAGGATGTTTATAAACATTGTAAAATGATGTATTATTGGTATGCATCATCAGAATAATTGTCTACAATGCATGAAGGGACTTCAAATTTATGTTGGAGCATAAGGACATTTTATCATGCTGTATATGGATATGTAAACAAGCAAAAAAATTTGGGATTAACATACATACACTGATTCAGAGGATTTTAAAGATTAATATACAATTGAGATCAGTTTTTTTTCTTTTGCAATTGATAGATACAGTTGGGGGAAAATCATAAATTTTGTTACTGTATGTAACTGCAGTGAGATGTATGTACTAACAAAATAAGATTCAGTGCTAATCACAATGAAGGAATATTTGGTGAAGATGATGTCAAGTTGCTGAGATGGCTAAATTGACTCCTTTGACAGAGAAAAGACTATGTTTATTGTTGATTGGAAACCCCTTATGGACTTTTTGCATAAAACAGAAAACATGAATTTATGAAAGTTATGATATAACTTGATAGTTATATTGTAATCAAAGAATAAGAGTTAAATTTATAATTGTACTTATAATTGCTGTAAAGCAGATCAAAAGACACTTTGTATTTTTTCTTTCTTTTCTATTTTCTTTTTTCTTCCTTTATTGTTCTTTTAGCTTTTTTCCTCTTTGATTTTTCTTTTTATTTTCTTACTTTATATTAGTATGTATGTTTTATCTTTAATTTTTTTAAAAATAAAATTATCAAAAAATAATAAGAGAAACATGATTAAACAGAAGTGCACACTAAAGTTCAATGTTATCCATCAGTTATCAGCAATACTTTGAAAAAAATGTGCTGGTTTAATATTTATAGATCTGGGATGAGACAGAATATGAGAAATAGTCATCATCATCATACTTTTTATCTTTACTTTTGTCAATCTAGCTTCATGTTGCTTTAGTAATATAATATGTAATATGTGTAACTTGATGGATTCATAAAATCATCACAATCTGCATAATAAATTTAGAAGCATAGCACCAGCATTTTGACCACTAAAAGCTTTATTGTTACTTAATAACATTAACTTGTATGGCTCCCTGCCTAAGCTTAGGCCACTTCTCAGGAGACTAGCAGCCCCCCCCCCCTGCAAAATTAACAAGTATCTGATTCTATGATTTCTATAAAATGTCTGTTTCATTTAATCTTTTGACAATATGTAAACCTGTTATATAATATAATTATAGGATTTACTACATTGTAAAAGCAATTTAAGAGTACTTTTTATTAGTGATGTGTTTCAGACTCTGAAGCCTGATGCTCAGTAAATTATATCAGTATCATTTACAAGCTAGTGTTCTATAGCTTTCTTAGATCTATGAAAACTTTCAAGCAATAGAAAGAAAAGTGAACTGATAGCAAATTTGATGAAGTTAATAAATTGTTTCTGCTGGAAAACATATATGTTCTCAGTTGTAGCATTTGCTCTCTAGGACATTATCCCTGCCCAGGTTCTATACAGCTTCTTCCCTAATGACCTTTGGAAAGCCAGTGAAAATCTGGCTGTTCTCTTAGGCCTGGGGAAAGAATGGTGGTTGAGCCCCTGCAAGACGCATTATTGAATCATCTGGAGTTGGGAAGCCTCTAAATGGTATCAAGTAAAATAAAATAAATAAAAATAGATGCATCCAGTAGTAGGTTCAAGGAAAGCTCATTGACATAGGAGAGATAACCCTATGTGTCTTCCTTTTTCACCTATTTCTTCAACAAAGGCCTTTTTAATGCATTACTTGCTGCCAGCACAGGTAGTACTTAAGGAACTGTTCCTCAATCGTGTTGTATTGGAAATTTATATTATGTTTTTATGAGGCAATGTTCTGTTTTTATCAGACTTCAATCTCTCATTATGCACGCCAATTTGTAGCCTTATGCTAAGAATTCTAATTCTTTTGCAGTGGTGAAGACACTTATACAATCTAATGATTCTATTTACGTTCCCAGAAAAAGACCCCTGATGGAGAACACTCTGATGACTGGACCAAATACAATTAACTGGAGAAGGAAAACAATACTTATAATGAAGCTAAATCTTAAAATATTTTGGAAACATGTTAGGAAATAGGTCTTTGGAGAAAATGCTAAGCAATCAAGGGTATGGTTAGTGATGTCCATCAGGTCGTGAAGAATCAGAAAACATTAATTATTAAACTATAATTGCAAAGTATATCATGAAAGTATGTTGAGTCTTAACATTAATTTAATGAAACAAGTTTGGTTGTTTAACCCCCTTTGTTCTATAGGGTATTTTGTAATAAACATTTAGAGGGATACAAGATTTCAAGAAGAATGGGAAAGCAGGCTAATATTTTAGGAATTCCCTAATAAGCTGCTCATATTTCAGATAGCTTACCCTTCAAAAATATATTAAGAAGGATATACAGGTAGTCCTCAGTTTTATGACCACAGTTGGGACAAGAATTTGCTTTGCTAAGTGAGGCAATTATTAAGTGAATCATGTCCAATTTTATGACTTTTTTTGCTGCAATTGTTAGGTGAATCACCACGATGGATATTAAGCGAACCTGGCTTCACCCGCTGACTTTGCTTGTCAGAAGCCTGCTAGGAAAATTGCAAATGGTGATCACGTGACTCCAGGACAGTATATGTACCACAGATCCATTCCAGTTGTCAAATGCCTGAATTTCGATTTTTTGATCATGGGGATGCTGTGACGCTTGTAAGTGTGAGGACCAGTTGCAAGTCACTTTTTTCGATACCACGGTAGCGTTGAACCATCACTAAATGACTACATGTTTTTCCATATAAACATTCCATATACACAGGCAAACATGGCTTTAATGAACTACTGGCAACCATTTAACTGGTTGCTTTCTGTGTTTAAAACCCAGAAATGTAAGTTGAAGGATTTATTTAAGAATGTTAATAAATACCTGGGTATACTGCCTGTCAAACTTCTTTCACTTGATGATGTTGATACTGGCCTTTCTTCTACTTTTATATTTAGAGTCTCTTTTGTAGTACTATGTGGTTCTTGCTTTTCTTCTTCTGTTTTCTTTTTTTCACTGTCACTGTCATCACTACCTTCTCCTAAAATATCATCAACCTGTGAAGGAATATTAGTTGGGAGTGAAAAAATCAGAAAAAAAAATGAAAATACTAATTTAAATAACACATTTTAAACAATGTCTTTTCAATTTGGATATTGACATTTGCACGTCTGATTTGAAACATATTTATTATTTTTAATTCCACTCTCCCCTAAATAAGGTGGCATAATATAAAGCTTAAATTAATGCAACAATATTAGAAATTGATGATTTCAATGCAAAGCAGTACATGTTTTTTTTTCATTTAAAGCTTTAATTAAATAAAACATATGAAACCTTTTAAGATAGAGGTAGACGAAACAAAAATACTCATGGTCTTGTTTATGTGTGGTTTTTCAATCATCTCAAAAACCTCACATAGGACAGATTAACAGCATGGGACAGAAAAGAACAATGTGTATTTGGAAACTGAAGAAGGAATCATATCCACTTTTTCTACATCTCTTGATGAAGTTTGAGATATGAAACTAAGAAAATTCTAAAATAAAATATTCTGTACTCCTAAAGGCTCTGGAATCAGAACGCTGGATTTTATATTTCCAAAAATGGGGAATGAATCATTTGGATTAGTACAAGGTATAAAACAACTCAGCATTTGCATCACTATCATCTAGGTGTTATTTTCACATTTCACTACAGAGTCATAGTTTTGCTTCCATTTTTCTTTTTAATTTATAACTTTTTTCTGTATGGTTTATTATTTATACCTTATTGAAAAGTTCTGGAGAATCCATAAACTTTACATTATTTAGTGGTCTTGACTTTACCTAAAACTAATATAAATTTTAGAATATTACAAAGTATCTGGATGTAGGATTGATCTACTGAGGCTAAAATTTGTATTTAGATATTACAGCTGGTGTTCCACATATTTGAGGCAGAGCTGCATATAATATATATTTTTTTATTTAAATAATAGTTTTGATATTCATGAGCTCTCATTTACCAAAATAGCAATTTCTATACATCTTTCCCCCCCTAATTTACAATGGCAAAGATACTTCTCTAAAGTTCAACATTCAAATTACCCATTGTTTGGAATAATTTGCTAAGAAGACAACCAAAAAAAGTTGTAACTCATTCAAGTGGATAAACATAATAAATATATTATTATTATTATTATTATTATTATTATTATTATTATTATTATTATTATTATTATTATTATTATTAAATGGAAAAAGTTATATTTGAGCTTAACTGTCATTTCCTCATCATATTAATAAAAAGAAGTCCAAGATAATTGTACCTAGCCAAAATTATGACCTGTTTACACATTATTAATAATTTTTTAATCTTAATGAACTATTATTTTAGCTTACCTCTTTATCCATACTTTCTAAATCCTCCTTGCACAGAGTATAGAGTGGCATAGTTTCAGACATACTTGGCTGGCGCTTCCTTCTGGATGGGCCAGGCTCCTCATTTTCACTTGCTGGAATCTCTTCTTCATCAAAAAGCTGTTGATGTGGCTGAACAGCTCTGAAAATTCAGACCTCCTTATTAAATGTGTTATGACTGGAACTGAACAAAATGCCAATTTTGGCATGATATAAACAACCATTTCAAAATTTGTACAATGGAAAAATATATTAAATCACATTGCTCAATTTGGAATTCCCTCTGTCATAGTTCTACAGACCCCTCACGCCCTGACATACATTGTTTCAACTTCTACCCTCAAAATGACGCTATAGGGCTCTGCACATCAGAACAAGACACAAGGACAGTTTTTCTCCGAATGCCATCACTCTGCTAAACAACTATGGTAATTCCCACAACACTGTCAAATTAACTACTAAGACTGCATTACTATTCTTCTTCTCATCCTTACTAGTACCTACCTCTTCCCACTTATGGTTATATCCTTGTTGCTAGTATCTTTACAACTTATATTGTTTTTATTGTTTCCTAGTATGATTGCTTATTAATATCTTATGACTATCACTAAGTGTTGTACGTTATGATTCTTGACGGATATATTTTATTTATTTTTTTATGTACACTGAAAGCATATGCACCAAAGACAGATTCCTTGTGTGTCCAATCACATTTGGCCAATAAAGAATTCTATCTATCAAAGAATTCTAAAGGAAGCATCAATTAGAATGCCTTCCCACCTCCTCTCTTGCCAGTGTCAAGGTAAAAGTTTAGGAATCTCTCCACCACTGAACTTATAAAACCAAAAAGAGAATTCAGAACAAAGGACTTCAAAGTATGTGTGTATTTTAAAAGTGCTTTGCGTACTTATAATTTTATTTGGACATATTCTATCAGGTAATATTATCAAAATAGAAACTGTGTTTATAAGTGTGAGGTTTTGCTACTAAAATTAAAAATATAAAACAAGTCAGTTTAGCAAAGTACATCAAAGTTTTAATTAACTGTTGCCATAGCTCTCATACCTTTAAAATAACATCTAATTTGTCACAAATACTCATCAGATTCTGCAAAATATAACAATGCTTATCTGTATTTCTCCACAAGTTTTATTATTTCCTTTCTGACAATTACAGGAAAGAGTAAGAAATTATATTATCCTATGTAACAGATTCACAGTCATAATTGCATACTTTAAACTGAAAACAAGATGTACAGAAATTAGAAATTTTAATTAGTTATAAAGAAATTGCAAATACTTTATTAAGTATTAAAAATGGACATTGCACTGTGTTTCAGTTTTCTAATAAAGCGTTCCTTGAAAGAATAAAATATACAAATATATGAATTATTTCTTTCCATGTTAAATGTAATAGAAAAGAGGAAAATCATATATTTATGTACCTGAATAAAGAATGCTCCCCATGGACTGGTAAAGTGAGAGGAGGAGCTGGTGCTTGAATATATGAAGACTGGTTGGAATTCTGAGATCCTTTCCTAATTAATTTTCCAGTATTGGGATCATAAAGTCGAACTTCAGGCCCAGGCTGACACTTTGGATGAATGGGAGTTGGATGAAAAAGAGCAGTCTGGAAAGCACTAGGGATATCTGGAAACATGGCAGGACTATTTTCTCTGTTAGATCAAATATTTAAAACACTGTTAGCAATCAGCTTTTCCTGTTTCTTCTTGAAAATGACATATAAAGTATAAACAGAAAATAATCTGCATTTTAATAGAATAATTGATTTCAAGAGTATAAGTATGTGTAAGAACCAATGTGAAAATGCTATAAAAACAAAAGGGTAATTATTTCACTTCCATCTCAGGTTTTTAAAACACCAACTGTGAGAACACACTTATATAATGTATGGTTAATTTCAGAAGACGGAATCCAGAATTCCTTCATTTATCTTTGCTCAACCCATCTTTATACAAGAATTAACTCTTATTTTCCACCTGTTCCTTTTTCCAAACCTGGTTACCCTCCCCCAAAAAAGAGCCCTCTGGTATGAATATAAACGAGCAAGAGAATAAGCTTTGCAAAACCTACAGACACAGTGAATTGATGCAACTGATCTTGCGGCTTCTCCAAATGGCCATTATAGGATTTATACCAAAAAATATTGGATCTCCTCTCCGGGTTCAAATCGTGTGATTTTATTTTATTTAAGGAAATGTATGTGGCTGCCCAACTCTCAGGGTTGCTCCCTTGACACAGAGGCTGCCTCAGTGGATCACGCTGGCAAAACAAAACCCCCAAAAGTTCAACTCCGTCTTCAGTGTTGCTGGCAACAGGTGCCGCTGTTCCTATCAGTCATGGAAATACAGGACTGCTCTTGGGAGATTGGCTTTTCTTCCCAATGAGACCTCACATCGAATTGCAGCCTTCCTCAAGCTAGCATGCTTTATATCAGGGTTGTCAAACTCAAGGCCCATGAGCCACACCCAGCCCACAGAGTGCTTAGATCTGGCCCGTGAGGCTGCCCTGGAAACAGTAAGGGACCAGCCCACGGTGCCTATGCTAGCGAAAATGGGATCCTGAGCTCCATTTTCAGCTGCCACGGGCTCCGGAGCTCCGTTTCCAACTGCGACGGCATCCTGCAACTCTCTGCCAGTGAAAATGGGCTTTGGAACTCCGTTTCCAGCTGCGACAGCCTCCTGCAACCGCCTGCCAGTGAAAACGGCACAAATAATCGAACAAATAAGTTATTCAAAAAAGGGAAAAACAAAAAGTATACAAAAAGGAAACTCAGCTAGTATTTACTACTTCTTTAACTGCCACATTATTAACCGTATACGCTGACTACATCTATAACCAATACAGAAATTTGCACATAAAATGTTTTCATTTTGTACAAAGTTTTCTGTATTTGTAGAATAACTAAAAATAACAGTCATTTCTATAGGAGTTCAATATTTATTGGATTTTAATCAGAATGCATCAAACAAAATCTATTATTGTTTATTGCTCAAATAAACAATATTTATTATTTGTTTATTGGTCAAAGATCCAAGTACAGAACTTTTCTCCAAGATCCTAAGTGGGATCAGTGATTGGGCAGAGGCTTGCTGGAACAATTTAATGGTAGCGCAGTGATTAAAGTGCAGTATTGCAGGCAAAACTCTGCCCACAGCCTGGAGTTCGATCCTGATGGGGCTCAAGGTTGTCCCATCCTTCCGACATTGGTAAAATAAGGATCCAGATTGTTACAGACAACATGCAAATAATGCTTACATTGTAAAACCACCTAGAGAGTGCTGTAAAACACTAGGTGGCCCTACATAAGCCTGAATGCTATTGCTAAATTATCCAGTGCTCTGGTTACCTGATCCCATAGATCAGGGGTGTCAAACTCACGTTGTCATGGCGTCACGTGACATATTGCGACTTTCTCCTTCACTAAACTGGATGTGGGCGTGGCCAGAGTGCGACGCATCTGGCCCACAAGCTGTCAGTTTGACACCGCTGCCATAGATCAATATGTACAGTATCTCTTGCTTATTTCTACCAAGTTTGTCTTAGTCATTCTTCAAATCACTATTTATTAGATTAATATACATACCAGCACAGGATGGCTGTAGGCCTAGCCTAATCACAATAATTCTCAAACCACTCAACAGTAAATCCCTCATTTATTAACTACAGGTAGTCCTCAACTTGCAACCAATTGCTTAATGAGCATTTGAAGTCATGATAGATTCAAAAAAGGATCCATCATCTAAATTACAACTGTTGTTCTACCCCACAGTTATGTGATTGTATTTTGGCTAGTTGGCAACCAGCTTGCATTTACAACAGGTTGCAGCATCCCATGGTTATGTGATCATGTTTTACCATAGTTTTTGCCATTTTTCAGCAAAAAAGCCTATTGGATAAAATGGATTCACAATCATTGGATTCATTTAATGACTGTGGTGACTTGCTTAATAACCATCATAGAAATATAAAATTATTTATAACTCTATAACTTTATTATAGTTTTTATAAATTATATACTATATAGGTGTTTATAAAAAAAGAATTTTATAGTTTTAAGGTTATAACTATAACTTTATAACTATAAAATTAAGTCCCGTCATATGGTAATCTGATTTATGTCCACAACAAAATATGACCAAAATTCTGGGCTCAATTGTAGTTGTAAATTGAAGACTATTTGTAACCATTCTAGACAGATTTGCCTGAGATTCCATTAAAGTAGGTTTCCAAGAAAAATAATCCATTCCCACAAGCTGCAGACTCCCATTGTCGTAGTTTCCCAGTCATTCTGTCACTTGAAGGGAGCTTCCTTCTAAGGCTGAGGAACATATATCAACTCAGTAAGGCCTATTCTTTAAGTCCAGCTGATCTTGCAATAAACGACTTTTAGAATGTCCACATCTCCAACATTGCCTCTTCTTATGGCAACTTGTTCTTTGTTGGCTCGTACAGGTTACATAAGAGGAATAAAAGAACAGAGTCTTGCAGCACCCTATAATGGAGGACTTTAGATTCTTTTCTATATCAATACCAATTGAAGCTAGTTCTGGAAGGAGCATTACTACAAAACAATATCCCCACTCCTAACTTCCAGAAGTATTACAGAAGGATACCATGAAGGATGCTATCAAAGACCGAGAGCAAATATGTGAAAAAGGGCTACACTCCTTTTCTGGCCTACCATACTCACCCATCTAACCAAGATAATTTCCTACTTATCTTGAATCCAGACTGAAATGGATTGCTATAATCTGTTTTCTCTAAGAACCTCCATATATTTAGGACAAGATTCTGTTAATGTAGCCTTACAATAAAGTAGATTTAGTTCATCTAGTCATGCTTCCTGTCTGAGAAGGTTAACATCAATCTTGCAAATCTGAAAATATAAACTTTCCACTTCCTTTCTTCAAGGTCATTCTCACATTCCCTTACAAGCTTTAGAGATTTTTCTCCAGTACCTTTATTTCTGAAGGCAGGACGTTAATTTTTAAACACAAGCAAGTCACGCATAACCACAGAATCTCCATATAATCAATTATTACTTTTTACCTTTGTGTTTTGAAGTAATCCTCCTTCAAAGGAAACAGTTGTTCCTCTACTTTGTCCCATCGTTCCAAGCAGCACCATAACCAATCTGGATTTACAATATGAAGATTTTTACAGTTCTGAGCTTGCCGGACTTTTTCTGTGCCTATTTAAAACAACCAAATGTGAGTGTTTGGGGAACAATTTTTCTGTGACAAGTCAATTCTGGTTACACTTTGCATATACCCAAGTCCCATTAAACTTAGCAGAATTAAAATAATGTATAGAAAAAATACTGAATTCAAGTCAGTTTCAATGTTTCTAACTTCAGCTATGATGACAGAATTGATTTTCAGATGTATTATGCTTTATTATTTTAATTTAACTCCATGCAAAAGAAGTACATAGCTATATAATTTTACTGAAGGATCCAATTAGTACAACAAAAGAAACGCATAACAGGGAGACTCATTCTTCAAATTCAAAGTAATTTTATTTTCTATTTACCTGCTCTGGCTGCAATAAGGTGGGTTGGCTTATTGGGGTCATCTTCATTCAATACAAGAGTTTTTGTAATCTTAGCTCCAAGTGCAATAGCATGATAATGCTCCCGTGTTTTTTCTATAGGAAAATTTGTAGGGTACAATCCACTAAATAATATGGTAACATCTGACAATACTTTTTGTTTCAGTTCTGGCACTATTTTTCGTATATCTGGAAGTTCATCAGTTTCCTTTCTGACATATTTATCATACTTGGAATAATAATCTGTATGCACTCTGACAAGAATCTCTTCAAGGTATATTAAATGGTCATCATGATCTGTGTCATCATCTTCCTCCTCCTCCATACTCTGATCTAAAGATTCTCCTACAGTTATACCAGATTGTTCACTATTTTGAGACTCTGTTTCAGCTTCCTTCTTGTCTATACAACCGTTTCCTAGACTATAAAGGCTATCTTGTTCAATTTCCTCATGCGTTTCCAAATCCAAAGCTTTGGGATGGGTATTGACGGTAAGCGAAGATGCAGAGTCTCCAGAATGGTTCAACTGTCCATCTTTTTCTACATTTGTATCATTTCCCAGCAGATGTACACCCTTTTCTTCCTGCACAGAATGCTTTGACTTTTTCCAGCTTCTTTTCCCTTCATTTTCACTATCGGAGGCAGAAGAGGATAAAGATTTTTTAGCTTCCAGGCCACTATCACTTTCACTATCACTAGACAACTCAAAGTCCAAGTAATTGGCTGTTTTGTCTTGAATCTGCTGCTTGCCTGTAACTGTCCTGTTTTCATGATCTGAAGGTACACAAGATTCCTTGGCACTCATCTGATTATTTGTATTAGGAACATTTGTTATCTGATCAGAATCACATAAAGAGTCTGTTGTTCCTTTATCGTTAGAATTCAAATCCCATGGTGAAGTCTCACTGCTGACAGAATTATTGCCATTTACTTCTTTTTCAGAATTCTTAATGCCATTGCTCTGTTCTTCCACATTTCCAGTGTTCTTTATTTCTTCAGAATCTTTTATTACTGCTGCTGGATCAGACTCATCCACTGATTTTGAGGAATGATTTGCTAAATTAAATAAACAATATGAATTAAATTCAAATTCAGCTTACACAAGTATAGAAAATAAGTCAACCAAAGAATATAAATTATCCAATTAAATACATCTTTATTTACGGCAAAAACATGGGCCTGCATGATTTCTGTAATAATCACATAAGGAATACAATCCCCCCCACCATGGAAATTAGTTAATGACATTCCCCCTTCCCTACCCCTGTCCATGGGGAGGAAAGGAAGCTAGGCCAATTATATTTTTATGTTACACAGAGATTTAATTGGTTCAAGGTTAAAAACAATAATTTACTTTAAATATTTTTGGCTACACAATATAGTGAAAAGCACATTATTTCATCTTCAGCTACACGATTATATCTCTATTTAAAATTCATACAATTAGAATGTATTATCTCCCTGAGTAAGAGATCAAGGAGATTATTCCATTTATATCATTTTCTTAACTGAAGTATACCAGCTGGATGGTGTGAATTCTATTAGAATATAACACCAAAATGGGGATGTGCTTCAGCATAGTGACACAGTTCATTGAAAAAAATATATAATTGTATACTTCTGTTTCTACATATTTAGATGTCTATTTTCATAAATATCACCTATACCCTGGACTAGCTCTCCTTTGCCTTACTTTTCGTAAGAGATAAGCAGCAGAGAGAACATTCTGGGCATGTAATTAGAGGCAGGGAGAACACTACACCCTTATTTTTCAGCCATCATGTAAGGAGCGCTTATGAATATACAACAGCACAAGTGGGGGGCATACATAAGAAGTATGCAATTGGCTCTATCTGCTATTATTCACCAGTCTGCTTTAATTAAGTTCAATTTTTAATAAGGCATATTTAGTTCTACCATTACTGGCTGGGTTCAAACACTGTATTGTGTTCATTGGGCTGGTGGCTAAGCACAACAAAATTAGAACATAGTTTCCCACCATCGTGTATATTAGACAGTTACCTTTCTTTCTCATTTGAGCTTCCCTTGAGCCAGGTGGTGCATTAATATCACCTATACCCTGAAAATATACATATTTCTTCACAGTGATCAAATTAGGTGCAAATTTCCAAACATCTTCTCTGTCATCAATAATGCAAACCATGGAATCTCCACAAGGAAATAAGTTCCTACAACCAGGGAACAAAATTAATTTATTTGATTATCCATTTTTAGATAACTCTGAAATAATTACTGGTAGATTATGACACGTTGACAGAAATGTATAAGCTAACATTAATTTTTTTAGGTTCATCTGACATTCAGTTCTACCACCAACTGGTCAAGTATGATCCTCTGTTGGCTAAAGCAACCTGTCAGGCCTAGAAGCCGTCTTTGGTATTGGATCTTCAGGCCTACCACATTTAGTACTGTGGGAACCTGGGAGGGGGGATTGTATGCATTGTACCCTGATACAATCAGTAACTGGGTACAGGAATTCATCTTAGATGAAGATAAAAACAGATATGATTTTGCTTAATGGATACTTTAGCATAATTACTGAAGAAGGGGCAAGACAAAAAAAATCAGTTTACAAAAAACGAAGTTCATGCAATACAGTCAAGAAAAAGTAATGGCAAGATCCTGACAGTCTAAATAAAATGCACAGATGTTAGTAAGATGGGATATACATTAATTATAATTGTGTTATACACTGCTAAATTTTAATAAATGAGTTAAAAAATCAAAACACAACAAACAAAACCAGAATTATTTTCATGATACATGTGGATGACCAGCTGAGCCCAAGGGAGGAGTCTGGTGTATCATCAGTATGGAGTCCTTTCAGGACACAAAAAGTCTAAGTCCAGCCCTCTTTGAATTCCAGTGACTCTTATCTATCTCCAGTTTGCATTGACTGTTAGTAATTCCGATTTTTGTAGAGAGCTAGCACAGAATAAACTTATACTCATTTGAACAGGCTTGGTCCCTGATTTCTTGTGCCTAAGAATATATTTAGCATCATAAATTATTAAAATACAATAAAAAATCCAAAATGTACTCTACAAAATAGCAATATTTTAAGCATTCATATAAATGAGTACTCATTTTTGTTTCCAAAGTATGGCCTAGAAAGAACTACACAAAATAAAGCTTAGGGCAAATGGTTTTTCTAACATATACTGACACAAACATAGCATTCAATTTAACTAATACAAATCTTTCTTTTCAGTCAAAGTTCACAGAAATACTTGTGCATGCAGCTGAAACATAAGTTGAGAATACAAGAAATATTTGTAATATTTAATTGATTTTTACTTGTTATTTCAATCAATATACTTTGTATATTTATTCTATAAACAACAGTTTACTCACAATACATACCTAAGGTTGCCAGTTTTTGAATATGGATCAATACATTCATCCCGTGATAATATTCGATGGGAAAAAAGCTTCTTTTCAGAGTCCAAAAATGCTTTTAAAGGGAAAAAAAGACTGAAATTAATTTTTCCAGTATTAATACATTTTCTGCAGGGATTTGTATACTATGTGTTTGTCTTCTAGATTACTACAAATTACACACATACATTTTCATCTGGGTTTTCCTATATAAATAAAATGTATTATTAAATTCCAAAATAGCTTTATCTACTAATAATACTGCAAATTAACACAACATCTCTAATTCAAGAATTGGTATATAACTTATAATACATTAGAACATGCTGGAATAAATAGTATTAAGCAAAATATTTTGAAGCTGGTCTATTATTTTTTACATTCTTACTTGAAATTTAAACCAGAACGTCTGGTTTTTAACATTCTATCACTTTGTTAATATTAAGAAAATACTCCATCAAGATCACTCATATATTTTCATTGCAAGTCTCAGGATTGAACAATGTCTCTCATTTATCAACAGCATGTCTCAGTGTTGATAAATGTTTTGGTGCTTTTAGGCAAAGCACTAAAGATGTGCTGTAATGCTTAAGCAAAATGGGCAAGATAAGGAAAAAGTCTCAATAGAAATTTCTTGCAGTTGCAGGTTTAAGTTATACTTCTAACACTTGTGTATAAATACCACATAGCTGTCCTTGTAATAATATTGTTTTTTTATCATAATTGTGTTGTCTAGTTTGTGGTATACAAAAATCAGTTTTATCAAAGCTTTATCAGAATTTCTGATCTGGGAAAAATCATCTTATACATCTCTTGGTTTTGCTGTTTGCCTAGTAGTGTAAAATATTTAGCACCTGATAAATTATGTATCAGATAGGCAGTACCCAGCTTGGCTGGTTATATAATACTTATACTCCAGAGATAATCAATACAAACTTGCTTTTTTAAAGCAGATATTTTTTAAAAATACTTTAAAGTTTTGACCATAATCGTCTAAATTCCATGTTCAAACATGACTGGTGATTTAGGAAGTAATGCACTTAGAGCAATCTATTGGCAACTACACAGCATTTTCTATGTTAAAAGACTTTTAGCAAAACACCTCCAGATATCACTGGTCATTTATTAAAGCTGATACATGTAGGCCAAAAGGACTGCATCTTAAAGTAGTAACTTAAAACCCACAAAAGCAAGAAAATGTGAGAGTTAAGGATAGAAATTCAACCTTAACTCACCCGTGTTTGCTTAAGAATTTCAGCAAATTCATGTAGAATCATCCCTGTTGTGAGACCCCTGCAGTACCTAGGCATAACGAATTGAAAAGATTAGCTAAAGAGAATCATCACCAGATAAACTTTAGAAAAATGCATAGTTACTGAAGTGAAACAAGCCACTTAACTTGGAAAACAAAAGGACATAAATATATTAAAATAAAATACATTTCAATAAATAAAACCGGGATGTAGTCAATTATTTTTCTATATCTGTACCTACATAAGAAACAAATTCTGTCTAGATTAACAGCCTACATTTAGCCAACTTTTCCATACACACACACACACACACACACACAGAGGCTTTCTCAAAACTGACTGCAGATAAGGCAAGACTTTTTTTGGAATTTAATTATAATTTCCTAGTCTGTATGAATTAATGTATGCATACTTAAGTACATTTAAAGCAAAGGAACAACATGACAATCAATGTACTCTTATATAATTTGCTATGAAACCAAACGCTCGAAAGGGCAGTTTAGTCGTGCCTTCCTTTATAAAGAATTATAAATATAGAAACAGCCAGAAAATTGTTTCTCTTGCATTCTTATAAAAATGCATCTAAATGATGGCAGGATTAAAGTCCTAAATAACCTAAAAGCCTGGCAAGCTCATAAAGGATAATGTGTGTATATATATATGTGTGTGTGTGGGCGCGCACACAATATATTCAGATATTTAGTCTCAATCTGTAATTTATAGAATATAATTAGACTTAATTCAACTTAGAGCAGTCATATCCTTTAACGGGCACTTGTCAATAGACTTCAACGGAATAGCTAGTGTCACCAAATATTTTTCATGTAGAGTGCAAATCCACGTAATATGTATTCTAGGCGTATATCATAACAATCATGTTTAGCGTCTCCAGAAAATGAACATATTTGGTGAGCCAGACTCAAGTCGCATAAACACCTTTCTGTCGGTCTCCCTGGATCTTCATGTTTGTGGGTAAATTCACAAGCACATCCAAACTATGATTCAGGATCTTTAACAAGAGCTATTTTCAATCTGCATTTTATCTATACTTTTAACCTACAACTCAACATTTTCTCAAAAAGAGCTGAGAACTGGAGAGCATTTAGGTTGTGAATGGTTGTTTTAGAGGCAAACTGATTGAAAGCCAGGGTGGTATAGTGGGTTAGAAAGTGAGAGAACATGAGTTCTAGTCGGGTGGGTTCTAAATTTTTTTACTACCAGTTCTGTGGGGGTGTCTTATTTTGTCGGCGTGGCTTGATGGTCATGTGACAATTATTTAGGATTTAGCAGAGGTATTGGTCTACCAGGCTTTTAACTGCTTGCAGAGCTGTACTGATCTACCCATTTATTTTTGCAGGCACCGGTCTACTCATTTGCTTTCTTTTAACACTGATGAGCTGTAGGGCAGCACTTTGAAGTCCTGTGACAAGAGTTTAAACAGTTTTTTCCTCTCTAGCCATCAGCTGGGACTCAGGAGACAGCAATAGATTGGGGGTGGGCCAAATAAAAGGTAAGAATAACATGGGGGGTGGGTGGGTGGGGCGGGCAGAACCGGTTCAGTGACGTCATATCATCACCACTACCAGCTTGCCAGAACCGGGCCAAACTGGGAGGAACCCACCACTGGTTCTAGTCCCACTTCAGGCATGAAAGCCACCTGGGTGATTTGGGGCCAGTCACTGTCTCTGAGCCCAAACCACCTCATAGGGTTGTTGTGGAGAAAAGAGGACGAAGGAATGTTAGATATGTTAGCTGCTTGAGTTGTTTATAAAGAAACAATAAAGGTAGGATATATATTAAATAAATAAATATAATCCCACTCAGTGCAAGTTGAATGTCTATTATTAATCTGCATTTTGACTTATCTGAAACAGTCCTATATGATTTGGATTAAGCCCTAATTTGTTCATCTTCATCCTATCTACTATTATAGGGTCTCATTTAGAAAATTCTTGGATTTTGATAGAAAAGAGAGCAAAAGCTGTACATTAGCATAATAGTGCCACTCAACTCCCAAACTCTGGACAACTTCTCCCATAGTTTTATGTACATTGTATGTAAATACTATGCATGAAAAAATGAAACTTTGAAGAGTTCAGACCAACATTTGTTATGTTGAAAACATACTGAATGTATAAATGGAAGAACAAACACCTGAAACAGTCTAGTCATAAAAATCAAAATCCCTATAAAATGTCTCTTTCCATGTTCAAGTCACCAATAAAACCAGAAAATTATCAAGTCCCTGCGCTGATCATACATCAAGTAAAACAATATATTACTCATTCTGCAACGTCTAAGATGAAAATGAAATGCATATGGATAATCCAAAGCATCCAAAAATAACTGTGTTTGGGATAAACAGATGAATCAATACAATGTAGTGCAATAGTACGTTTTTAAATGAAGTTCTGTTAGTTCTTATTGATATAAATAAATCATATACTACTAAGCCTTGGAATATTAAAACAGACATTATATAAGCAAACAAAAAGCAATCTAACCCTGCTCAATATCCTATAGATATTTAGGTTTTAAAAAAAATTAATTTAAAAAAGTAGAATTCGACTCCTGGTGACTGAATCCAGTCTCCTTGTCAGCTTTACTGAAATACTTCGTTACTGTCTTTTTCTGGGATTAAAAAATATTACAGTAGATATTTCTTTGTATTTGTATTTCTTTGAAAGACAAAAAAATTGTATATCCCCAAAGAAACATCCGATTAGTGAGATATGTGGTTGCTTGCAGAATTATTTTTATTAGAATTATAATTGATATTGCTTAGTGTAGGTGGCATGTTAACATTTGGTAAAATAGGGAAAATTGTCATCCTCATTATGGTGAGTTACAACTTTCAACCATTCTAGATAATCAGCAAAGTCAATAATGAGGAACTTGGAGACTAATTTAGTAATATATGGAGGGTTACAAGTACATTATTCTTTTATAGATATATTTTTAACAAAGACATTTCCTTAATATATCCTTCTCTGCTCTCTAGATCAGGAGTCCCCAACCTTTTGGACCTCAGGGACCACCAAGTTCATAACTTTAGATCCCGCAGACCACTAATACGAATCCAGTATGCCACTTGCTGAAGCGCCTGGACTCCCAGACGGGATAGGGTCCTTCAGGCACTCTCCCTCCTCTCTTTCTCTCTCTCTCTCCCCCACTCTTTCTCTCTCATTCTCTCTTTCCTTTCTCTCTTTCCCCTCCTACTCATTCTCTTATATTCCGTCTTTCTCTCTCTCATTGATTTTTTCTCATTCTTTCTCTTATTCTTTATCTCTTCCCCCTTTCTCTCTCATCTCTCTTTCTCTCTCTCCCACTCTTTCTCATTCTCTCTTTCATTGTCTCTTTCTCTTTGTCTTTCATTCATTCTCTCGATTCTGTATCTTTCTCCCATTCTGTCTCATTCTCTTTCATTCTGTCTTTCTCTCATTCTCTTCCCCCTTTCTCTCTCCCACTCTTTCTCATTTTCTCTCTTTCATTCTTTTTCTTTCTCTCTCATTCTCTCTTTCATTCTCTGATTCTCTCTCTCATTATCTTTCTCTCCCTCATCTCATGGCCAGCCAGTGTCTTGGGGCCGAGAGGAAGTCAAGCATCTCCCCGAGAGACTGAGGTGTGCGGAGCACCAACAAGGGCTGGAAGAAAGGGCCACGAGATCCAGCAAGAGATGAAGTTTCGCTCCTGCTCTGGAATATGGAATGAATCTCTATCCCCCGCCCTTCCCTTGCCAAGTGAGGAATGACTGGGAAGGGAGGGTGAGGGGTGGGGACAGCCAATGGTGGCTTCAGCCGACAGGAAGCTACAGCAGGGGCAAGAAACAGCCCGGGGCTCCCACCACCCGTTGCTTTGGCCCACCTATACCGCCACCTCCCTTGCACTATTTTCTCATTCCGGTCGGCGAGGGCTGCGCTGCAAAGTTGCAAGTTGCACAAACCTCCCTCTACAGCGGAGATTTACAGCCCCATACCTGCCTGGCCAGTCCCATATTCCAGAGCTTTAGTCACAGGACTGGCCATTGCTCATTCCAGGGCAGCTCCTTCAGCCGGGTGCGCTGCGGGCCACTGAAATTTTCTCGCGGACCACCAGTGGTGACCACTGCTCTAGATTATTATGGCATCCTACTATGAAGACTATAATCCTGAAGATGAAACTCAAATACTTTGGCCACCTAATGAGAAGGAAGGACTCACTGGAGAAGAGCCTAGTGGTTGGAACGATTGAGGGCAAAAGAAGAAGGGGACAGCAGAGAATGACGTGGATGGATGAAGTCACTGAAGCAGTCAGCATGAGCCTAAATGGACTCCGGGAGATGGTAGAGGATAGGAAGGCCTGGAGGAACATTGTTCATGGCGTTGTGATGGATTGGACACGACTTTGCAACTAACAACAATGAAGATACTTCAGTTATCCGTCTTTAATCATCAATTTTCTATCATTGACTTTATCGACTTTTCTAGATGTTCCTTTATTAAAAATTATTCAATATGTTTCAGAAGGGCTTCCTAATAAACTACTGCAGTCCCTGTTTATATAAATATATTGTATATATTCCATATATGTACTCACATATTAAATAATTTCCCATAGCTACTTAAAAACAACAATTTTGTAAGATATGAAACTGAAAGCAGAAATGTTTCTTTCCTGAGAAATTCTAAGCATTGGGTATATATGTAAAATTTAAGAAACATTACTACAGGCATAGATGTAAAATATATTTTTGTCAAAACTGAAAAAAGTCTTGATTTTAAGGTAGAACAAAAGTACTTTTAAAAATTCAAACAGCATCTGTTAAATACATTTTTAAAAATATACATTTAGCTGCAAAATGCTGCCATCTAGAGCTTAAATTATGTATGATCTGCTATATATGTATCTATGAAAAAAATTCAAACATTATCACAAAATCTAGAGTTGGCAATAACCTTAAGAGTACGTTCCAACCTCTTTCTCAGTGCAGGATCCAGCAGTGCATCTAACAGATGACCATCCAGCCTGTTTGAAGACCTCTGGGGAAGGACAACTCATCACTTTGTGCGGCAGCTGTACAAACTGACAGCTATACATCAAGCTCTTCTTGATGTCTATTCTGAATCTAATTCCTGTAGCTTTCAACTATTAGTTTGATCCCGCTCACTGGGATAATAGAGAATAAGCTGACTGTCTATTATATAATAAAGCCTATTTAAAACCTATTATGTCCCTTCAATAATCTCTTCTAAAGATCAAAGATGACCAACATCCTTTAATGTTTCTCATAGGGCTTGATTTCCAGACCCTGCATTGTTTTTTTAAACTTGTTCCAGTATGTTACTGTTCTTTTTGAATACTATATTCCAAGAGGGGTTTGGACCAGGCAGAGTAGAATTAAATAGTAGTCCTTTGATCTGGACTCTATGCCCATTAAAACATGCCAAGATAGCATTTGCCCTTTTAGTATCAATAGCAATAACATTAGACTTATATACCACTTCACAATGTTTTACAGCCCTCTCTAAGAGGTTTACAGAGTCAGCATATTGCCCCCAACAATCTGGGTCCTCATTTTACCCATCTCTGAAGGATGGAAGGCTGAGTCAAGCTTGAGCCAGTGAGAATCAAACTGCTGGCAGCAGGCAGTCAATAGAAGTAGCCTACAGTACTGCATTCTAACCACTGTGCCACCACGGCTCATAGTAGTTGTACCATATGCATTATTATGTTGTTATTTATTTTAATCTATTAATTGCCCAGCTTCAGTGGACTCTGGGCCAAGGTATTTGTAGTGTAAAAGGTTACTTGAAATTTTTGCACCTGTTCAACTACCAAGTCAGCCGTACCAGGTCACATAAGATTACATTTTGTGATAGATAGGAGTACGAACACACCAGTCCCTTTATATTTTATGGAATGGGCAAAAGCAGTTGGAGAAAGGCAGTTGTGTAAATATCCAAATCCTATGTCATACTGGGCTTTGAAGTTTACTATCATCTTAAAATGTCTACGCCAACTCGCCATGGCCAATTCACGACAGCTAATTCATTGCAAGACAACTCACTGCAGCACAATTCAGTTTAATTATTTAAACTAGTTTAAAAATATTTTAATTTTTGTCATTCACATTTCATTTCCCCTCCTTTGGCATCCTTTATTTAATGATTCTATCACACTATTTATTCAATATTAGTGTAACTCTTGTCCGGAGAAGAGTTGTCCTGTGACAAGTTGGTCATGGCAAATTGTTCCATGGCGAGTTGTGGTAGACCCTTTAAGATGATAGTAAACTTTAAAGCCCAGCATGGCATGGGAGTTTGATATTTGCACAACTGCCTTTCTCCAACTACTTTTGCCCATTCCATAAAATATAATGGGACTGGTGTGTTCAGGCTCCTGTCTATCACAAAATATAACCTTATAGGATCAAGGAAGTATGCATTTTCTGTTGCTGTCCCTGCTCTTTGGAACAGCATCTTCTCCGAAGTCCACATGACTCTAATCCTTCCTGTTCTCTAAAGGAGCCTAAAAGACCTGGCTCTTCTCACAAGTACTAGGCTGGGACGATGTGTGAATCTGCCATTTGTAGTAATCAATTTGTATTCTCTTTCTCCTCAGGATGAATGTTCTCTACTTTTAATTTTCTGAAAGCTACCAGGAGATCTAGTCTTGGCAACAGAAGTTAAAATTAAAATAAATAAATAACTGTAGCATTACATACCCTATTTTTCGGAGTATAAGACACACCTTTTTCCCCCCTAAAAGGGGGTGTAAATTTAGGTGTGTCTTATACACAGAATGTACCCCACCCACCCACTGCCCCCCACCCTTTGGCCTGTGCCTCGCAGCAGTCACCTCCTTGCAAGCAAACAGCAAGAAAAAACAGCTCCATTCAGCTTCAGCACAGGCTAAGTAGCACAAGTTGATTAGATCACCTCCCAACTCATAGCTGATTTGCTCTCAGCTGTTTTGCACAGGGCTCTGCTGCTTGCTGTAAGGAGGTAAATTGTTGGAGCAGATTTTTTTTCCTAATCAAGCTATGCTGAAAACGAAACTGAAAGTAAAGCAGGCTGTTTGCTGCAAGGAGGCAAAATTAGGCAGAGGCAGAGGGAGATTTCTTTTTCTTCTTTTTCCTCACCAAAAAAGGTAGGTGCAAACAATGGGAAATTTAGGGCAAAAGAGTTCAAGATTTTAAAACACAAAAGAAAAAAAGGAGAAAGAAAAAGGCAAAAATAAAAATGGGAAGGGAGAAAAAGAAATGAAACAGAAAGATGTTATACATATTTAGAATTGAAATATGAATAGTAGTAAGAAATAAATGGGAAATCATGATTGTAAAAATGAAATGAATAATTGGAATATTTGTCTTTGTATTTTTGAAATCTAGATTATAAGTTTTTATTTATTTTTTTTAGAAATATAAATAAGTATAAACTGTAACAATTGAAATACCTTTAATGGTATGTGATGGTGAAAATAAAATGGATTAAGTTGTAGCTTGGATAACAGCTAGAACATTTTTAAGTTTAATTAGGAAAGTTGTAACAATTGAAATATTTTTAATTATATATTGTGATGAAAGTAGAAATGATTAAGATGTGATTTGGAGGATTATATGGGCAAAACTATTTGGGTTATTGGGAGAGTTTAAGATGTGAAAATGAGTAACATAAGGGGAAAGCTCTATTTAACTAGGGAATTGTAATAATTGAGATACTATTAATTGTATGCTGTGTTGAAAGCAGAAATGATTAAGTTGTGGTTTGGAGGAATATAGGGAAAATTATTTGGTTTATTATTATTGTTAATATAATTAATTGATTTGTAAGAAATTGGATTGCATGGAAATAATTGGAATATTCATGTTCATATTGATTAATATACAAAAAGATAGTTATATAACTAATTGATTTATATTAAAATGTTGAATTTGTATTAAACAATTATAATTTTACATAATTAACCAATGTGAGGATGGATATAAAAATAGATGACAATGGGAAGGGTTATACTATAGAACAGAAGGGAAAAATTGAATTTGATTAAGATTAGAGATGAGGATGAAGGGTAGTTTTTTTTAAAAAAATAGATGAGGAATAAATATGGCAAAAAGGAAATATAGAATTTGTAAATTTAATTGAAATGACTAAACACTGTTTAAATTTGTGAACCGGTCAAATATTGTTCAAAGAAAATACATTGTATGTTTGTATGTGTGTTTGCCAAAAAAATTAAAACTTTTTTTTTAAAAAAACAGAAAACAAAAAAGGTAGGTGCGTCTTATACTCCGATGCATCTTACACTCTGAAAAATACTGTAATCATAATGTGTTTTTCATTTAAAATTTTACAATTCGGGGGGGGGGGGGGGATGAAAGGAAAGTCAGTGGAAAAATGCAGTGTAGCTACAAAACAAAAAAACAGAATAAAGATCTGAAGTAAGGAAAGGAAAGCTTGCAGATTACTCTTAATTTTTTTTTTGCATAAGGACCCCATGGGACATAGAGCCAGGAGGATAGAGCAGACCCAGGCATTTTATGCCCCCTGGCCACATCCGGCCCTCTGGCTGTTTGTTTGTTTTTAATTTGATTTATATGCCGCCCTTCTCCTGAGACTCAGGGCGGTTTACAATGCGTTAAGCAATAGCCTTTATACTTTTGTATATTTATACAAAGTCAGCTTATTGCCCCCACAAACTGGGTCCTCAATTTACCTACCTTAGAAAGGATGGAAGGTTGAGTCAACCTTGAGCCTGGTGAGATTCGAACTTACAGTAATTGCAGACAGCTGGAGTTAATCACAATGCTTTTAGTCTGCTGAGCTATCCAGGCTCTTTCTTGCCCAGCCGACGTGAGGTCAATCAGAAATTAAATATAAATAAGCAAGCTGCAGGGGACAGGAGAAGCCACCAAGTCAGGTCTGGCTCTGTGCAATCACTATGTACTCCTTCAGTTGGCTGATGAGAGAAAGTACTTTTCTGTGTCTGTGTGGTACTCACCCTTTGCCTGAAGCAATCTGAGAAGTTGAGGTGATGGAGTTTGAGGACATCAAATCGGGTTACATTGATTTGGCCTTCCATAACAGTTCCCCTAGAAAATCAATTGCCCAACCCTGGGATGGAGGGTAGTACTCGGTTTGTGGTAGTATTGATCAAAAACCATGAACTCCGTAGATTACAAAGATGTTGTAAGAGCTGATGGTTTGGAAGAGAGGTGTTTTTAATCAATATTGCTTTTTGACAGACATTATACATCCTGATTAAGTGCCATGCACAAAAGGCTCATTATACCTAGGGATGGCCTTCTAATGCTCAAAGAAGGGGTTGCACTACAATATAGATATCTTCAAAACTATCTCCAGCAGTCAAGCCAAAATCTTCTCAGAAGCTGCCTGGAGTACTTAAATTTCAAGAACTAAGAAGGGCTGAAGCTAGGAAGCATTATTGAAAACTAATGGCAGATATATTCTGGAACACTTTCAGAAGGTAGTGAAATTGTACTTTTTCAGAACACTTCTGAACACTGGTAATTATGTACCACTCAGACCTAGTACTTTCCAATTCTGTTATTCTGTTCTGTTGGATCTTATTAATTAGATATTTTGTACTGTATCTGATGACTGGGAGAACAATGGAGAAACTGAATGGTCACTTGGAGAAGGCCAAATTGCTGGCCCTAGGCCCCAAGTGAGAATGTGAGTGGTGGGGCTAGGCTCCAGCAATACCCATGAATCCTTACTGGAAGCTCCGGCAGATCTGAAGGCCTGAAACACTTATCCAATTAACAGCAGCAGCCTTAAGGACATATACTGAGAAGTTCTATGGTATGACAGGCTGGGCAATCTGGGATAAGAGAAAAGTTGGAAGATTTCTGTTTGTCTTGATGAGAATAAAGCTGTGTGGGCTGACTGGTAGGACAAGTAGGTATCTGGTTGGCTCAAAAATTGGATTCATAGGGTGCTCATCAATGGCTTTTCATGAAACTGAAGAAACTGACAGATGCCACAGGACTCAATCCTAGTTCTCTTGTTTTTGGATAAAGCTGAAAGAATGTTTATCAAATCTGCAGATAGCACAAAATTGGATTGGTTATTTTTATAATATGCAAACAAAATTTAAAGGAATCCTGTTAGGTTAGAGAAATATGCTGAAACTAACAATGAAATTTAACGAAGTAGAAACTTTTTTAAAAAGTTTAAAAAATTAAATACACAGGAACAAGATAGGAGATACCTGGCTTGGTAACAGAACCTATGAAAAATATCTTAGAATAATAACCGATTAGTGTGATAAGGTCAGGAAAGAGGCAAATGAATCAACATAAATACAGGTTACAAGACATAGAAAGTTATCTTCAGCATTGGGTCCAGTCTGGCTTCACTGAAACAGATTCCAAGTATGAAAACTGTTACAGAAAATGAAAAACTATAACTAAATCCTATGAAAAAACTGGATGATCTGGATATAATTAGCCTGAAGAGAAAGAAGATTAGAGAGATGCACAATAGCATTCTTGTGAAACTATGTCAGAAAATCAAAACATGTTTCATTCTAGAATATGTGCCTAGGAACAATGCATTTATATTACTAGACATCCCAAATGAATGTTAGAAAAAAATACTAAAAACAGCAGTTCCACAGTGGAATCAGGAATTCAGGATATTGGTTTAAGAAAACAACAAATGGCCTATTCTATTCTTTTTCTTATAATCATATTTGTTTATAGTATGGATAAGAAAACTTTTTCAGTCTGTCCTTCTGTCCTGTCTTGAGAGCAATAGGATCATACTTAAAGACATTATGATAACAGTGGAATGGAGAGTGCTGACATTTTTAGCCCAATTTATTTATGTTATGGATGGGGATGTGATTGCATACCATTCAATCCCCAATTGCAAGAAAACAGCTTGATTCTTTTTTTACATTTTTCAAGCTTTTCAAGAAGTAAACTCTGCAAGGTTCTGGTCCTTTTCCATCCTGCCCAAACCTAAAAACATATATATGTAATAATAGGCTGAAAATTTTAGTTCCACCTAATCTGAGAACACCTCTCAGAGCTGAAATGTCAGCAAAGGGCCAAACTTCACAAATTACCCATTCCAGGTTTTACCTATTGTATACAACAAATGTTCCCATGCAACAATATTTACATGCAGACAAATAAAAATCTTTGCATTTTTAGCTGGATAAATTTTGTCAGTCTTTGAAAACCAGGAAAAGTAAAAGAAAAAAGCCCAAGGTAACTCTACTTCTGTAGATTCCTGAGCTAGATTAGATTACTGTATTTTCCTGCGTATAAGACTACTTTCTAACACACAAAAATCTTCTCAAAAGTCGGGGGTCGTCTTATACGCCGGGTCTCATTCTCCTGTAACCAGGCAGACCAGCCCATAAGGCTCTGACGAGCCTTAAATGGCTCTGAGGAGGGTCGTCTTATACGCCCAGTCGTCTTATAAGCCAGAAAATATGGTAGTTTTAATAGAACAAATTAAAACAATTTGTTTTAAGACTCTTATTTATTTAATCAATTTATCAGGTGACTCAATCAAACTGCAAAATAAATACTGTTAATTCTTGAATATATGGATAAATAACAACAGTATAAGAGAATAGTTGTACAGTATATTATTAAACCAATTAGCAGAATTATTTAATTATTAAATATACATACATTCTATATTTTCCTCACAATCCTTGCTAGTGGTTATTTATAATTTACTCAATAAGGCTAACTTTAGAATGAGAATGAACTGTTTTATACTATAAAAGAATGAAACATACATTCACCTTCATCTATTAATTCAGAATTCTGTTTAGCTATTGTTTATAGAGTGAGTGATCATCAGATAAAACTGAAATTAATTCAAAAACAAGGATATGCAGAATACACAGCTGGTGATTTAACTATAGATATCCTTAATTACGTTTTTTTCAGAAAATTCAGAAATGTCAATAGAATTTTAAAAATGCTGGATCAAAATAGGATTAAAATTCCAACCCTGAATTTTAATCACGAGACACAGTTCTATAACTGGTTCAAACAATGCACTACTGTTTGTTGAAATATTTATATTCTTATTCCTCTTTAAATAGCTAAACGTTTTATATAAGGGCTGAATATTTAACTTCAAATATTCTAATGTTAATTATTTCCAATTCAGGTAGCCCTTGCTTAGTGACTATTTGTTCAGTAATCGCTCAAAGTTATAACAATGCTAAACGAATGGTACTGTATTTTTTAGAGTATAAGACGCACCAGTATATAAGACGTAACCAAGATTTCGAAGAGGTTACCAAGAAAAAAAAGGGTTTTGCTCTCCCTGGCCCCCAGGAGCACTCTGCAGGCCTCCCAAATTTCTGTGTGCCCTGTTTTTGCTCTCCCCAGCCCACAGGAGCACTCTGCAGGCCTCCCAAAACCTCTGCATGCCCCGTTTTTGCAATAAATGGGACACACGGGGCGGGGCTTTGGGAGACCAAAAATGGCAGTATTCGGTGTATAAGATGCACCATTTCCACCCTCTTTTGGGGGGGGGGAGTGTGGCTTATACTCCGAAAAGAACGGTAGTTATAGCTAATGCTTGACATAATGGCTGCTGCAGCATCCCCATGATCAGCTGATCAAAATTCAAGTGCTTGGCAGCCATCCACATTTACTGCCACAATGTATGCTTGAACTCCCCACCCACTCACCTAACTCCCTTTTATCTCTGCCCTGCATTCCACTGCCTATTCCTGTTTCCCGTGTCACCTCCAGTCTTCTTCCTCCTCCTGCTGACCTTGCAAAGGGCTAGCAGCTGTCTTGACCAGGTGCACCTTGTCAATAATAGAAGAAGATGGTAAAGGTCAATGGGGGAGGGGAGGCGGTAGAGGGCTGCAGGAATAAATAATGGCAGTAGTATGCTGTGTGGCCAAAAAAGGCAAAGGTATGAGGGGGTATAGTGGTAGGGGGAGTTGAAGTGAAGGTGAGCAGAGCAGAGCAGAGCAGAAGTATGAGGATCTAGTCCAGTGATGGCTAACCTTTTTGCCATTGCATGCCAGGAGAGGGGGAGGGGGGGCGGGTGAGGGTCACGTGTGTGCGTGCCCACACCAATAATTCTATGTGCCCTACCCTGTGCATGTGCGCGCAACCCCCCCTCTCCACCCCCCTGCTCCTGGCACGCAATGGCCTGGTAGGCTGGTTTTTCTTTCTTACTTGGTTCCAGATCCTCTCTATTTATCTGGGAAGGGCGAAAACAGCCTTTCTCACTCCCTTGGAGGTCTTCCAAAGGCCTGAAACGGCCCATTTCCCAACTCCAGGTGGGACAGGAATTGACTTTTTTGCTGTCCCCAGCCTCTCTAGGAGTCTCTGGAGGCTGGGGACAGCAAAACATTCACTTCCTGTCCCACCGGGAGTTTGGAAATGGGCCGTTTCAGGCCTTTGGAGGGCCTCTGAGGGAGTGAGAAAGGCTGTTTTCACCCTCTGTAGATGCATAGAGAGGATCTGGAGCCAGGTAAGAAAGAAAAATGGGCCTTCATCCCCCCCCCCCCCGCCCCTCCAGAGGCAGGAAATAGCCTGTTTCCCTCCTTCTGGTGGGCCCAGAAGGCCCGAAAATCAGCTGGCCGGTGTGCGCATGCGTGCCAGAGTTCATCCGGAGTGCCCACTGATATAGCTACGCGTGCCACCTGTGGCACGTGTGCCATAGGTTCGCCATCACGGATCTAGTGTAGTGACAAGAACATGGATTACTGGAATTGCTATTGCTAAGTGATGTAGCCATGTGATGTTTTGCCTAACAACTGCATAGCTGAGTGACAGAAATTTTTGGTCCCAATTGGGATCATTAAGCAAGGGCTAACTGTATAGGATTGTTAGAAATGAGTACATAACTGAAGTACTAATATTTTTAGGTTTCAGGAGCATTATAATTAAGGTTTCGATGCACATAGATTTGAAAACTTATTGGAAAATAGCCTTAGAAGTATGGAATATCTATTAATGCAGAGTACTACTTACCAGCAATAGTATGTGCATAAAGCCGGCTCCCAAATGTGAAAACATGTAGCTCATACAACTTAGCAATTTTTTCTAGGAATTCTTTACAATGAGGTCGCAATCGTGTATGGAGCATAGGTTCACCTCGACCTAACTGATAATGAAATATTCCCTGAGGGACAGAAAGATCCACAGTAAGACCTTAAGACATTATGTCATACATATGGATAACATATATGAATAATGAGGAAAAATCTGCATGCTCCAAAAGAAAACCATGGCTGGATTCCAAAGAAATTAGATCAGGCTCCACAGACAAATCACAGGATGATGTTCCTCCCAAATAGAAATTACTACACACTAGTACTACTACTACACTACTGTAGAAAACTATAGCATTCTATTATTCTACTATTCTGCTAAGTTCAATAGTCATGCATCAAATGAGTAAGAAAGTGTTGAGAAGAAAATGGCAACTTATTTGAATATTTAATATAATTTATATAATAAATCTTCTATAGGGTCAAACTTTGGTACAATCTCTGTTATCTACATATATATGCCATATCTATCTATCTGTCTGCCCATCCCTCCATCACGGCCATTTAAAAAAATTACTTTATACAAAACAGTTTCACTTTAAAGTATTATTTAAAACGATTTTATACTTATTATATAGAGTAGTAATTAATAAAATTGCTTTACTCTGTTAGACATCTGTGGACAGTGTTGCTCTGTGGTATGAATCAATGTCTGATCCAAATCTACCATCAGCACAAGTTTTCGATTTCGGCGTAACCTTTCCTGATCTTCTCTTCCCAACTGTTCAGCTTGCTAAAATAAATAAATATATTATATTAAATGCACATGCAAATACCATAGGCTCAAAAGAAGAGAAATATATTTCTATTTATTTTTCAATTGTAATGAGGAACTTAGAATTCTGAGAATAGCAGTGTTTCAGGTTCAAGCCTGTTAAAATTTACCTTATTCAAAATAGATTATATTAACATTTTAATTATGAAATTTTCTAGCAATATGGTTTTATTTTTATTCACAGTAGGAAGCAGATGAATGTGAAGAAGTAGAACAGAATGTTTTCCTACATAACTGTTTTGTACTGTGAGAAAGAATGGTGTACAACTAAATTCTGCTTATTTGTTATTCCATTGATGCATAAATAACTGGTCACACTATGAAAAAAACCTTTACAAAATAGTTAAACATAAGTGTTTTTATTACCTTTCCTGAAAACATAAGCTAGGGATGGATACTGTATTCCAAACTTAGCATATTAAGCTGAATGTGTAAAGTATAAATGTAACACCTCAGAGATAAGTCTCACAATTATGTCCCACCAAGTACAATGAGAAAAGATAGGATCAGAATATGATTATTGTGTTTTTTTTTCAGAAGGGAACATACATATAACATGGGTAACAGACAGTACAGCAGAAGACCATTTTCCTATTCTGGAAATTTACATGATTTATATGTCATCTTTCTATTTAATACTGACATTTAAAATAGGCAACTGTTCCATCATCAAAAGCTGTTTTTTTAATAGCTCATGAAAGAGTTTCTGAAATTAAATTGCTTTCAGTTCCAATACTGGCTAAGATGGACACCATATGTATTATGAAGAAATATCTCTAATGAAATATGCTGAATTCTAGACTTCTCCTAAAAACAAAGGAGGAGCAGTATACTTGCCTCGGAGCTAACCATCAATTCTGGGACACTATGAACCATTGATACAGTTGCTGTGGAAACGGGCATGTTTTGTTTTCCATTCTTGCTTTGTAACCTAATAATTGAGGGAAAGGGAACACAGAATATTAAATGAATTGATAAACTGTCAAAAGGTAAAGGGCCAACCAACTTACTGTGCTATGAATTTTCACAACCATCTCATACATTTATGTGTCAAGTAGTTGTTGGTGTACACAAGTAAACACTGTGCTTAATTGCTGGATAACATCATAACACACATACATCCCCATCCAAGAAACTGTGAGTTCTAGTCCTGCCTTAGGCATGAAATCCAGTTGGGTAACTTTGGGCTAGTCACGCTCTCCCAACACAACTCACCTCACAGGGCTGTTGTGGGGAAAACAGGAAGAAGGAATATTAGGAATGTTCATCACCTTGAGTTATTTATAAAAACAATAAAAGCAAGGTTTTTTTTTAAAAAAGTAAAAAAATTATCATACTTTGAAAACCTGACAAACAGCATACTTCAAACACGCAAGGTTTATTAAAAGAATAGGCAATAAACGCAAGGTTTTTTCCAAAATGGGATTTCTGCCTCTTTTTGTATATTATACAACTTTAAAATCTATTTTGGACAGTCTCATTAAAGATCAAGATTTGGATGTGCTTCGGGGGGACTTGTGCTTCAGGGGGGACTTGAGGTGCTACTGGGAGAAATAACATCAATTCCACTGCTGCCTCCCCAGCTTCATTTCCTTTGATTTGCTCTTCACTAGCCCTCAATAAGGAAGAGGAACTGTCCATATGTCTCCCTCCTTTTGAGGAGAAAGTGACTAGGATATTAAATACCTGGTTGAGTTTTAATCAAATGCTTTTGTGATTAGCTTACTTTGCAGGGAGTGCTAAAATGAAGGACAAGAACACTCTTCTACTAACTGAATACTGAAAAATGAATACATTTATATGGGTGGGCATGGCAAAGAATCTCTCAATAAAAAGTAATTGTGATTAATCTGGTTCTATACTGTTGTATTCATATATGATAAGCAATTAATATATATTCCATAGTATTTTTCATTTTTAAACAATATACTATGGTTTTATGTATAGGTTATCCTCAAGTTACAACAATTGAGCCTAAAATTTCTGTTGCTGAAATATTTGTTAAGTGAATTTTGCCCCATTTTACAATCTTTCTTGCCATAGTTGTTAAGTGATTCACTGCAGCTGTTCAGTTAGTAACAAAGTTGTTAAGGGAATCTGGTTTCCCCATTCACTCTGCTTGTTAGATTGTTGCAAAAGGTGATCCCATGACCTCGGGACACTGCAATCAACATAAATATGAGTCAGTTGCTAAGCACCTGAATTTTGCTCAGATGACTGTGGGGATGTTGCAACAGTCATACGTGTGAAAAACGATCAGAAGTCACTTTTTTTAGTGCCGTTGTAACTTTGAACGGTCACTAAATGAACTGTTGTAAGCCGAGGACTACCTATACCAACTTTTAAATCCACACTGAATTTTCTACTACCAATTATCTTCAAATTATTAGTTCATTTAGTGACCATTTGAAGTTACAACGGCACTGAAAAAAAGTGAGTTATGATCATTTTTGACACTTATGACCATTGCCACATCCCCATGGTCACGTGATCAAAATTCAGATGCTTGGCAAATGTCTCAGATTTATGATAGTTGCAATGTCCTGAAGTCATGTGATCACCTTTTGTAACCTTCTAACAGGCAAAGTCAATGAGGAAACCAGATTCACTTAACAATTGTGTTACTAACCAAACAACTGCAGTGATTCATTTAACTGTGGCAAGAAAGGTCATAAAATAGGGAAAAACTCACTTAACAAATATTTTACTTAGCAGCAGAAATTTTGGGCTCAATTCTGGTCATAAATCGAGGACTCTGTAATCCTCAATTTTAGTCCTATATAATTAAGAGAAATCCAGCTCCATATAATAATACTTACTGTGTCAAATCTTGACCACATTCTGCACATAAACCTTTCATAACAACAGGATGGCTACATGCTTCTAGCCTTAGCAGTACACCTCTGAAAAGCAATAAAGAATCTGATTTAAGAAAAAAATGACTTGATCAAATTTCAATTTCCATCAAAACTAAGTTGTGTAAATTATACCCAATCTCTGTAAACAAGACACTAAATACATAATGTATATTATTTATGTTTACATGCTATCCTATTTTACACAAGAAATATTTCTTTAATTTTTCAACCAACAAAATATGATTTTTCAAACAAGGGACCTCTATGACCTATTATGAATGAGGAACAGCTATGAACAGCTTCAATAATAATATTTTTATTATTTTATTTTTCCCATATAGAGAGATTTTGAATATAGTCTTTATATGGGGTAAATAAAGACTATAATCAGAATAAATTTTAATAGGGCATATGCAGTTGCATATGTAATTACTGATTATCAATATTTAGAAGATTTTTAAACACGTCTTCTAATATTCAGCTTATTTTCGTATATGAACTTGGCTGAAGTGAGTATTAAAAATCCACTGTCACAAAAATATCTTGAAGAAATTGTTGGTTAAACTTTCACTAGCTTTTTGATGATGAACTAAATTACATGGATCCAAAATCCACAAAACTTAGATTCTTAGGGCCAGCTTGCAGATTTCCTTCAAATATTATTAGGTGAATACTGATGTTCCATGAACATAGATTAAGAGATACTGGAATAAGATACACATCAGCCTGGACTTCATTACCGATTCCATAATACGCAAACATTACTTGCGCACAACTGTGAACAAAGTAGTATATGAGAATTTCACAAGATTACTAGAGTCAATACTGCCACAACCGTGAGACAATTCTTTTTACAAGCTAGTGTTATAAAATTAAGTATTTAAACTGCCACATACAGTGGCACAAACCATTGTGGGGAAAGTGGGGAAAATAAATAGCTCATATATTATACAATAACATCACATAACATCACCTCAGCATACAAGGTTTCAAGGGTTGTTTTCTTTTTGTATAAATTGTTAACAGCATTTTTATTCCAACAATCTTCTAAGAGCAAATGCATTTATTTTTTATGACATCTTTGTAGCTAGTATTTTAATGTCAAAATGGCTGGTCTGTAAATACACCATTTACATTACAAATATGAAACACCCCAAACTCTGTTTATAACTTCCAACATTAAAAAACATTTTTTTTAAACTACCAAAATCCCGAGAATTTAGAAATCTTTAATGATTTATAGAAATTCTGGGAAAAATTCCAAATGTAGAAAGAGTGGCTGACACTTGCTCCAACACCATTAATATCATGGGAGAATAAAGCTGAATTTCCTTCACTTCTAATGTGCTGTTTACTTAATTATCCCAAATAAAGAAAAATTATTTCAATTTTATATTTCTTCATATTGTGGCTCTTCATTTTTATATATTTAAGATTCTTGACAAAAATGTCCCTGGAAGCAAACTACCAACATTTTCAATTATTTTACTAGAACAAATAGAAAATCTACAAACTATGGGAAAAACCCATTCCCATAGTTTCACGTGAAAGGGAATTATACTTGTTTTGGTTTGAAATAAAGTATGATCAAAAACTTTGCTTTATTCAGAATCTGGATTGCATAGAAAGTTGTATTTCTACTGAAGCCAATACGAGTTCATTTTTCATTTTGTTTCATTTTTCTTTAGATCTCCAGATGAACGCATAAAGGAAGGAAAGAGGAAAAGATGGAGCTGCTAATACAGGCCCATTCTCTCCCCACTTTGAAACCCTGAAATATTCAAACAAATGAATAGCCTTTTTAAATCATTAAATGGAAGTGCAAGAAAGTAAATATCCAAGGGCATGTCAGTCGTATTCAATACAACTATCAGTTGCATTTAATTTAATCTGGGTGTAACAGTCAAAGCCAAAACTACGGCATAATTCAGTAATATGACACCTAAGGTGAATAAGATGAAATTAAAGTTAGACAAGATTTAAGAAGAACTCGTGGTTGAACAAGAGTTCTGCTGTTCCTATTTTATAAAAACACCTGTCCCTAACTCCAGTCAATAATACCTTCCTCGATTAAAACAAAGGTAAAAGCACTAGTAATTTTCACATCTTATTAGTCAAATAGGTAGCAAGAAAATTGCTATATCTTTCATTAAAATAACTAAGGAAATCACACATGTATGTCCATAAAATATCAAGAATCAAGCATTTAATATGTAATTCTACATTTGCCTTCTCTAGAAGGCAAATGTAATAGAGAAAGCTATCCTTCTGCAGCAATCTGCCTGCTCTTTCAAATGCTCACACACACAAAAAAAGAGTCAAATTACTACTGTTTGGAACAACTTGGATTTCAGAACCTCAATTTATCTATTATTATTCACTTTAGTCGCTGAACTAAATATGTTGTTTGTAGGTAGGGAGCAGTAATCAATCAAATGACATTTGGCAACTTCTGGATGCAATCATATTCGATATTAACAACATGGCTGTACTCAGGAATACTTTTCATTCCAGTTTTGATTATGAGTATGCGATGTAAAACAGCATATTAATTTAATCCTTCCTTAGGAAAATGCATATGTAAAATATTTATCTTTGCCTTAAGATTACTGAGGTACACTTCCTGTGGACTAGTTTCTAATCTAGACTACGACAGCCGATTTGGTCTGGGTGGTTAAAGCACCAAGCTAGAAACCAGGAGAGTGTGTGTTTTAGTATCACTTTAGGCATAAAAGCTGGCTGGGTGACTTTGGACTAGTCACAATGTCAGGCTTAGGTGACAAACTGGTTAGTGAATTCCTGTCACAACCAATAGATTAACAAGAACCTGTGCTTGAGGGATAAATACTAGGAAGAAAAATATAAACTTCCTGAAACTGTTCTAGGTTCTTTCTAGGTATAATTCAAAAGTAAATAAAAATATTGATTTTGAGTTTTACAAAGTTCCAAACCATACACTGAGGTTTATGAATAATATTATTTCTCATGAAGTTATATTTAATTAAATCAATTCTCTGCACTGGAAGCATTTTTCAAGATAATTTTTTCCATTAAGGAATGACTTCTCACTGAAAAGTCATTATAAATTAAAGTCAATACATTTTAGTTATTTTTTTAAAAAAGTCAGTTTTCTGCAATACCGTTTATTTGCAATATATCTGTTAGCTGCATTCTTTCATCTTTCTCTCTGAATGTATCTAAGTAATGGATGCTATTCTGAAAGTTTTCTGAGAATAGGATGATTTGGCATTGCAAATGAATATAGTAAAATAAATAAAAATTGGTATTTCACACTGTTCAGCGTACTCTTCATCTGAAACCACTGGATCTAGAAAGCAGTTGTGCAACTTAACAGAACTTGCACATCTTAAAATTTGAAAATCTTTGAAACATATTGTAATCTCTAGTTAGCCAGTGTAATTATTTCTAAGTCTTTTGATTTAATCAGGCAGGCATAAAACATTCTTATTAAAATCTACCAGGGCATCAGAGATGATCACACACCACTGTCACGGAAAAAGATTAAGAATTAATGGCAATCATCCATTCTTCTGATGTAGGTAATTCAAGTTATCTGCCAGTGTCTGTCTATATGGGCTTCTTATACCATCTCCCTTAATACAGTTACAGAAATGGCATTGAATGAAAGCTCACACTCATCCCCGATACATAATCAAAATGTAAGTAAACACAAGGAAAATTGATAAAGGGGCAGGGTTTGAGGCCTCGATTTTACTTTCATCTTTCCGAATTGGTAGGCTCTGGCTTCATTTAGTCACTCCTCCCACTTCCCCCCTAAAAGGGGAGGGGGAAATCCAAGAGACTTAATAAAAAGAAAAGTCCAATTCATCGAGCGCCCTTCTCATAAGATGCGCACTAGATTGCGGCTTTTTCTTGCGCTGTCCGCAGGATCCCCCCCCCCTTCACGCAGCGTCAGGTGCTTATATAGGCTCTGAGGCAGGTTGGCAGACTTTTCTGGGGACCCGTCGCCTCGGCCAGTTCGCCGGCAACCTCGGCCCCTCAAGACGGCGGCGTCGGATTGCGACCGGGAGGAAGAAAGAAAAGGAGCGGGGCCTCGGCTGTCACCGGCGCCGCAGCGCTAGAGGGCGGGGAAGGGACGGCCTGCCCCTCGCGCGCTTTCCTCAACCTCCTCGTCTTTCACCGCGCTTGAGGGACAAGCAGAGCAAGCAAGAGAGCCGGCTAGCTCCGCCGCCATCTCTCCAGGAAGCCCTCCCCCCCGCCCGAAAGCCGAAACTTGAGGGATTCCGGTCCCGCGGATCAGAGGCGGCGCCCTCAGAGATCGGCCCACCCGCTCAGATCGTCGTCGCCCTTTCCTTACCCCGGCGGAATGACTTGTCCCGGCTGGGCGCGCAGCTCTCGTACGATTCCCGGGCGCTCGGCTTTGACCTTTCGCTCGGCCGCCCGTTGCAGGCCGGGCTCGATAGGCGACGCGCCCGGCCGCGCTGGGATTTGGATAGGCGCGCAGACGGCCAAGACCGAGCCGATTTTCACGGCCGCTCCGGTCGCTACTTTCCATTCGAGCAGCCGCAGCGGCTGCGGGCCAGGAACGAGGATTTCTGTCACTTCGGACGCAGCGTCGGACGCGGCGTCTTCACAGACCGAGGCGGTTGCCCCGGGTTCCTCCATGGCCTCGGCCACTGGGGCTTCGTCCCAGGCCGGGCCCGTCGAAGGGCAGGTCGCTATGGCAACGGCGGCGCCTCTATCGGTTGAATTGGAAGAATCGAACGCAAAACGTTATTTTTTACCCTCCCCCACACCCAACTACCACCTTCAGAAAAAAAAATAACAACAAGAAGTAGTCACGAGCAGCGCCAAACGAGCGCGAGGTCAATATTCCGATGCGCAGGCGCGAGACAGCCTTTTCTCGCGCCCGGACAAGCTTAAAGGGACAGACGCTAAATTCGAGCAAGTCGAGGAGCGAGCTCAACGTTACAGGCTCTTGTTTCGTTCCCAACTCTGACGTAGCCGTTTGGCCACGCCCCGTTTTCCTTCTTTCATGCCTTGCTAGCCTCCGCGGTGACGCATGTGCGCGCTTACTGTACTTGCCCGCCCCTCCGCGTGGACTGCATAACAGTGTCTCATGTTTTTTGCCTCCTCAAGAATAATTGTGGGACGGGAGGCATGCTTGCAAAGTTTTTTCCTTCTACAGCTACAAATTCCAGCATGCATTTCTCTGGCGGATTTGAGCATGCGCGCTGGACTGCGGTCAGGAAAAAGCTGCTCTATAGCTGAGTGGTTGCTTTAACTCTCGAAGTTACTAAAAATTCGTCTGCGGCGTTCAGACATCAGTCATATTCTGTTCCCTCAAACCATCGTTTAAATCTTGCATTTAAAAACATATATAGGAAATAATTTAAAAAAATTTAACCCAAAAAATTATTTTACCAAAATTCTGCAAATGCTTCTCGGGAAAAGAAAGGAGATGCCTAACATTTAGCGTTTCCACACTGTTGATATGGAGAGGATAGAAATCGAAATATACCTGCCCAGCTTTACAGGGAGTGTTGGAATGAATTAAGTTAAAACAATATTTTAAAACGAACGGTACAAAAATGCAACCAAAGTTACTAGAGACCATCTGGAAAATGTAGATAAAAATAATACTGCTTATTCCAAGGTTAGAACTTGAAGCCATCCGTTACATCCAGGGAAACCTGGAACTTATTAAATCAATCGCTTGTGATTTATAGTTATAGCAACAGTGATGAGTTCTTAATATTTAACTATACATTTTTAAAACCCTATATTTTATAATATTTATGTTCCATCCAGTGGTGAAATTCAATTTTTTTTAACTACCGGTTCTGTGGGCGTGGCTTAGTGGCCGTGGCAGGGGAAGGACACTGCAAAATCTCCATTCCCACCCCACTCCAGGGGGAGGATATTGCAAAATCTCCATTCCCACCCCACTCTGGGACCAGCCAGAGGTGATATTTGATGGTTCTCCGAACTCCTCAAAATTTCCGCTACCAGTTCTCCAGAACCTGTCAGAACCCGCTGGTTCCACCCCAGAGTTCTTAAGCTATATGTACATTAAAGCTAATTGATAAAATAATTATTAATAAGATCTATAGTCTTCTTTGAGAATTCCCCCACCCCAGAATCTTGTAGGATGCATTGAGGATGCATGTTACCATAAATGCTAAGGAGAGAGAACAAAATGCAGCCTCCTTTAATCTTTTACTGCTGTTATCATTTTCCTAGATCCATAAATGGCTGATATTGGATCCATAGCAGTATCTGTCATTTTTAAAAGAAGAAAAGTTGCACAGAAACTAGAAAATCCAGAGATAACATAGACCAATAATAGGGAGATATTTCAGAATTGCTCGTTGTCTTCCTTCACTTCAATTTCCTGCAATATTTTATTTTACTCTTTTAAAATACTTATCTATCAGCATTCAGTGTTGTTCCTTCCAGTATTATAGAATTTTGAAGCACTGAAATATTTTTCTGATTATACTGAAGGTTTATACAATCATAACCTTTATTGGAATATATATTTTCATTTAAAATATTTTAATATTCCATCTGTTTTATGTACTAGGTAGGTTATATCTAGGTAAAACACAGCAGTGATCTTTAAAAAAAATGACATGAAATTTCAGATACTTCTTCATAAAACTATATCATGTTTTGCTTGGATAGAACCTTAATTTCAAGTACGGCATATTACTGAATGCTCTTTACACATTGGCTAACTGGGGCAGAAAATTATTGAAATGATTTAATACTGACTTCATTAAAAGATTAAAATGAACTCCTAAGGAATGGAATGTATAATTAAACATGTCTTCATATTATATGACAGTGATGCAGGAAGCAACAATGGCTTATTTATTAGCAATTCTGCCAAGATGACACTACTAGGACTGGTGTATATGTAAATACACTTTGGCAAGGGATGAGGAGGCGAAAACAGTGGGTGTGTCAGAGTTACTCTTCACAGTCTTTGACACAAGACAATAATTGAAAATAAAATAGCTAGGTCCATGAGGTGTTTCTTCATCATAGAGTTGTCTAGCAAGGTTAATAGTTCTGGGGCAACCTGTTGGGGAAGGCTGAACAAATGTTTACAAATGAATGAGGAAGTATTAAAAGAATAAGGCAGAAACTTTAAGACAGTTTTTATAGTAAAGCTGTTCTGGGCGTTTTTGCCCCCTTACTGATGTACTTGCCATAAAAGATGTTTTTCAACATTTAAAATAATGTTATTTGCATATATACTGTATTTAGCCACCTAGAATGGAAAATACAGTGGAGCTCACACAATGCATTCAAGATTAGTAGGTTTGTATAAGCATGAATGATGTAATATTGGGTTTTTAAAAGATAAACGAAGCTAGTGAAAAGGGTGGATAAATTTAAAACCAGTATCAAAAGAAAAGGAATAGTTTGGAATTTTGTTTAAGATGCCTGAAGTGAGGAGGGAAGGGGACTATAAAGGGAAAAGCTTTATAGACTGAGCTAGGAGTAGCCTTTTCGGCACAGTAAAATGCCTTTCTGTAAATGAAAAAAGCCAGACCAATTTTGATCAGGGCAGCTGTGGAAACAAAAAGAAGAGTATGGGTTGCCCTGAAAGTGAGATGGGTAGTCTCTAAATTTGATAAATAAATAACAATAAATAAATAGGTCGCTAACAAACGCTGGCTGAGTGACTTTGGGCTAGTTGCTCTCTCAACCCAACCTACCTCACAGGGCTGTTGTGGAAAAAACAGGAGGAAAAAGTATTAGGTATGCTTGCCCTTTTGAGTTATTTATAAAAATAAGATGGAATAAAAATGTGTAAATGAAGCAAAAAACACATCTGTTCTTAAAAGGTAACCAGATTGATAAAAACATAAATAAGAACTTCATTTTTCACAAAGATTAAATGAGTTAGGGAGGATGAAAGCCTACATTAAAAAGGGGTGGACAGAATGTTACCACTTAGTTTTACAGAAACTAGAAATGCTGCTTGCTTTCTTCTATTAGATACCTAATTCACTAATGCCTACATAAAGGCATGATTATATAATAGGAAGAAAACACACAACCAAATTCAAAATATCAGGGCAAATTCTTTATCTGGTTTGCTGTCATGTTTGGGCAATATTCTACCAGATATCTGCAAAACTGGGAATTGGTAAGCCTCCATTGGATATAAACCAGTCACAAGTTTATAATTACTCGGTTACATGCAGATATGTGAACCAAAATGTGGTCACTAACCTCAATCAATACAAAAGCTATGAGAGGCACAAAAAGCCATGGAGAGATGCATGCTTGGCATCACAAGACAAGATAGAAAGACCTGCATATCCACAAAAGAGACCTAAAACAGGATGGAGTGATGGCATAAGCAAGTATTTTTTTCCCAGAATTTTATTTATTTTTATTTCTTATACACATAATGTAAATGTACATTCTCTTATACATACGTATACATATTTTTCTTAAAGAAAGCCTAAAAATAAGACATTTTAATTACATTCTGGGTTGGTCTTCTACCCTTTCTTTTCCCTCATTTCACAACAAACCTTCTCCTTCTTTCTTTCCCTTCCTTCCCTCCTCTACTCTCCTACTTTCTCCCTCCTCCTCTCCTTCCTCCTTCCTCTTTCCTACTTCCCTTTCCTTTCCCCCACTCCTCCCCTCTTTTTCCCCTTTCTCACCTTCTCTCCTACTCCTACTCCTGTCCCCTGTCCTTTCTTTCTCTCCTTTCCCCTTTCTCCCATTCCTCTTTCTCCCTCTCCTCTTCTTACCCTCTACTCCTCTCTCCTTTCCTTCTCCTTTGTTGTGGAATATATTCCCTATTTGGTATCAGAGCAACTCCAATATTCTAATAATATATACTTTCTTTTCGATTTCTTTTCAATTTTACCCCATCTGTCACTTTTATCATCATAATTGTACACTTATACTTATAATCTTCTTTCTTTCCCCTCCCCCTTTTCCATTTACTCTGGTATCATCTGGGTTTCTATTTCTTTTTTGTCCTCTCCCTCATTTAACTTTCTATTATCTAAATCATTTATCTATCATCTTTTATTCATATTTCTTTTCTAACCATACATAAAATCTTCCCCATGTCTAGAAATACACTGATTCCTCTTAGAGTTAATCTATTCATTTCCGCACAGTCTAAAATCTTTTTTATTACTTCACCTTCTGACGGGATTTTTTCTGTCTTCCAATTTTGCGCAAATACAGTTCTTACTGCTGTTGTTATATGTATCTTCTTTGCTGTATCTCTCTGGCAGAATAACCAATAAGAAAACCCCCTGGTTTTAATTCTATAGATTTATAGATCTATAGCATCTATAGATGCTACAAGCATTTGCGGATGATTTAGTATTCATTATGGAAGAACCAATAGAAACAGGCCCAAAGCTAATTGAGCAGACATAAGCAAGTATTGCGGGCCCAATTGGCAAAGGAAAGCTCAAGACCGTACTGGTTGGAAATGTGCAGAAGAGGCCTTCACCATGCAGTGAATAGACAATGGCTAGAATGATGATGAAGGGAATAAGGGTTAACATTCATTTTTAGCGTTTTATGTACCTAGGCTCTGAGTCTTCAACCTCTTATTATATAGTTGTTTAATCAAGACAATTTGAGTTCTCATTATCTCAGTATCTTATAAAAAAAATACATTGCAACGATATAAAGGTAAAACTCGAAAAATTAGAATATCGTGCAAAAGTTCATTTATTTCAGTAATGCAACTTAAAAAGTGAAACTAATATATGAGATAGACTGTTTTGAGCCTGGATAGCTCAACAGGCTAAAAACAGACTAAAGCCTGTTATTAACATCCAGCTGTCTGCAATTACACCAGTTCAAATCTCACCAGGCTCAAGGTTGACTCAGCCTTCCATCCTTTCTAAGCTAGGTAAATTGAGGACCAAGTTTGTGGGGGCAATAAGCTGACTTTGTATAAAATATACAAAAGTATTGCTTAACGCATTGTAAGCCGCCCTGAGTCTTTGGAGAAGGGTGGCATATAAATCTAATAAAAAAAAAAAGAAGACTTTGGACCACTGAGAAACAGACCAGTTCTTTTTGTCTTTAGCCCAGGTAAGATGCTTCTGATGTTGTTTGTTTTTCAGGAGCGGCTTGACAAGAGGAATACAACATTTGAAGCCCATGTTCAGGATCTGTCTGTATGTGTTGGCTCTTGATGCACTGACCTTAGCCTCAGTCCACTCCTTGTGAAAGTCCCCAACACTTTTGAATGGCCTTTTCCTGACAATCCTCTCCAGGCTGCGGTCATCCCTGCTGCTTGTGCACCTTTTTCTTCTACACTTTTCCCTTCCACATAACTTTCTATTAATATGCTTTGATACAGGACTTTGGGAACATCCAACTTCTTTTGCAATTACCTTTTGAGGCTTTCCCTCCTTATGGAGGGTGTCAGTGATAGTTTTTTGCACAACTGTCAGGTCAGCAGTCTTTCCCATGATTGTGGGAATCATGTACTGAATCAAACAGAGAGACCATTTAAAGGCTCAGGAACCCTTTGCAGGTGTTATGGCTTAATTAGCTGATTAGAGTGGGACACTTTGAGCCTAGAATATTGAACCTTTTCACAATGATTCTAATTTTCTGAGATTGTGAATTTGGGGTTTTCATGAGCTATACGTCATAATCATCAAAATTATGACAAATCAAGGCTTGAACTATCTCGCTTTGCATGTAATGAGTCTATCTCATATATTAGTTTCACCTTTTAAAGTTGCATTACTGAAATAAATGAACGTTTGCACGATATTCTAATTTTTTGAGTTTTACCTGTATTCTGGTCATTATTTTTCATCATGTTAGCAGGATATTCTCTGTAATGTTGCTGTTTTTAAGGCCTTATTCATTTGTTTTACACACTGCCTAGCTACTGAATTCTCCCTATCCCAGCATTTTATGTATCTCAGGACATAAATTCTTATTTGCCAAAGCTCATGTGATAATAAAACAGTTTTATCTGGACAAATTACAACTAGTCCTTGGGCTATGTTCATTTGTTTAGTGACTGTTCAAAGTTACAATGAGACTGAAAAGAATGAACTGATGATTGGTTCTTTTCCTTATAACTATCATAGTGTCCCTGGTGTCATATGATCAAAATTTCTGCAGCATCCCACAGTCACAGTTTCCTCCCTCTGCACAAACTGTTCCTGTTTCAACTCTCCCCACTTACCTATCTCCTACTATCTCTGCCCTTTTGGTAACCCTGCAAAACATGGCTGACATGAAGAGGCCACTGTATTTCACCTCTTACCTCCTGCCATCCCTCTGTTGCTGCCACCACCAGTTGTCCTTCATTGTATTTTTTGCCTCCCCTCCCCTCTGCTGGCCAGCCTCAAGCAACAAAGTGGGAAGCTATGTTGGCCATGTTGTGCAGGTACTCTCTCCCTTCAATGCCACCTCCCTGGTAGCTGGGCTCCTGATCGGCCTGCCCTGCTTCAGTATACCATAGAATCCTCCTTGCCTCACTGCCCAGTAGGAAGATCACCTCTGGGTGGAGGACTCATGGCCCTGGCCCTGGCCCCTTCCCTTCTCAAGAGAGTCTGGGGCTGTGCTCTCTGGATGGCTTCCTCCTTTGTACAGGAGGCCAGCCAGCGTTTTAAAAAAAAATCTGCTAGTTAGTTTTCTAGAGAATTCCAACTGGTTTATAATAAATACCTGCTAATTATAACATGAAATACAAAACAACACAAACATACATTTTACAGTAGCATCAGAGAATGGGAATTCAGATTAGGATCGTCAGCTTTAACTTACAATATGATTTCTGTTGTGGAGGTTAATAAAATCAATGAACCATGAACCTTTGTATCTATGAATTTCTACTTTAACAAATGAGTCTTTAAATCATTTAACAGTAAATGTTTTTATTTACATAATAAAAACATAACAATATCTATACAATTAATAAACAGCACTTAGTTACTATGATTAATTATCCTGTCAGCTATATCTATATCTATATCTATATCTATATCTATATCTATTCTCTCTAAGCTATGTTATCTATGACTATTCTTCCTCAGAAGAAATATTATTATAAACCACCAGAACTGCTCTTCTAACAGACTTCCAAACTGCTCACAGTTGTTTAACGGAAGTTCCTAGAAGAGTTAAGACCTAAGACCTAAGACCAAATAGCTAAGACGAGTGAAGATTGAAGAGCCAAGCGTTTCTGACAAGAATCTCCTTTTATACTGCTAATTATGACAGGGTAGGACCCTGGAGATTCAAACATATTAGCTGCCCTCTGATTGGCTTATGTTTCTGTCCATTCCAAAAGCCATTACTAGGCACAGCTATAGAGAAATAAATTTTCTCTAACAATTTCAAAACAATCTTTCCTTCCTATCAAAATTTCTGTAAGAAAAGAAGCACTGTGGGTTTGGATGATGGTACTAATAGCTCCTTCTTACACTTGTAGCTGATTCTCTCACTTGATAAATAAGGACTATAGAGTTACTTTTTATCATTATCATGGCAGTAGATGAATGAGCTAATCCCTCATTCAAAACAGTTGCCGATCATACCATCATCCAAAGCTGTTTACATTATTGTAAAATGCAGATATATGTTGTTTAATTTGACCCTAAAATTCCCCTAGAATGTCTTCTGCAACTTTGGTTTTGTTGTTTGGGTGTTTTCAATTCTGTAACCTAGCAGACATTTCTTTTTTGTAAATTTATGCTCATATTCTCAGAGATAGTATCTAACTATCTTATTTTCGATTAGTCTTTGTTTCTATTGCCTTTGGTTTTTCCAAGTTAAGGGTCCTCTCTAATGACTTTAGCCTTCATAATTATATGTTCAAAATATTTAAGCTGAAGCTTTATTATTAGTGATTTCAGTGAGAAACATTGAATTATTTGTTCTTCTTTTTGTCCAAGGAGTTCTCAGTAATTTTCTGCAACTTCACAACTTAATGGTTTAAATTTTTCTTTGCGTAGTTTTGCCGACCAACCAGCTATTACAGCCATATGCTACAAACAGAAACCATAGCCTTGACAGAATGTATCAATGTTGTCAGCGAATGTCTCTGAACTTTAATATAATTTTTTCTAGATCCATCACAGTCTTCCTGCCATAGACTGGTATGTCTACTAACCTGATGTTTCTATTTTTTCCACATGATGGCAGTGTAAGATTTGAATTTTCTGCCTTGGCATTTGTGTAGGACTATAACTTGTATCAAAATTATTCTCAATTATTAGAATTAATGTACTACAATTACTGGAGATATCAAATGATTTAAAGCTGCATTGTTTGAGCTCATATTTGTCTATTATTTTTGATGTAAAGCTAAATGCACCATGATTGTACTGCTCTTTTTATGCCAAATACCTTGATGTTAGAAATGTTTATGTATCAATAAGCAAAATAGTGATCATGTTCCAATATAATAAACTATAAACTATCAATAATGCCCCACTATGCTGTCTAATGAGTGAAGAGGCTTATCCTGATGTAAAATAATAATTAGCTAAATCTGACACCAGAAATAACAATACCTGTTGAGGAGACATTTAATTCTCCAGGACACTCTGTCACTATCTTCTAGTTGATCAATCTTGCGGAAAAGATCCTTGTGAAATAATAAAACTAGACTTCATTAGAAGATTTAACATGTTCTAGCAAATGAATTAAACAATCACCAAAGCATCTTGCCACAATACATACATTGATTAGGTACTAATACAAGAAAGACTATCACACATAATTTCTGATTCATTAATGTTGACAGTAGATAGTTTGTCTCAACAGTTACTGGTATGAACTTGTCTAGGCTTGGAAATAAGCAGACAGGAGCCTGGTCAACACACACACACACACAAAAAACCAAACTCATCTGGTTGTTTTTGTCTGGCTGAGATTGGGTAGAATGGGCATGGTTTGGGTCCCATTGATTAAACAGTTTTATCTAATTGGAGACTTCTCTGTCGGTGCCTAACCCCCAGTATAATATCCCTCCAGAGATCTGGGTAGCTGCCATTCTGATCATCTGTACGTCAATAATGATATGACTATTCTTGCAGGCTTTGAGGCAAGGTGATGTTTGAGTGTTGGTTGGATGGTTGTGTGGTCTTTTTGTCTATAGCTATATTGTTTCTTATTTTTTAGTTTTGAGCACCCAAAATTGTGTGGAATGAGGAGGTGGCTTCCAAATCAATGAAACTAAGTAAATAGGTAAGTAAGTAAATACATACCTAAATGTGATTGGGCAGAAACAAGGCTGTAAATCTTGTTTTCCTTATAATATCAAACAATTAGCATTTAAAAAAAAACAGATTGAGAAATGTGGGTTAGGTAGAATTTTGATTAAGATAACAGATTTTTCATGCAATGTGAGGGATACAGGGATTTCACAGGTACACCTAGGTGTTTCCAGAAGACAGGAACAATATTTATTTCAATGAATATCACAAATACATCAGCTAAGAGGAATATGGTTTTTTTTTTGTTATTGTTGTTGATCACAGGGTATTCTAAATCTTTGTTCCCTGGCAAAATCACATCCTAATAGTGCCTGAATCAGCATGGCTAAGAGCTAGTCATCCATAACATGAGGGCTGTTTCCTGTATGGCATAAGATGCATATATTCCCATTAAGAGAATAGATGAGGAAACATTTGCTGTTTTACACATGTCTGGATGAGAAACATTGAAGCAAGTTTATATACCAGCTCTAGTAAATAAGCAGCAGGTTTTTAAACAAGGAAGAGTAAAAGCCCAATTATATCCGGTTTTTTACTTCTGTGGGTAATTTGGCATTTACAAATACAGTTTATAAAAGCTGGCTCTATAAACCAAATAAATTGCATTTGTTCAGTCCATGCACAGAGTTACATCCTGTTAGTATCTTGTCAAAACCAGGGAGCCTTAAGTATCATCTAGGTTAATCGTCCCTTATTAAAACATGTTGAATTAAAGTTTCCATAATTTCCACCTAAGCTCTGACAATAGGATGTCTAATATAGGGACAAGTTTGCAACCTATTGGTATAATGCTAAAAGAATTGTCCTATAATTATATTATGATGAATAAGAGATAAGTGTACACATTCCAGTGAAATATTCTTAAAATATCTAAACCAGCGATGGGCTTCAAAAATTTTAGCAAGGAGTTCTCTGCCCAGTTGCTGGATGGGCGTGGCCATGGTGGGTGTGGCCTAGTCAGCCTCCTGCACCACGGCGGGGTGGGGGGCATTGTAGAAGAGGTTGTAGAAAAAAAATGCCTTTAAAAGCCTCTGGCGATCCCAGTTGAGTTGCCTGATTGTCAGAGGCTTCTAACAGCATTTTTTTCTGCAACCTCTTAAGGTTGTAGAAAAAATGCTTTTAAAAGTTTAAAAAAAAAAGGCCATGCCCACCCAGTCACATTACCCCCACCAAGCCACACCCACAAAATAAGCCACACCCACAGAACCGGTAGTAAAAAAATTTAGAACCCACCCCTGCACTGGGTTACACTAATATCGAAGAAATGGTGAATAGAATCATTAAAGAAAGGATGCAAAAGAAGGGACAAAATGAAATGTGAATGATAAACATTTTAAAATGTTTTAAATTATTTGAAATATTTAAATTGAATTGTCCCACAGCGAGTTGTCCTGTGGTGAATTGGCCATGGCGAGGTGGCCAAATTGGCCTATCCCAGTGATGGCTAACCTTTTTGCCATTGCGTGCCAAAAGCAAAGGAGTATGGGGGAGTGGTGTAACGCGCACATGACCACACCTATATTTATATATGCCTTGTCCCCCGCACATGAGTGCGTGTCCTCCCACTCCCCCTGCTTCTGGCATGCGATAGCATGGTGGGCCTGGCAGGCCCATTTTTTGCTCTCCCTAGGCTCCAGAGCCTCTCTAGGAGCCTGGCCAGGGCAAAAACGCCCTTCCCCACCCGCCCAGAGGCCTTCCGGAAGCTGGAAACAGCCTGTTTCCCTACTTCTAATGGGCCCAGAAGGCCTGAAAATCAGCTGGTTGGCATGTGCATGCCCATTGGAGCTGAGCTCACGTGCCCACCGATATGGCTCCTCGTGCCACCTGTGGCACGCGTGCCATAGGTTCGCCATCACAGGCCTATCCCATCTGAAGGCTGTGGAGGCCTGGATGGGAAGGAAGAAATTTAGATTAATCTCTAGTGAATAGTTACGGGTTTCAGCCCCACCCCCATCTGTGGACCTTCTATGATTCATCTAGATCAGGGGTGGGCAAATGTGGCCCTTTTACAACCTGTGGACTTCAACTTCCAGAATTCCTGAGATAGCCGAGTTGTCTCAGGAATTCTGGGAGTTGAAGTCCACAAGTTGTAAAAGGGCCACATTTGCCCACCCCTGATTTAGATGGAATTGCACATTCCCAGGTAGAACTGAAAGTACATGCAAGCAAAATGTGCTAATAGTCGTTGGAGACTAGAATGCTGGAAATGGAAATCATAAGAAGGAAAATGTTGGACTATATGCCCTGGCCATATGAAGTGAAATGGGAGACTGAAGTAAGTAGTCCTGCTAATCCTACCGGTTCTGTGGGCATGGCTTGGTGGGCATGGCAGAGGAAGAATATTGCAAAATATCCATTCCCACCCAACTCCAGGGGAAGGATACTGCAAAATCTCCATTCCCTCTCTCCGTGGGGGAAGGATATTGCAAAATCTCTATTCCCATCCCACTCTGGGGTCAGCCAGAGGGGTATTTGCCGGTTTTCCAAACTACTCAAAATTTCTGCTACTGGTTCTCCAGAACCTGTTAGAACCTGCTGGATTTCACCCCTTTGCTAATCCAATGATTTTTTGGATTAATGTTGTTAATTCATGATGGCCAGGGGGCTTTTTATCAGGTTCGCCTGATACGCCAGTTGCGACCCTTTCTAGATCGGGACTCCTTACACAGTCACTCAAGCACTCGTCACTTCTCGTCTGGACTATTGTAATGCTCTCTACATGGGGCTCCCCTTGGGGTGCACCCGGAGGCTCCAACTGGTGCAGAATGCGGCCATGCGGAGGATTATGGGAGCGACAGGGTGCTCCCATGTGACACCTCTCCTGTGTGAGCTGCATTGGTTGCCGGTGGACTTCCGGGTGCGCTTCAAGGTGTTGGTGATCACCTTTAAAGCGCTCCATGGCTTAGGACCAGGGTACTTACGGGACCGCCTTCTGCCACCAATTGCCTCCCACCGGCCGGTTCGCTCCTACAGAGAAGGCCTCCTTAGGGTACCATCAGCCAGACAATGCCGGCTGGTGATCCCCAGGGGGACAGCCTTCTCTGTGGTAATTCCTACCCTCTGGAACTATCTTCCTCAAGAGTTGCGAATGATCTCCGACCTCCGGACTTTTTGTCGGGCCTTAAAAACTTACTTTTTTCAGTTAGCCGGACTGGCCTGATCCCATGGTAAATTTTTAGAGTTGATATTAATTATTAATTGAACTGTTTTAAATTATGGGCCAAATTTTATATTAGTTGCTTTTAAAATTCTTTTAACTTTTATAAAATCTGTTTTTTATTTCTGGCTGTTCACCGCCCTGAGTCCGCAAGGAGAAGGGCGGTATATAAATCTAATAAATGAAATGAATGAATGAATACACTTTCATAAACCAAAATGAGATTTACGGTGTATATGTGGCCATCACCAGATAGAGTACAGAAAAATAAAACAGACTAAATTATCAATGCAAGGAGGTGGTAGCATAAACAATGTAGATGAACAGCTCTAATTCAGCACCCCACCCCCTTTTCCATCAATATGCCCTAATACCTGCACTAGAAATTTCTAGAGTACGATATATTGATTCAAGTGAATCAGCTCCCACTCAATTGACCAGGCAAGTACTTACATTGAATTTTATGTTTTTTTGTTTAAATTGAGGGCAATTACCAAGGAGAAAATGAACTAAAGCACTGTCTCCACCCCACCCCCCTAGCACAAATCTTTGCAAATATAAATCACAAATTGTAGATTTTATACAGTAGTAATCAGAGATTCACTAGCATTGAAGATGTTACCTAGTTAGGGTAATGAAACTTCTGCAAGAAAGCAAGAAAGCTCAGAGAGTACCAAGGACCCCTAATCAGAGAATGAATAACGGTCAATGAAGGAGAATAACCCTGTAGCTCAGGATTGAAATGAGAGGTCCTTGGGGCTTCTTGAGCTTGATTGACAACCAGTTTGGTGTAGTGACAAGGAGAATGACAACCAGATTGGTGTAATAGTTAAGGCATTAGGCTAGAAACAAGCAGACTGTAAATTCTGGTTCCACCTGGACATCAAACCAGCTGAGTGACCTTGGCTAGTCTTTTTCTCTTAGCTCTAGGTAAGAGGCAATGGCAACCCCTTTTGAAAAGCCTTGCCAAGAAAATTCCAGGGACTAGCCCAGGCAGTCTCCAAGAATCAGACATAACTGAAAGGAAGAAAAACAATAGAGAATAACTATATCTAAGAAAACATTTTAAAATCCTGAATTATAGTATATGTTTCTACCTAAGAATAATTGTATATTGATTTGATGAATTTGTCATTGACACACAAGAAACTAAATTAGGTTCTTGAACTAGTCACACACTGGAAATACTGTTTTGCCAGCTCAGGTCTGAAATTTCAGAAACTATGTTCTCTTCTTGATAAGAAAGGAGAAGTTCATCTCCATGATTAATGGGAGAAATTGCTCATAGTTCTTCACCCCTTTGCTTCTGTATATGAGTCTATCTTGTCAAAGACCATATAAGCAGGACTGAGTGATTCTGCACTCAGGCATATTTTCCTTCAAAATATAAAAGGGCTTTTCCCTAAATTTAACAAAAAGGGAAGTTTGGGTCAGCCGTGTTTATTTGGAACTACTTTTAAATATGCCATTTCCTCCTTAAAAGCACTATATGATGTCTGGCTTTCGAAGAGATATATAGTGAACCCATTTGAGGAAAGTCCCTCAAAGTCCTGGTTTGGAAATTATATTCGCAGTTTTAAAATATGCAGCTGAAGCATATTTTAAAGGAACTAGACAGAATTTTAATATTGAAAAATAGTATTATTGATGAAGATGATATTGATATTACCTAAACATTATTCTATTTAAATGCATTTAATTGTAATTATATATAAATATAATTGCTAGGTTAAGGAGTTTCTTGCTGCAAAAATAAAATAGTCTTATGAAGTTTTTGAACTAAATAAAACAAAATGATTTAAAACAATGTTTCTCAACCTTGGCTGCTTTAAGATGGCACCATGCAGTCTGGGGGAATTTTAGGAGTTGAAGTCCATGCATCTTAAAGTTACCATGGCTGAGACACATTGTTTTAGAATGTATATTGCTTAATAGCCTATGCAACTCGAAGGGTTTTTACAAAATGTGTATAAGTAATATCCAGCAAGAAAGCTAATTTTTGCAAGAAAGCTAAAAACAACTCTGAGAGCTGAGATCAGCTGGGCCATGTGGTTGAGGCAAGTGAAGGAACTAGAGAGCAGTAGCAGCTATGCCTCAGGTGTGACTCTAGGCACTGGGCAAGGCAGGCAAGGTGAGATAAGGAGTGACTGGAAGGGGTGGACAGGGTGGGGCAGGTGGGGTGGGCGGGGCCAGCCAGTGGTACGATTAGCTGGTTCTCCAAACTGTGCAAAATCTTAACAACCAGTTCAACTGAACCAGTCCGAACTGGCTGAAGCCCACCTCTGGATCATACACTTAAGGAAATTATTATATACAGCAAACAAATAGTTAATATAGCTGCAGTTTTGTATTCTTATTCCTAATGTTTATTATTATCTGGAAAATAGGTGTGTTTTGCGAGTTCTGCTGCCCCTCTTATTTTTAAAACACTGCAGCCAATTTAAGTGTGGCAGCAGTGTTTATTATAACCCAGGCAGTATATAACTATCAGAGGATTTATGACTAATAGCTAGATGATAAGTGATCATTATGTAGTAGAGGAGAAACTGTCTGTAATACTGTAGTGACTTTAAAATGATTCTAAACATTTAATTGAAGATTATAAGAGAAGTCTGTGGGTGGATCTATGTACCATATTTTTCAGAGTATAAGACACACTTCCCCCCCCAAAAGTGGGTGAAAATTTCGGTGCGTCTTATAGACTGAATGTGGACCTATTTTTGGGCTCCCAAATCCTCGTGTGTCGTGTTTTTGCCCTCCCTGGCCCCACTCAGAGCACTCTGCAGTCCTCCACATGGTCCGTTTTTGCTAAAAACGTGGCCATTTTTGGGTTCCCAAACCCTCCATGTGTCTCATTTTTGCCCTCCCTGGCCCCCAGAAGCACTCTGCAGGCCAAAATTGGGTGCGTTTTTGGCAAAAACAGAATGCGCGGAGGGATCAGGCCAAAAACAGGCCTGTTTTTGGCTTGCAAAGTGTTTCTGGGGGCTGGGGAGGGCGAATATGGGACGTGTGGATGCCAAAAACCATTTTTTCCCTTGTTTTCTTTCTCTAAATCTAGGTATGTCTTATAGTCTGATGCATCTTATAGTCTGAAAAATATTTATTTTTATTTTTGGTAAAGGGCCAGACCCTGCTCCTGCTCTGCTTTCACAGATTCATCTGAAAAGTCTGTAGGCCAAGGGCTGCTTGGACTGAGCTGGACCAACAAGGAGATCACTCATGTCCCTTGGTTCTTCCCTTCACCCTGGGAGCTCATCTGAGGCTCAGGCCCAATGATCTGCCAATCACCCACCTGCTCATTCATCTTGGACTGTATAAAAACAGGTGGCAAGCTGGATGTAATTTGCCAATCCCTGGCATAAAAGTGAGGGATATGGGAAGAGGTAATTCAGCAAAAATATCTGGGGATTTTAGGTTGTGCCCTAAAAATACTGAGTTAAATATGACACAGTTTCCTATTTCACTGATCATTGGCAGATTAAAACTACAGAATAAATGATTCTTCTGCTTTACTTCCTCTTTTACCACTTGGTGTGTCGAGGGAGCAAAAATGATTGTTTGGCATAAATACCTTAAGCACTGGAGCACTCTTACAACATGCTTATATTCATATGGCATGATAATTGACTGCTTAGAAATAAGCCTTTTCAGGAGCAACCAGTGATAATAGACTATATGCTTTCCAAGGAAATTAACACAAGTATCTATTTCATTATTCATTCCATGACACACAACAACTTTGGATTTTCTATATGTTTCCACTTTATACTGTAACTTTGAAATCATTTTATTCACTGCATTTTTAGATTTTGTGGGTTTTTTACAAGCCTCTGTGGCTTTTTTTCCTTTTTTGCTGTTAATTCATGGTTTCATTATCTGTTTTTCAAACTGTTATGGATTTTATCTGTGGGTTTATTGCCTGTTTTGTCTTAAGGGCTATTAGCAGGGAGAATTTGCAAGTCTCAAAGAGAAATGAACAAAGTAAGCACAAATGTTTTCCATGTAGCTTCTTCACTAATAACCGATGACCTATTAATACAAGTTATTTGCATATAAAGTGATATAGTATATAGACTCATGTGAACATATATATGGAGAGAGATAAATAAAGTATACATCTGGCACCAGACTAGGCTGATAGTATAATCCACTAGTTATTTTAAAAAGCAAATAAACATGGAGGCATCTATTGATAGGAGCCAGTTTGTTGTAATGCATGGGTGTTAAACTCACTGTGTCACATTGCTGTCATGTGATGTTTTGTGATGTTTTCCTCCTATGCTGAGCTGGGCTGGGCGTGGCCTGTGTGTGATGCATCCGGCCCATGGGCTGCCAGTTTGACACCCCTGGCTCTAGTTAAGGTTTCAGGGGAATAAGTGGGAGACTGCGAGTTCAAATCCTGCCTCAGCCATGAAAGCCAACTGGGTGACTTTGGGCCAGTATTCTCTCTCAGCCCAACCACTTTGCAGAGTTGTTGTGGGGAATTTAGGAGGAAGGTACATTGGATACATTCGCCGCCTTGAGTTATTTGTATAAATAATAAAGTTGGGATATAAATAAATACAAACAGGAACTCCTGAGCCCAATTTTAGATTCCAGAGGAAAAACAACAGATTAAAAGGACAAAGACCTTATAATCACATCCAATTTACATTGTAGAAATATTGCTTCATAAAAATAACAAATCACGGGGGACCAAAAATTATGGGATTGCAATCCAGCACCTTTGAAAGGCATAAGGCTGGGGAAAACCGCAACCTGGCCAGCCAAATCCAGCAAGGTGCCTTAATGAATGTGCAGAAGGCCGGGCGTATGCGTGGAAGGCATGCTTACACGCAAAGTGTGTGTGTGTGTGTGTGTGTGTGTGTGATGAACTGGTGATAAAAATATGTGAAACCCATCTCTGGTCTATATGTCTATTGATGGTTAATCTGTCAGAGTGCTGGGCTTCTAGAAATTCCCTAGCAGTTTTGGACTTGGCTTAATCTAGGATGATTACAGTTTTCCAGTTAAAACTATGGTTAGGTCTGTCCATATGTTGTGAAATTGAAGGTGTTGCTCATAGAAAAAGCTGTTGAAAAGAAACAGGAGCCAAGCTACAAAGCTATGGAGAAGGATTGATGCCTTGGAAGATTACACTTGCTTTGGTGAGCCTGATTGTCTGCTGAATTTAAGCTTTGTTGTTACATTAGCACAGGCCTTTTCTCTCTTTGCCTATCCAGTTGTTCCTTCCCCTTGCGTAATCTCAGTCCAGTTTTGTCCTCCTGTTTCTTTTACAGTTTCTCTCCATTGCAGCCACCCCTTCTCCAGCCCTTTCCCTCTCTTCTTCCTTTGCTATTTCTGCTGGCTGGAAGGAGGCAGGGAAGATGTGGATCAGTAGTGGGTTTCAATTTTGGCCTCTACCGATTTTGCTTGTGGGCACGCTTGCAACACTTCTGCGCATGTGCAGAGACGTCTGGGTGGATGGGTGGAGCCTTCTGCCTGATCTGGGGCGAACCGGTAGCAACCCATCACTGGTGTGGGTGTATTTGTAGGAAATTGTAGAAGAAGAGACAGTCTTGTTCTCAGTAGCAAAAAAAATCAGGGTCTGGTAGCAGTTTTTTCAGCTAATACATTTAATGAAGAAAGCACAGCTTTTGTGAACTGCAACTCATTTCCTCAGATGCACAAAGTGGCTATATTGGTGTATCTTTTAATTCTATCTATAGGGACAGGAATGTGTATCAGTCTAGTCACTTTTGGGCAATGTTGGGTTTCAAGGTTCACTGACTGATCTGGAGAACAGATTTTGTGATGTCCCACCAACAACTGTGGCACAGGTAGGAGAGAGCACTGTGCCTCTGAAGCTGCCAGCCACAGATACTGTCAATACATCAGGAAATCTGTTCTTTAGATCAGGGGTCTCCAACCTTGGCAACTTTAAGACTTGTGGACTTCAAGTTCTGGGAGTTGAAGTCCACAACTCTTAAAGTTGCCAGGGTTGGAGACCCCTGCTTTAGATCTTCGTCACTAAACCGTCACTAAACCGTCCAACATTGCCCAACAGATACCAGCCATGAAAGTCTACCATACTCACATATAATTATTACATTTCTGTGCCACCCATCTCCCTGATACAGCAATTCTGGGCAATTTACAATATAGTCTAGCGTAGTCACTCTCTGCATCTGAGGAAGTGCATCTATAAAATTTGTTAGTCAGAAAAGATACTACCAGATTCCTTCTAATTTAGTGTATGAGGCAGTGGTTGTTATTAGGTAGTTCAATTTTATAAAAGGGGCACCTCATTTTACAGACAGTTAACTGTAATCTATATTCATTCAGTTGATATAAATATGTTAGATTTCCTGGCCTTGTCTTTGTTTTACAACACGGCTACTAGTTGGATGACACAAGTGGGTTACAGAAATACAATGATAGGAGAGAATTTCCAAAATTAAGCTCATCTGGAATTGGTAAGGGAAGTTGCGCTTTGCACACGTTTCTCTCAAATTCAGTTTACTATTAATATGGTCTATTATTATTAATCAAACATTTGCACTGGCATTTTGTAACCACTAGAGGGCCTGCAAGTACTTCAGGATAAATTACTTGAAACCTCAAGGTGACTACATCAGAAGGAAGACATGCACACAAAACTTTTTATATTTTTTCCTTTGCTGCATTAAGAATAATTATTCTCCAAGCATGTAACTCCTTCTTAGCAGTCACTTCTCTAATGTTACCACAAAAGTGTAAAACAAAACAAACCCCAAAACCCTTCACACTCAAGCAACTATGCATTTTACCTTGCTTTATGTTCTGCTCGCATAGAAAGAGAAGCTGAAATTTAGCAAGAATATTCTTCCTTTTCAGTTGAATGGCTGCAGGAAAACAATAAGCATCTTCTGGATAATATGCTTAATCAACTACACATCTTAAACTGCACACAATACGCTGATGGTTAATTAAACCATAGTTTCAGTCAGTTAATTCAATTGCCTCCATTTTGCTCATAAATTAAGACACTACAGTAGTTCTTATAACCCATTGGCAGCATAAACTAGCGAACTCCTTTTTAATTTAACTTGTTGTACAAACCCAACTTTATAAATTCAGTATATCACTCATTCAATACAACAGTCAGCAGTATAACAGTCAGCAAAAACATTTTTTTTCGGCCACATTAAAACAAAAAAGCAGCAGCTGGCTATAACCAATATACTCCTACACTTAAACAGTCAGGATGCCTGAACTTGTCTGATCAAATCACTAGCCCTGGATTTATTTTTCCAGTATTTACCAGTATATCAGTCTTTCGCACCTGGTGCCCTAGCTGGGAATCCTGATGGTTTATGACTACAATATATAGTAAGACACCAGATTATAGAACTTTTATCTAGCTTTTTGACTATAAGAATCAAAAGAACAATCTGTAGTCAATTAATAAAATACATCATGAAGAACAATGTTGGCAATGGCTGCCATCTCTTAACTATGAGTAGGGCTTGTTTCCAGAACAGTCCCAAGGTACAAATCTCCTCTACCTGAAGTGAGCACTGTTTATATAGCCAATCGGATCAATTGGAAATTATCCTTTTTGTCTGCAATTTCCCCTTTAATCTGTTTGCAACTGCTAGTTCTCATTCAGAAAGATACCAGACAGTCCTCCTTAAGACTAGCATTAAGAATAAGTTCCTCTTTATTGTCCATATTATAATAATCACTATTATAACTTTCAATATGCCATGAAAATGTCTAGTCAGAATGCATAGTCTAAACCTTGGCAACTTTAAGACATGTGGACTTCAACTCCCAGAATTCCCCAGCCAGCCACAAGTTTTAAAAGTAGCCAAGGTTAGATATCCCTGGTCTAGAGAGTGTTCTTGTAGTCTGCAAGCTGTCACAATGGGTTTCTGAAGTTTTAAGAATATGGTATTCTCATTCTCATCTAAGAGAGAAAGAGGAAGAGAGGAAGCTATTCAACCAGCAGCATGCCATTAAATGATATGTGAAGCAAACATCTCCTCTGATTGATTTGAAACAGGTATAAACGATATTCTGGGTACAGATTGCAGCTTGTTGGCCCTGGTGCACTTATTCCCTTGTCCTACCTCCTCTGATCCAATTTTCATACGGCATGACAGTGATAGGTTTCTTCTGCTAAAACCCATCATAAGAGAAACCGCAGGAGGGAAAAAAGGGAAAATAATTGCCCCCAGAGATTCTGGCCTTCCATGCCTTAGACAATAATTTTCCATTTTTAACACAATGAAGATTTGATTCTTCAAACTCCTCTCCCAATGCTTAGGTAGCTTTAAAAAAACCCCACACACTAATATTTAATGCAACTGCACTCTAGAACTGGAGACCAATTTCAAACTATTTCACAAATTAATAATTGATCCACAGTTGCCTCTATTGATGGTATATATATATACCATATATATATATATATATATATATATATATATATATATATATATATATATATATATACACTATATATATATATATATATATATATATATATATATATATATATATATATATATATATATATATATATATATATAAATAAATAAATAAACAAACTGGGGGTGGAGGAGAAGGAAGACAAGAAAACAAGGAGGCAAAGTCAAAATACTTTACTGAATATTTCCTGTACAAACTCCTGTATAAACAAACCTTCTACGAGAAAGTGGTTGAAGCCATTAGAGATTCCAGGGCTCTTCCCACCAATGCCTCAGAATTAAGCCAGGAATAATGAACTCATTGTCCATATAGTGAATTTTTGATTGACTGATACATACTGCATTATATGAATTATTTGCTGTTCTGCATCCTTGAAATCAATGCTGGGAAACTCAACATTTGCCAGAATTTGGAGAAAGTTTTCCACTGAAGCCTCTGAACTTTGTTAGCTCTACTGGAACCTTTATCTTGAACTCTGGACAAGCCTTGAATCCTGGTTTGGCTATCCTGTCCACTGCCACCAGCATTTTCACAGTATTTTGACTCAGGATCATCTACCTATAAAGAACTAATGTTCCTTGCAAATTTTGCTGGATTTCAGATGCCTACCAGTCCTGCCCTATTTTTTTGGAAAAAATTATTATTATTTAATATTATTATAACTCAATATTAAAGTCTAACATGCAATAGGCTTAAATGGCAGCAGTGGATAATTTGTTTTGAGCTGAAGGCTGAATGTGATCTTCGGATGGTATGGCTGAGACATATTAAACGATTAGTTGGTCAGGACATAAAAATGCTGGAGGCCTGAACAAAAACTAAATTTGATTTAATTTAGATGTAATTAAACATAATGAATAAAATACAGTTCAGATTTTTACTCCTGGTATAATTATTTTGCTTCTTTATTACACTAAAAAAGTCAATTTGGTGCCAACGTTTGGAGTCACTCCAGGCTTCACCTAAGGGTTTAGGAGTCTACATGGATATGCTGGAAACACCCTTTTGTTTCACCTTGATTGAAAAGTTTGCAGAATTGTCAGCCAGTTCAATCCAGTACCGCATATATTACAGACTGCTGCAATATGCTTTATATGGAGCTGCCGCTATATAAAAGAAACTCCTGCTACAAGGGCTGCAATTACTACAAGGACTGCAAGGAATATAAATCCTTCCATCCCCCACCATTCATTCAGAACTGAAGATGCTTCTTGGATAAGAAGCAAAATGTCTTCAAGAGAAAAAAAACCCCCAAGAAAGTCCAGTTGTCTTTTGAAAAAGCACTTTTGGGACAAGCATGACCTGGATGACTGAGAATCTCCATAGACATCCTGCTACAGTTCTGCTCTGTTTTTATATGAAGTTTTTTCTTTTTCCTTTTTTTTTCCCTGTGCCTGTTGGATCCTAGGCTTAAATCATCAGCAGTTATGCTTCTCTCCTTTGACTTGAGGCTATCTTCTTGGGGGTGGGGGCTCTTTGTGAATGCATTAATTAGAATGTATCTTCTTTAATTTCCCTTCCACTGCAAACACAATCCATCTGCTATATGAACATGTTGCTTTGGTCACAGCTGGTGGGAAAGTGCCTGGTACAGAAGTGCTACTGAATTATGACAAGTCAAAGGACCTTGGAATTCAAGCAAAGTTTTCTGGAGTGGTTGACTATAATAAGTTTAAACTAATAATAATGATGTGGTGGCCAGGAAATGCATTTACATTTTTTAAATAATGACCTTCCCTTGTTCAGCTTCTTATAATAATCTCAAGGGGCTGTTTTGTTTTGTTTTACTTTTGTAAAACATCTAGGAGAAATTGTAGGGAGATTGGGAAAGTAATGGAATAATGGAAAGGAGATTAGACATAAGCAACCAAGAAATAGAAGAGGAGTTCATTGATAGCTTATCTTGATGATTATATTATCCATTCAGTCATGTCCAACCCTTGACTGCAGAACCTTGGACCTCCAGGCCAGGACTCTCCACATCTTCCCATATTACAGTACTTCTTTGAGGAGTTCTATGCTCTGGCTGATATCAGCTTTGATGGTGTCAAGCCACCATGTTCTTTGGCAACCTGGTTTAATAGTAATATGGCCCAAGTGACAAGACGTGGGAGGAAGCCAGGGGTGAAATCCAACAGGTTCAGACAGGTTCTGGAGAAGCGGTAGTGAAAATTTTGAGTAGTTCAGAGAACCAGCAAATACCACCTCTGGCTGGTCCCAGAGTGGGGTGGGAATGAAGATTTTGCAACATCCTCCCCCTGGAGTGGGGTGGGAATGGAGATTTTGCAATATCCTTCCCCTGGAGTGGGGTGGAAATGGAGATTTTGCAGTATCATTCCCCTGCCACGCCCGCCACACCACACCATGCCCACCAAGCCACATCCACAGAACCAGTAGTAAAAAAATTTGAATTTCATCACTGGAAGAAGCATATCAGTTCATTCAGAGAAACTCTGCCTTAAATGAACTCACTGTTAACTGAAGGTTGGACATTTCTCTTGCAGATTCCAAGAATTTGTGTTAAAGGTATGTTACTGAAATGGGTCTTGCTTTCTGGCCCAGACACCATCAGATAAACACACCCAAAGGCACATACAATAAATGGATTAGGGGTGTGTTTATGGAAATACTAGCAATTTAGTTGGTTTTATTTTTGCATCCAGTGGGAAGGAAAGAGGGTTGTTGTTATTTCACAATAGGGATTGTAATTTGGAGGTAGGACAGTTATCTGTGGGCCAAGCAATAGGGAGAAAAAATGAGCATTGATTGCTTGGCATTATTCCGTACAAGCTCTACACTTGCAAATAAAAGTTGTATTTTAAGGTTAGAAGAGATCTGAAAGTAGTAAAGCCAACATGGAAAATTGCAGGTGGTTTTTAAAGTACTGGTAGGTTGTTTAGAATTGGAAAATGGAAAATCTGGAAGAGTTGAAGAGCTTGAGTTTTGCAAAGCTATTAACTACTTTTGTCAATGCCATCAATAAGCCGCCAAGAAACGTCTTGTGACAAGGTGGGCAGCAAACCCATTAAATAAATAAATAAAACAATCAAATGATATCATTAAGCATTGATTTCTTAAATCATTGTTTTTCAAATTTGGGAACTTGAACCAGTCTGGATGTCAACTCCCAGAATTCCCCAGCCAGCAATGCTAGATAGGGAATTGTGAGAGTTGAAGTCTTCACATCTTAAAGTTGCCAAAGTTGAAAAACGCTGTTTTAAATCAAGCAAAATAAAAAGTGAATAATGTCCTATGGCTAGGAAAGGGAAACAAAAGAAATCTTGTTGGTATTTAAATCAAAGAAAAATTCTGAAGTTCCAACTATGCAACAATGAATAGAAGACGTGGCAAATTTTATTTAGTTCATTTGGCTTTGTAGGTGGTCTCCTGATATAATTGTCTTTGCCAAGACCTGTCATTAATTGTGGTGTGCTCCCTCTCTCCCTCCTGCTATTGTTCATTCAATTTCTGGGCCCATTATAGCTTCTATAAGAATTCTGCCCTTTAAAGACTTTACTCAGAGATCACTCAAGCCAGAATTCTTCCTTATGTTATATTCTGAAGTGCCTTTTTTGTGATTACCTCTTTATTTACACTCCATTTCTCCCCCTCCCTTTTTTTAACCTGCAGAGCATTTGCTGGTTAACCACTTTTTCTCACAATATCATATGGAATTGTGGGCCTTGTTCCCAACCTCAAAAATGTGAAATCACCCAAGTACATTCTACCTATATCCCTCAGCACCTTTTTTTAAAAATAAAAGAGGTCAATAGAACTCACATTAAAGTCAGCCTTAAAGATTATTAATGGCAGCTGGTTCAAGTTCAGGCTGCCTCACATCTACTTAGCTTTTAAATCCTTTCCTAGCAGAGGGTTTTGGGTTTTTTTGGGGGGGGGAAGGTTTCAGAAAGCTCAGGTTTTCCCCTGTTAGTTGTTGCTCTTTGGTCAATGAAAAGCAAATGATTTTTTGTCTCCTACTTTTTTAAAAAAACTACAATCGGAGTAGTATAAGTGCATCAAAAACATAATGAAAAATTATGACCAAAAAAATTGTGGGCCAAAAGCACGGGAGATAGATTATCCCTCAAATAATCTGCCCCTCAGATTTCACTCAATTTTAATTCATTGAGTGCAGCTCCTCCTAGTATGAAAAGTGTTTTCTTTCCTGTGTCTACAGATCCAAATCCATCTGTAAAATGTCCATTGATATAACAACTTAAGGCTGGGTAATTTCAGAATGAGCTCATTGTCTTTGTTGAACTTTATACACTAAATGTACATGTGGAAAGCAAGCCAATGGTCTGAAAGTCATGGACATCATGAGAATATGAACAAACTCAGAAATACCAATGGTTTTGAAGACCTTCTAGCCCAGGGGTCTCCAACAATGGCAACTTTAAGACTTGTAGGCTTCAACTCCCAAGCTTTGTTGGCTGAAGAACTCTAGAGTTGAAGTCCACAAGTCTTAAAGTTGCTAAGATTGGAGACCCCTGTTCTAGCACAACATACTTTGAAGTATTTAAAGTATTTTGAAGTATTTTAACACTGACCCACCAGGTATTCGTTGATTCCTCATAGGCAAAGCCTTGAAGTTATCACTTCACTACCAAGAACCTTACACAAATTTTAGCTATGTGCCAAACCTGTCCAATCACACTTGGCCAATAAAGAATTCTATTCTATTCTAAGCTAGAGAGTTTATGTAGTGTCAGTCGTGAATTTATTGTAGAGACTTCATTTTAAGTACGTGTGAAGCAAATGATTATAAAATTCTGTAAATTGATGAAAGGGTTACAAGGAAGGTAGCTGGTAACAGTAAAACTTCTTGAAAGTTATATGACCCATCTCAGTATTCCACCTTTCATTCTCAACTATGAATGGCGATATTATTTTTATCTTCTCATAAGGAAATAGGGATTGCAATTTTTTAAAAAGCAGCAATAAGATAGTAGAACTCTTCATACATGGTTTAAGGACGCTACTAATTCTGGAAGCATACACTTGTTCCAACTAAACATTATATCTATGCTATGATCAGGGCTGTGCTGGAGCCAACTTGTATTGACTTGCGAGAACTGATTGCTAAATCTTCTGGAATTTTGTGAGCCAGTTGAGAACAAAGCTGAGCACCAACGCTGAGCTCACTGATCAGCTGTTTGGAGACTAGCAGCCCAGTCACAGGGACATAAATGGAGTTGGCAGAGCCTGTTGTTAAATATTTACCAGCACACCACTGGCTATGATGCATTTGCAGCCCTCCCTACTCATATTAGTCAACGAGACAGTTCGGAGCATACATAAAGACTTGCCCCCTTTCATTTAATAAAACTTAAGAGAACCCACTGAAAGCAGAAAAGCTTTTCCCTCCTTGAAATGATTGTGGTATCAATCAGGATGTTGTTTAGGCCACAATCACTAATGCCTGAAGCCCAGCACTGTCCAATAATAAGAGTTTCATTGGATGTTGTAACAGTCAGGTATAGGCCAGATATTGTCCATTATCTCTAAGAAAGTGTACCTCAGAAAGGGAAAATTACACAAATTTCCATTAATTTTGCTCTTCTGTTTGTTTATACCTATTTTGAACTAATTAGCATTGCAAACACAGACTAGAACACTTTATATAAGGTCACAGAGAGATGGAATTGTAGGTGCAATATTGTATTAGAGTTGTATTACTTTACAGCAGGGCTTGGCATCTTTAAGACTTGTGGACTTCAACTCCCAGAATTCCCCAGCCAACCATTTCTGGGAAATTCTGGTAGTTGAAGTCCACAAATCTTAAAGTTGCCAGGTTTGGAGACTCTGATTTGCAGTAACAAAAATATCAGGAGAAGTTTGGCGGTGCCCTTTAAAAATTATTAAAAGGGATATGTTTTGGTGAGCTGCAACCCTCGTCATCAGGAAAGGAAAAGAGTAAAAGAAACAAAGCTTTCCCATTTGCTATTTCAAATAGCAATTAGGTGAGTGAGGGGAAAGGAAGAAAGATGGGAGAGAGCACTAAAGCCAGACAGACTGAAGACTATTTTTTAACATAAAAATGATATACTATTTGTGTTAGATCGGCGCAGGAATGAAGATGAGACCAGCGGAGTTCATGTAAACGTTTATTAACAGGAACAGAACTGGAGCGGCGCTGCCGGAGCTCTCCTTATATTCGCTCCGGCAGCCGCACCGCCCCTGTGACAGGGATTCAAAATTCCCGCCGGGGAGTGCTTCAGCCAATCCCCGGCGGATGTCCTTATAAGGACATAACACTCCTCCCCCCCTAGATCTTACGCTGTCCATCAATGATAAAGTCACGTAAGTAGGCGGGCCGATTGCGTAGTCTACTAGACCTGCGCAGTCCATTCGTTGGCTGGCCGCCCTCCTGGTCGGAGGGTGCTTCTGCGGTTCCTGTCGCCGTCTCGGGAGCCGGGCTGGATCTGGCCGTCGAGGGTGCGGGCGGTGCTCCCGTCCCTCCGGCCAGGTCGCTGACCTCCGCCTGCGGGCGACGCTGGTCTTCTCCATCGCTGCTCCGATCGTTGGATCTCCGCTGCTCGACCGGTCCGGAACTCCTGAGCCACGGTAAGCCCTTGGGGTGCCCTTCGGTCCTCACCGGGTCGGGGTTGGACGGGCCCGGTCGTGGGTGCTGGTTCGGCGGCGGCGTCTGGGTTGGCCCCTCGGGTCCCTCGGGTGAGTTCGGTTCCCTCCCGGGGCTGCTGGTGGGTTGGTTTGGCGTTGGTTCCTCCTCGCCGGTGGGTCGCAGGCCTCCTCCGCAGGGGTGGTGTAGTCCCTCTCTGCTGGGCTGGCGCTGCTGGCTTGGTCGCGGGGTCTCGCCCTTGCCGGGGTGGTGCTGTCCTACCTCGCGGGGGTGGCGTTTCTGGGTCGGTTGAGGACTCTCGCGGCCTTCTCTGCAGGGGTGGCGTAGGCCTTCTCTGCGGGGTTGGTGTGTTTCTCTCGGTCGCCGCCTTTCGCCGTCTGGGTGTCGGTCGTCTCGGCTCGGTTGGCGCTGGCCTCCTCTGCTGGGGTGGCGGAGGCCCTCCTCGCAGGGTTGGTTTTCGTTGTGGTTGGGGTGTTGTTGGGGAGACCCCTGTAGTGATGCATGGAGGTCTCCCTCACCGGTGAGTCGGTGGCCGCCCTTGCGGGGGTGCTGTTGGTCTCCCCCGCTCGGTTGGCCCCGGTCTACTGGCCCTTTCTTCGAGTACTGTCTGTTGTCGGACTGGTGCGGTCCGACCTCGCCGGGGTGTTGTTGGGTGTCGTGGGCGTCTGGGCTTCGGTCCCCCTGTCCGCCTTCGTTAGTGGCTGGGTCTCGGACCTCGGGGGGTCGATCCCGGCCCACCCCTGGGTGCTTCGGGTTTCCCTCCGGCCGTTGTCCCCGGTCTACTGGCTGAGCTCCGTCTCTGTCTGCTGCGGAGCCCGGGGTGTCCACTCTCCCGGGGTGTTGTAGGCCTCCCTCATAGGGTTGTGGTAGGCCTACCTCGTCGGGGGCGGGCAGGCCTACCTCTTCGGGGTGTGGTAGGCCTACCTCGCCAGACTGTTGCTCGTCCACTCCCCTCCACCTTTTGCGGAGCTGGTCGATGTGACGTCTCACGACCTGTCCATCTTCCAGCTCTACCCGATAGGACTTCGGGCCGGTTGCGCTGTTAATCCTTCCTTTCAGCCATTTTGGTGAGCCGTGGAAGTTCAGCGCATAGACGGGGTCTTCAACGGCGAAGCTGCGGAGTTGGCGGCTGGCGGTTGCGGGCACGTCCGAGTGGTACTGGGGGTGCAGCCTGTCGAGGGGTGAGCGGAGTCTTCTGCCCATCAACAGCTCTGATGGGCACTTCTTGGTGGTTGCGTGCGGCGTTATGTGCTGTGTGAGGAGGAAGGTGTCTATGCGCTCCTGCCAGTCCCCCGGTGCCATCTTGGTGAGCGCTTCCTTGGTTAGCCTCACCATCCTCTCGGCTTGGCCGTTTCCGGCCGGTCTGTACGGCGCCGAGAGGGCATGGCGGATGCCCAGTCCCGCTAAGAATGCCTCCATGGGCACGGACGTAAGTTGGGGACCGTTGTCGGAAACCAACACGTCTGGGAGTCCATGCGTAGCGAAGAGGCGGCGGAGGGCGCGAATGGTGGCTTCCGATGTGGTTGATGCCATGGGAACCACCTCGAGCCACTTGGAGAAGGCATCAACCACGATGAGGAGGTGGCGCCCCTGCATCGGACCCGCGAAGTCGATGTGGATCCGAGACCAGGGGCTGCTGGGCATCTCCCAGGGTGTGGGCTCTGCTTGAGGGGGTGCTGGTCGGACTTCCTGGCACTGGTTACATCCGGCGACCCATTGCTCAATGTCTTTGTCCAGTGCTGGCCACCAGACGTAGCTTCGTGCCAGGGCCTTCATGCGGACGATGCCCGGGTGCCCCTTGTGTAGCGTCTCGAGCGTCTTCCGTTGGAGAGCGGCGGGGATCAGCACCCTATCTCCCCATAGCAGGCAGCCTTTCATCGTGGACAGCTCCTTCTGCTTGCGACTGAAGGGGCTGTATTCTTCTCCGCCAGGCTGCGCCGGCCATCCCCGCAGGATCCAGGACTGCACTTGCCGGAGTGTTGGGTCTCTCCTGGTGTGCGCGGCCACGTCTGCAGATGTGACTGGGCAGCTGCTGTCGTGGTCGATGTGCAGGAGCTCGAGGGTGGGGGCGGGATCCTCCACGGCGTCTGTGGATGGGCATCTGCTCAGCGCGTCCGCGTTGGCGATGGCCTTTCCGGGTTGGTGTACGAGGGTGTAGGTGTAGCCGGCGAGGAAGATGGCCCAGCGTGTCATTCGCGGCGACATGACTGTGGGTGTTTGCTTGTCGCCGGCGAGGAGGCCCAGGAGCGGCTTGTGGTCCGTGACTATGGTGAAGCTTCTTCCGTATAGGTATTCGTGGAAGCGCTTCACCCCTGCGACGATTGCCAATGCTTCTTTGTCCAGCTGGCTGTAGTTGCGTTCAGCGCTGGACATGGTCTTCGAGAAGAAGGCGATGGGGGCTTCTGTGCCATTGGGTAGCTCGTGGCTCAGGACTGCCCCCACCCCGTATGGCGACGCGTCGCAGGTTAGCCGGATGGGCAGCGTCTCGTTGTATTGTATGAGGACGCTGTTGGATGTTAATAGTCCTTTAATGTTTCGGAATGCCGTTTCCTCTTTGTCACCCCACTTCCAGGGAACCGCTTTCCCCAGCAGGCGATGAAGCGGCTCAGCAACTGTAGCTTTCTGTTGGAGGAATATTGCATAAAAGTTAAGCAATCCAAGGAATGCCTGAAGCTCCCCTTTATTTTTGGGGCTGGGGGCTTCATGGATGGCTTTAACTTTTGATTTGGTGGGGTGTATGCCATTTCTATCGATGAGATAGCCCAGGAACTCGACTTCCTGGACTCCGATGATGCACTTATCCCGTCTTACTCTCAAGCCCTTCTCCCTGAACCGCTGCAGGACAAGCCTCAGCCGTTCAAGAAGTTGTGCTCTAGAGTCTCCGGAGATGAGCACGTCATCGAAGTAAGGCACTACCCCTGGAACGCCTTGGAGAAGGCGTTCCATCATTGATTGAAAAATCCCCGGGGCGGCACTGACTCCGAATTGGAGACGGTTGCACTTAAAGGCACCCCTGTGTGTGACAATAGTTTGAGCCTCCGCCGTTTTAGCGTCCACTGGCAGTTGCTGGTAAGCCTGGGCCAGGTCCAGTTTTGCGAATATGGTGCCCTTGCCTAGTGAGTGCAGGAGGTGCTGCACCACTGGCACCGGGTATGCGCTCTGCTGCAACGCCTTATTTATGGTCACCTTATAGTCGGCGCAGATGCGTACCGATCCATCCTGCTTCATTGGGGTCACAATGGGAGTCTCCCATGAAGCATGATCGATGGGTTCCAGGACGCCTTGGGCGATCAGCTTATCTAGCTGCTCGTCTACTTTAGGCCTCAAGGCGAACGGAACCCGGCGGGGCTTAAGCCGAATGGGGGTTACCCCCTGATCCAGATTGAAGGAGATGGGTTTCCCTATGTACTTCCCCAGCTTACCATCGAAGACTTCGCTGAATTCTTCGATGATGGCGTCGAGTTCATCTGCCCTAATCTGGTGGATGCCCCCGATGGAAAGCCCCAGCGGCTGAAACCACTCAATGCCCAGCAGGTTCGGGCGGCTGTTCCTCACGACTGTGACCGGCAGCTGGCCCTTGAACTCCTTGAACGCGATGTTGAGGGTGGTTCTGCCCAGGACGTCGATTGGATTCCCGCCGAAATCCACCAGTCTGGACTGCAGGGGTTTGAGCTGGTCCTTGGAGATTTGCGGCTTGAATTTCTTCAGCTGCTGCCAGTCTATGATGGTGTAGACGGACCCGGTGTCTACCTCCATGGAGCAGGGCGAGCCCTCGGCCAACAGCGTCACGGTGAACTTGGTGGCGCTGTTGTCGCTGGTGTGTGCTATGGTGGTCTGATTCACCGCGCCATGCTGTGAATTTTCATAGCCGTCGCCTCTGGGTTGGTGTGAGGACCGTTTGGATGTCCTCTGGTTGTCGCGCCGATTTTCGCGGTTCCGTGGTCTGGGTGGTTCAGGGGCTGGTTCGGTGGCTCGGCATGCCTCTGCGATGTGCCCCCTCCTCAGGCATCGGCGGCAGGTCGCATCCCGCCATTTGCAGGATGTCCTGGGGTGGTCGCCTCTGCAACTGCCGCATTGTTCCCCGCGTCGGCCATTTTGGGGTTTTTCCCGCCGATATGGCTGAGAGACTTTGTGGACGGCCATCTCGCCATCCGAGTCAGATGGTGTGGTGGAGTCTTCGGACGATTCGGGGGTCGACTGGTGGATCTTGTGGATCCCCTTCGCCTTCTTCATCTCCGCCGCCGCGTGCTCTGAGGACTCGGCAGCGGTGGCCTCCTCGAGGACATCTTTTAGTAGGATGCGTTTCCTGCTCAGGAATTTCTTCTGGAGGCCTGCATCCCTCATGCCGAAGACGATGCGGTCTCTCAAGGCGTTATCTACATGGTCAAACTCGCAATTGGCTGCGATTTGACGGAGTGCGGCAACAAAGTCTTTAATGGATTCCCCCTCGCGCTGGTTCCTCTGATGGAAAGTGAACCGGTTCGCTATGGGGGTGCCCGTGGGCGCGTAATGTTCTTGCAGAGCTGCTTGCAGGTCTGTCCAGGACATCTCCTCGATGTCCTGAGGTGCGACGAGGTTCACCGCCATCTCCAGGACCTCGGATCCACAGTGGGCGAGGAAGAGAGCCCTCTTCCTTTCGTCGTCAAGATTGCTGTGGCCGTTTCCGCGGAGGAATTGGCGGAACCGAATCATGTACGAGCTCCATTTCTCCCGTCCGGGATTGAATGGAGCGATGGATGAGAAGAGCGCTTGCTGTGTCGCCATCGTGCTGAATGGCGGCGGTCTCTTCGGAGGTGATGGCGCTTGTGCCACGCGGTCGATTCCTCTTAGTCCTTCGTCGCCAGTGTTAGATCGGCGCAGGAATGAAGATGAGACCAGCGGAGTTCATGTAAACGTTTATTAACAGGAACAGAACTGGAGCGGCGCTGCCGGAGCTCTCCTTATATTCGCTCCGGCAGCCGCACCGCCCCTGTGACAGGGATTCAAAATTCCCGCCGGGGAGTGCTTCAGCCAATCCCCGGCGGATGTCCTTATAAGGACATAACAATTTGTAATCTTTAATTCAGTTCTGCTTAGTGTTCCCTCAGTAATACTAACTATTAAGAAATCTAGATGCTGTCAGGGCACTAGTACCTCCTATGTTCAAATGTATTTATTTATTTATATGTAGATACATACATAGCATTTATAGAGCTACACATCTCACAGCACTGACTCTGGGCAGTGTACAGAGTGTAAAACCACTGCAAAAAAATAAAACCCATGATGCCCAGGCTTCAAATGCCACCTCCAGATCAAGAGGAAGATGTTACCAGCAGAGTTTGCCTAACCTCCTAGATCAGAGGTGGATAACAATGGCAACTTTATGAGCTGTGAACTTCAACTCCCAGAATTCCTGTTGGCTCAGGAATTGTGAGTGTTGAAGTCCACAGGTCGTAAAGTTGCCATCTCTGCCACCCTCTCCTAGATCAAATGCCAGGAGGAACACCCAGGTCTTCCAAGATTTAAGGAAAGGCAATGCATTCAGGGCCATCCAGCTTTCTGGAGGGATTTATTTATTTATTTGACTTACATTGTTATAAATCATTGCTGCCCATCTCACATGTGATTTTAGAGATGCTCTTTTATAGGCCGGCACTGTCACAAAGGGCACGAATCCAGGGTGTAACCAGATGGCATTGCGCGACAGAAGGGATCCACAACCAGCCCTCCGTGTTAGACCAGTGAGCTAGTCAAAATGAATCTCCCTCTAGTTGATGAAGAACCTGTAAAATATGATACCCAATGCCTCATTGTAAGCCATTCCCAGTTCTCGAACAGCACATATCCCTTTATACAAAAAAAGAAATAAATTGCTGAACTTCTCCCGTAAGGGATCTTTTCAATATACATTTAATTTATAAAATTATTTATTCTATATTTATTGTACATTTTTTCGTATCTGGTTTTCAGTTCTTCTAAGCATTGGTCAAGAGAATTTGTAAAGCTTGTCTGGATCAACTGTTTCAATTGTTGAATTGTATAATTTGTATTTTACTCTTTGCTTCATTATATTTCATGATTAATTATACATAAATAAATTATTTAAATAAATAATCACAAAAGTGCAATTATAAATCATAAAATTAATGATTGTTTTATTCACTTAACGGTGTTACTAATTTAACAACTGCATTGATTCACTTAACAAATGTGGCAATAAAAGTCATAAAATAGGACAAAACTCACTTAACAAATTTCTCACTTAGCAATTAAGCACAGGGCTCAATTGTAGTCATAAATTGAGGATTACCTATAAAATGGGGTGATATCAGGAGTAAAGGTTTCACTTACATTTACTACTGGTTTGCAGCGGGAGCGCGCACATGCTTCTGCGCAGATCACCCATGATGATGTCGTGGCGGATGGGCGGAGCCTCCCACCGGTTTTACTACCGGTTCTATAGAATGGGAGCAACCCACCACTGGGTGATCACCCACCACTGAGTGATCACCTACCACTGGGTGATATGGAACATAAGACAGATAAATAAATAAAAATATTTCCTATTATAATATTTTGTTGCAGATCATATTTTTGCAGTGTGTTTTTCACCAATATAGTTAATTCTGTTTCTATCAAATTTGAATGTAAGAAATATAATCCTGTATGGCTGGTCTGCTTTTGAATAATTAATTTCCTTTGTTTATTATCCCACAATGCAACAATTGTTAGAGACTGATAGTCAAAGAATCTAAAAGTTGCACACTACCCACTCGCAGAGAGTTCTCACACTTTCCTCTGGAAATGACTCACTAGATGTGTATTAAGCAGAGTGGGTGGATATTCCTAATTTCAATATATTTATTATGTTAAATCTATTCTATGGATATTTGATAATGCTGATTTTGATTATTAATTGGATATAATCAGTTCCAGAGTAAATCTTGGAAATTAACCAAATGCTTTTAATGTGAGTACAGAAATCTTGAATCATAATTTGGCAGATTCTTCAGAACAACAACTACAATAATAACAGCTTAGTTCTCTGACTCAGAATGCAGCTGTACTAACTCACCTGAAGACCTAGAACTACATGCAAAAATAATTAAAGGAGATGATTTCCAAGGAGTAAACAGCTGGGCTGGGCAAATTGTTTACACAGCTGTCAAATATAAAAATTAATATTCATATTTCTATTGCATCCCTTGTGTAATATTGTATTTATTTAAAAATAATTTAGTGTATCGGGCTTTGAAAATTCCCCTCCTTGCAAAGATTAATATTACAAATAAATATACAACTCGGAAATTGGTTTATTTTGGTTGTCTACTCAGTTTCTGCTGGTGGGTGGCAATTTGACATGGATAAAATAGAATCCATCCAAAAAGAAGTATCTCCTGGCAAATGGATTTCTTGTAAGCCCACTGTAATTTATGATTTATCTGTACAAAAGATACTAGATTCAACCTAGACATCAAGAAAAGACGTTGTAACAAAACCACACAAGGCATCCTCCATTGCTGTCAAGGAGGGACACAACTTTAATCAACTTTTATGGCATATCAAGGGATATATTGAGTGTTGCTCAGTAAACATGGTTTGAACTAGAACAGAGGTGGCTGGAGAATTCTGGGAGTTGAAGTCCACAAGTCTTAAAGTTCCCAAGGTTGTACACCTCTGAACTAGAGCCTTGGGTGGGGAGGGGGGGATGTGCAGGAGTTTTAAGGGATGTACTGTAATGTGTGTTTTAAGGCATCTGTTCTGTCCCTGAAAATGTCCTGAATACCAAAAATGGGTACATATTTTTTTTATCATACACTCATTCTGAATTTTGGAACTCTAGAGTCACCAAAGAATATTAGTGGATCATGTAACCAAAGTTCACATTTCTTTGTATGCCTGTTGTAGAATGTACAGCTATAGAGCCTGTATACGGCAGAGCATAGCAAGGATATCCGTAGTGCAAGTGATGTCTCCTACTTCACGGCATCTTTACACAACTGAGGTAAATTATGGAATTTTATGGGTTCCTCCTGTTAGAAAACAAGCTTCCTCTACAGATGTTACAGAACATTAAATCACAGTTCCATCATTCTCAGCCAATGGGAATTGGCTAAAAAAATGGGAATTGCAGTTTAACAAATTGAGATAATGTTGGGTTGGGGAAGGTTGTTATCATGAGCCTTGGTGGCGCAGTGGACTAAAGTGCTGTTAAAGTAGCACTTAGCTGCCAACTGCCTGCAATTACTGAGAGTTCAAATCTCACCAGTCTCAAGGTTGACTTCCATCCTTCCGAGGTAGGTAAAATGAGGACCCGGATTGTGGGGGCAATAAGCTGACTTTGTATAAAAAAGAACACCGCTTAGGATGTTCTTAGGGCTTAGGAGGGGCCAAAAGCCCTACTAAGCAGGTATATAGAAAAGTATGAAGGCTATTGCTTAACACATTGTAAGCCGCCCTGAGTCTCCAGAAAAGGGTGGCATATAAATCGAACCAATAAATAAATAAATAAATAAATAAATGAGTGAGGACCAAGGGTGAAATGCTCCCAGTTTGGACCAGATCGCCCGATCCGGTAGCAATGGCAGCGGGTGGCTTGGAGAACCGGTAGCAAAAATCCCTGCCCCCCCCCATGCCCAGCTGAGCCACACGATCATCAGAGGCTTTTTTTTTTACTTTTAAAAGCATTTTTTCTACAACCTCTTCCAATGAAAAAATGCTTTTAAAAGTAAAAAAAAAAAGCCTCTGATGATCGTGCGGCTCAGCTTGGATCATCAGAGGCTTTTCAAAGCATTTTTTTCTGCAGCCTTTTGGTCGAAGAGGTGTAAAAAAAATGCTTTGAAAAGTCTTTGACGTTCCCAGCTGAGTTCTCTGATTGGCAGAGAGGCATTTTTTAAAGAGTCTCTCTGACGATCCCAGCTGAGTTCCTGATTGGCAGAGAGGCTTTTCAAAGTATTAGGAAAAAATGGTTTCAAAAGTTACAAAAATAAAAGTTGGCCACGCCCACCCAGTCACATTGCACCCCCCACCAAGCCACACCCACAGAACCGGTAGTAACAGATTTTACATTTCACCCCTGGTGAGGACCTAATGAGAACAAGGGGAGGCAAGGAACACCATGTGTGTCCTGATCTCACCAGACAGATGAGACAAATTACATTCTGATTACTAGATCATTGTGGCTTCTACAATGGTGGGTTCAGATGATACTGACGTAATGAAAGACTTGACATATGGCAGCTGTTATGTCCTTATAAGGACATCCGCCTGGGATTGGCTGAAGAGCCTTTCGGCGGGAGTTTTGAATCCCTGTCAGTGGGCGGTGCGTCTGCCGGAGTGTATATAAGGAGAGCTCCGGCAGCGCACAAGCTGTTCAGTTCTTGTTATTAAAACTTGTTACTTGAACCCTGCTGGTCACTTCTTCTTTCCTGCGCCGATCTAACACTGGCGACGAAGGTCTAGAGAAGAACCTCCGCGTGGCACGATCGCCATAACGAGCTGAAGTCACTCGACGCGGTCTGAGAAATGGCAACGCCGCAAGCGCCGTTTGCCTCGCTAGCTCCCTTCAACCCCAGCCGGGAGAAGTGGAGTTCGTATATGATACGTTTCCGCCAATTCCTCCGGGGAAACGGCTACAACAACCTAGACGACGAGAGGAAGAGGGCTCTCTTCCTCGCTCACTGCGGCTCCAACGTTCTGGAACTCGCCGTCAATCTCGTCGCACCCAGGGACATTGAAGTTATGTCCTGGGTGGATCTGCAGACTGCCCTGCAAGACCACTATGCACCAACGGGCACCCCCATATCGAACCGCTTTACCTTCCGCCAACGTAATCAGAAGGAAGGCGAATCGCTTAAAGACTTTGTGGCGGCATTGCGTCAAATCGCTGCGAACTGCGAATTTGAGAACGTTGACAATGCCTTACGCGACGGGATCGTCTTCGGGATGAGAGATGCCAACCTCCAAAAGAAGTTCCTGAGCAGAAAAAGACTGTCCCTAAAGGACGTTCTTGAGGAGGCTACGGCTGCTGAAACATCCGAGACCGCCGCTGCTGCCATGCTCCAGTCCCGAGGGATCCATAAGATCCGCAAACCGTCATCTGAATCGTCCGAGGACTCTGCCACACCAACCGATTCAGAGGGAGAGTCGACCGTTTTGAAAGTTTCCCGCCCACCTAGGCGGGAAATTCAAAAAGATGGCCGCCGCGCCGCTCAGTGCGGCAGTTGCAAGGGACACCATCCCCGCCAATCCTGTCGCTGGCGGGATGCCACCTGCAGACGCTGTCTTAAGAGGGGGCACATCGCGGAGGCATGCAGAGCCTCTGATCCGGTTCCTGAATCGATCAAGCCCCAGAATCCAGAAAGTCGTCGCGACTCCCAGAGGTCATCCAAACGGTCCTCAACCCAGCAAAATTGCGACGACCGCAACAGTTATCATGGCGGCGCTGTGAACCAGACAACGATCGCCCTCACCAGCACCAACAGTGCCACAAAATTCCACGTGACACTGTTGGCAGAAGGCTTGCCGTGCACGATGGAAGTCGACTCAGGCTCCGTCTATTCGATCATGCCGATCTAACAGCAGCTTCCTATGTTCGTTTGCTTTGTTAGCCCATTACAGAATCAAGACATTGAAAAAAAATGAACATTTTATCTGGACACGTTTCAGAAAAAGCAGAGGTTGCTTCCAATGGCAATGCCTGAACGAGTTGTTTTTTTTCTATGGCTTGAAGGATATGAAATTCTGGCTGATGTATAGGTTTTCCTCACTGGTGAGCTTTGTGGATCCTAGCCTTTCCTATGGCAATTAGGAGGAGTTGCTGGTATAATTGTGACTTGTTGAGTTTTGTGACTGATATGAGTTATAGAAAACAGCAGGATAAGATTGTAAATCATGGTTTGGGGATACGCTGAAGCCAGAGACATGGGAAGAAGACATAAAATTGGACTTGCCAGTGATGCTATGAATAAATAATGAAAAATGCCTCTCATTTCCTTCCCCCATGACTTTCCGTCACTTTCAAAGACCTCTTTAGCCTCTCCCATCATTCCAAATGCTCTGTGCTAGCTGGGGAAATCTGAGAGTTGGTCCACAAGCCTTAAAATTGCCAAAGTTGGACACTTACTCTACCCTCTGCAACTCCACAAACCTTCTAGTTTGCTCTGATTTAAAAAGAATAGTTTATTCAGGTCCTTTTATTAAAAAGATTTTTTGTGGCAAGTGGATAGCTAGTTAATTTGCTCAGATAACAGAACAATCTGAGGACGGATGGCAAGGCATTATTTATGAGTTTTGGACCAGTCAATTTCTAAGCTTTGCTATCATCCAAACCGAATGAGGTATAGCTCAGTATGGTAAAGATGACATATATAGTACAAAGGGTCATACAATTTTTTAAAAACCAAATTTTAATTTGTTACAGACCAGGATGGGTAGCAGCTGGAGATCTTTGTTCAGAAAGTGCTTTTCCCCTCCCCCCCACAATTTGAGATGGAGGGCTCTTCCATTTCAATGGAGATCATGTTCTCTGCTTCCTATGGGAAAGCATCAAAATCAAACTCACTAAGATTGTTGAACGCAGACAATCTATACAAGACTGCACCTTTTTAGAGATCTTATTTTTTTGAAAGTCCACATATCAATGGTTTACCTTAGGTGCAGTCCCAGTTTTCACTTGGCATTTTCATTTAAAACATTTCCTTCTGTAAAATTTGTCTTCCTCAATTTCTTTCGCAGATTGTCCTCTTAGGACTGTTTGTATATTATTAGTGATTTATTATTTCATGTGATAATATCTTCTTTCATTGTTAAATTGATTTTCTTTACGGTAGAAATTCAAATTGCCACTATAAAAATAAAACTGTAATGTTATTTCTAAATTATATAGCTATGTGATAGAATGATCAGAAGCCATTACAGAACCTGTGCTAAATAGTTGCATTTATTGGCTCCCCAAACTAGGTTTTGATCAGTTCTGGTTTAGATGCCATATTTGTTTGAATAATAAGTCTAAAATGATTGCTAATCTTGATTTCTAATCTCAATGTATCAATCTTTTTCAGAATATAATGTGCAGCATTTTTTACTACAAATTGTATTTATTTTATATTAGTTTTGTCTATTAATTGGACATGGAATTATGTGTACAATACCCCTTCTGATAGAAAGAAAAAATGGTGATGCTGTCTTCCTTTGGCCTCTTCCCAAAGTATTTTTCCTCAACTCTCCAGAATATTATTTTATAAAAGAATTCAGTGAGCTGAAAAGTTATAGGAAGCACACATGAACACACCCACCCACCAAACAGAATTTAAAAACGATTGCTTCCATTAACAGCAAGAATAACACCAGTGCCTTTCCATTTCTCTGTCTTGTTGGTGACCTTTCCAACCTTCTCTCTTCTCAATGTATTCATTTGAGAAGAAGCTTGGAATGTATTGACAGCAACAGAGAGAACATATTTGGTCATACTCAATATGATACATGTCAATAAACTTAAAAGTTGTAAACTGCTTCTAAGATAATGCACTACTAGACAAAAAAGAGAGTGAGCGATGGAGACCTGATGACCTCATTACTATCAAAATGATCATATTTTTATTCCCTGGGATGCAATTGAAAACGGGCAACATTTTTGATTATCCCAAAGATTCTGACATGCCAATCCTTTCCTGAAATCCTGCAACTAAAAGAAGAGGTTTAGATGCATGAAGGAAACAAGTTGTAAAAACATTTATATTAACTGAGTTTATATCTGCATGCATGGTAAAATCATCCAAGCAAGGAAAGAGAAAATTAATGGTAGAAATTCAGGACTTTCTAAATCTCTGTGAACTTGTATTACTCCCCATTCTCATTTTATAAAAAACTGTTGAATTTTTATATACTGTACATTGAAACAATGGGAGAAGAAATATTCATAGCAGCTCTAGGTTGACATGGAGAAAGACTTAATTGGGGAGGGTCCCCCAATGAAAGACTAACACAGCATTATGGATCAACCAACTTCTCCAAATCATTTCACATTACGGCCTCTCAACATAATATCTGTCCTCACTTGACCATTGGGTTATTCATGCAACATTCAAACAAAGAGTTTTGGATATTAACATCCAAACCAATATTGTATCAGGTTGCTGAAATGGCTGACCAAAAATAAAATAATCTTCCAAAAGGAAAATGCTTGATGGTAGGTTTGACTCAATACTTATGACTCTAACTTTGTTGCTTATCACTATTGTTGTTTGTACATTGAGAGCTTATGCACCAGAAACAAATTCCCACAGCATTGGATCTAGATCAATGGCCCCAACCTTTTGGGCACCAGAGACCAGTTCCATTGAGAAAGGATTTTCCACAGACTGGCGGGGGCATGGCTTCATGTGCTGCCTGCATCCTACGGATAGGGCTTCACTTGTTTTTCTGGCTCAGTCCCTGGCATTCCACAGACCGGTGCAGATCCACAGACCAGGGGTGGGGACCCCTGATCTAGATGGTAGCACTGATATCATGTGAACATTGAAACTAGACAGGGTAAGATTAACTAAATGGGTTAGTTAATACATGTATGGAAGACGAGAAGAAATTTTAGGACAGTACTTTACATTACATTGAGAAGTTAAAAAAAATATCCTGCTGGAAAGCAACTATTTCTGAATTTTTGCTAAGTAGCTGTATGAATGAGTCCTATAAGTCATCAAGAATAAGATTTTCAGCACACCAATGTATTAGGTAAGTTAGACATTATCTATCTATCTATCTATCTATCTATATCTATCTATCTATCTATCTATCATCTATCTATCTATCTATCTATCATCTCTATCTATCATCTATCTACTGTATCTATCATAATATTTTCAGCACACCAATGTATTAGGTAAGTTACATATTATATCTATATCCATCCATCCATCCATCCATCCATCCATCCATATCTATCCATCCATCCATCCATCCATCCCTCCCTCCCTCCCTCCCTCCCTCCCTCCATCCATCCATCCATCCATCCATCCATCCATCCATCCATCCATCCATCCATCCATCCATCTATCTATCTATCTATCTATCTATCTATCTATATCTTTTATTTATTTCTAGCTATGTCTGTTTTCCCTCTCTCTTCTCTATCATCTCTCTCTCTCTCTCTCCCTCCCTCCCTCCCTACCTATCCGGGGTGAAATCCAGCAGGTTCTGACAGGTCCTGGAGAACTGGTAGCAGAAATTTTGAGCAATTCGGAGAACCAGAAAATACCACCTCTGGCTGGTCCCAGAGTGGGGAGGGAATGAAGATTTTGCAGTATCCTTCCCCTGCCACACCCATTAAGTCACGCCCACAGAACCAGTAGTAAAAAAAATTAGATTTCACCACTGTATCTATCTATCTATCTATCTATCTATCTATCTATCTATCTATCTATCTATCTATCTATCTGTCATCTAGCTATCTTTTATCTAGCTATATATCCACCCATGATCTATCTAACTGCTATAAACTATATACATTCCTAATAGTTTAATCAGTGCACGTCTTCTCATGGCACTGATGATGAAATATACTATTTCAGACCATAACTTTTCATGAGTAATGTGTACAAGAATTTTATCAAGTGAAATGTTTTGAAATTCTTAGAAAGACTCCAACAATGGTCTAATTTGTGGTTTATATCACACCCTAGTGCACAATACATTCATTGCTTTTTGTTTATTTAAAGTAATTTCATATGAATGACTTTGAAACAGGGTTTTTGTTTTGCTTTTTAAAATCAGATTATATAAAGATTACAAGAATATATTACGGTTTTAGTCATAGTATATTGCAGCTGATTGCTCTGCTATATGTTTTCTTACACAGAATTTTTCAAAGATATATAGTTTATCACATTTCTTTTTTTAAAAAAATCCTTGAACATATACAGTGAAAAATGTAGTTGAAACTACCAAAATAAACACCGGTTGAGAAGTTTTACTGAGTTTGATGTATGATAAATAATTCTGCTTTTGGGATGGATGGAGTGAGTCATTAGATAATGGATCAATTATTGTGCAGAAGAAAAAATAGGTTGTGAAATGATACATCTTTCATAGACTAATTTAACTATGCATCAGCTATGGAATACCAGCCAAGGTGTACATAAACAAGTACATTTTTTTACCATCTAAATAGCCTGGGTATATCCAGAAAGCTGCCAGCAGCAACATCAGGACATTATTAAATATTATTCATTACCTTCCATGGGAAAAAAAGACACTTAATCCTTCATCTGCAGTCCAGAAAAACTGTGGTGATATTCCCCGAGGGATTTTTTTTTCTTCTTTTGTACTTTGGAAGACTTAAATTTTGGCTTGCATTTAAGTTTGTGGATAAAACTCAGTGGGTTTATTTTTCCACCAAGGTAATGCCTTGATGGAATCAACTTAAAATTGTTTATCTTTCTGATTCACAAAAGGAGATGCACATTTAATTTCTGGGCCACCACTAGTTGCAAACAATGGAAAATCTAGCATGGTACCAATTTTACCATTACAGGCAACTTCATATTTATTATTGGAACCAGGAGTTTCATTCATGCTTTATGTAACTTTTTTACAAAGTGATAAAAAAACTCTATATAGCTAGATTGTGATGTCTACTATTTAATACACAGCACAATATTAAAATCAAGAACAAAAATGTCTAAGTGAGTATGGAACTCTGATCACTTAGAATACAGTGGTATGTAGTTTGGTAGGTGTCAACATGAAAACAAGATGCTACGCAAAGTAAAGGAGACAAATCCAGTTTTTCTTTATTATTTGCAATTCCATCATTGTAGTGGAGAAGAAATAGAATCAAACAGCAAAGCAATAGTAGACTGTTCCAGTTTTGATCACCTGATCTTTTCAGTGAAAGAAAAATCAGATATAGGAATTGAAAAGCTCACTACCAGAGATCTTAGAATGGGGAGAAACAACCTGGGACCCACTAGGTATTCTGAACTACAATTCCCACAGTTTTATGCTGTTGGCCTGCTTGAATGAAGCAAATGGAAGTTCAACTCCAATTTTTCTAAAAATCACCAGTTTGCCCATCCACCTCCCCCACAAACCCCACTATCTGTTGAAATACAAAATAATGTTGAATGTTCTGATTTCATTTAAGGGCTAAAACTGTATAGATAGTGCAAGGATAATATCTAGCAATCAACTGTCATTTACTCATCTCTGATAATGGAGGATTTTGCTAACGTAGACTCAGCTAGTGCCCAATGGTGGGTTTCAAAGTTTTTTACTACCGGCTCTGTGGGTATGGCTGGGTGGGCGTGGCATGGCTTGGTGGGCATGGCTTGGTGGGGGTGGCAGGGGAAGGATACTGTAAAATCTCCATTCCCTCCCGATCAGCTGGGACTTGGGAGGCAGAGAATAGGTGGAGGTGCAGCCATTCAGAGGTGGTATTTACCAGTTCTCCGAACTACTCAAAATTTCCAGAATTGGTCAGAACCTGCTGAAACCCACCTCTGCTAGTGCCACAGGAACTAATTGCCTTTTAAAGTACAAGACACCCTGTGTGGTGACATTTTGCTACTACCTGTAGCCTCACCTTACCTGATGGACTAATTAGCTAAAGCGTCTAAACAGGATCTGCTCACAGGACTTTTTCCCTCCCACAACATGCATATAAATTTTTTAATCTCTTCTTTCCCAATCTTGGCTATAATAACTATTTCAATGACATCACAAAGAAAGAAGGAAAATCAACTACTTGGTTGTTTTTAAACTACGGTAAAAAAGTAAAGATAAAAGAAAATCAGTATGCTAAATTTACCAAGTTATATATGGCAGCTTCATAAGCTCATTTCTTTGGCTTTTGGTCCCACCATGTGGAACTAATGAATGGATAGCATATGTAACGTTAGAGCAATATTTCTGATTTACTCCCTAAAATGCTTCTGATTGTTTCATGCCTTCCTCAATCAATATTTTCTTATTTAAAATTCCAAATGCAATTTTCCCCCCACTCTTAGGCTTGTCTCCAAAGAAAGTTAATTGTGTGTGACTAGTGCAATAGTCCTGCTCATGTCAGTGGGACAAACACCCATACCTTGGTCTTGCTAACATCCCATTGATTTTGGAAGGAATTTGGAATGATTAATTTTCTCTGGATGAGGCCTCACTGCTTGGAGGGGTCTGTATAGTTGTTTTCAATTTTCTGCTATCTCATATGGTAAGAATAAATAAGTGCTATTTTGGTTAAGAATTTATAGGCGATATTTAATGTGCAGGCTAGTTGGTTGGAGTGTACAATGAGGAGTCTCTAAATTACTAGCATATCAGCAGGGCAGCGTTCTCTGCATATATTTAGGGATTCAGTCTGAAGCAAGAATCACTGCCTTTTTCTTTTAAATGCTCCTATTTATCATAGGGACAAAAGTACAGTAACTGATTGGAGAATGCAAGACAATTCAGTTAGTCTGATTACACTGTGATTTCATATGAGTTTAAGGATTTTAGTCTTGATTTTTCGGACCGGGCAAGAGGGTTTAACAAGGTTCCATCTTCTTGCCATACGGATTGATCAATTAGGATTGGCCACAATGAAGTAGTTACAGAAATTCCACTTTTCTCCATTCATGGTCTGTGGCTCTGGCTAGGAGGCCTCAGGCTAAACAGCCTACAAGACCAATGGAAAGCAAAGCAGCGAAGAGAGAAATTTAAAGGCACGTCACCTTGTTTTAGCATATTACTAGCAACATGAACATGTGTCCTCTGTCTTGTAGAAGTGAAAGAAATGACATTGAAAGAGACAATGAGAGTGCCCAGTCTCACTGATCTTCCATATATAGCATTAGCTATTGTTAAATGACAGTCCAAGACCAATTCTTAAAAGTAGCTGGCTCTCCTACTACTTCAGGAGCAAACTAAGGGAACGCTGGTGCTTAGAATTGTTTGACAACATTGAATATATAGTCATTCTGACAGCTTTTGGCATATAGAAAGAATAAAGGAAGGAAGGGGGCAATTGCCAAAAAAACACCAGCAATTTTCCATAAGACCAGCTTTTTATTCTTTGCTCTTCCCCTGCCCATTTCGTGTTATTTTCTCCCTTGAGTTGAACAAGAATGGCATATTAAATTATACTGCATTGCTCAATATGTTATTTTCTTAGTTTAGTATTTAAGGTAGGGAGATGGTTGGTTAAGAAATATGAAAAATAAATAAATAAATACATTTATAACAATGTACTCAATATCCATTGATATGAATAAAAGACTGCCTGCAGGCTTATAGGCACCATTGCTGGAATCTGAACCCCAATTTCACCCATAAGTGAACCAATTTATGTTTCCCAGGTATCCCAGCATTTTAGTCTTATTTTCTGAGGGGTGGGGTGGGGGATCCCTATACAGAAAAGTTGCCAGTAGATGAATTAAAATGATACTTACAGACTTGCTCCTTAGGATTTGTCCTCTTTGGTTGTAGAAGTTACCCACTTGGTACTGGTCTGTTTGTATCAAAGATAGTTCAGTGTGTGTCCATTAGATGGATACAACTTGGGAAAATCTAGTAGTTTTAGAATAGAATAGAATAGAATAGAATAGAATAGAATAGAATAGAATAGAATAGAATAGAATAGAATAGAATAGAATAGAATAGAATTCTTTATTGGCAAAGTGTGAGTAGACACACAAGGAATTTGTCTTTGGTGCATATGTTCTCAGTGTACATAAAAAGAAGAGATACATTTGTCAAGAATCATAAGGTACAACACTTGATAGTCATAGGGTACAAATAAGCAATTGAATCATACTAGGGAACAATCAATATAAATTGTAAGGATACAGCAACAAATTACAGTCATACAGTCATAAGTGGGAGGAGATGGGTGATAAGAATGATGAGAAGATTAATAGTAATAATAATGCAGACTTAGTGAATAGTTTGACAGTATTGAGGGAATTATTTGTTTAGCAGAGTGATGGCGTTCAGGAAAAGACTGTTCTTGTGTCTAGTTGTTCTGGTGTGCAGTGCTCTAGTTGAATAATACTTTTATGAACTACAAGTCTCCCTCAAGTTGAGTTCAGTTCTCAAGGATTTTACTAATGTATCCATGTTTTTTACTTACCTTTGCCTTTTTTTCAGGTGTGTCTCTATGTATAATTTTGGAAAGATTCTGAGGCTTGGCTTCAATTACTAGAAAGAAATATCCTTGAGGCTCCCCATGAAAGAGGTAGATTGATCCATATTTTGACTAGCTTTTCAAAGGTGCTGAGTACTTAGTACTACTACTACCACTACTACTGCTGCTGCTGTCTGTGTAAATTATGGATGGTCAAAACCTTTGAAAAGGAGGCCAAAATTGTCCTTAAACATTAAATCCTTCAGGGCAGGATTTTTAGGACTTGTTCTATAAACTGTAGCACTGTCTCCCCAGACAATAATATATGAGTAATAATAGTAATAATAATAGCTAGCAGATTTTAGCCAGGAGTTAAGGATATTTGATGTGGTACTCCCAGGACTTTCGTGGAGCATTTTGTTCTTTTCAACAAAAGTGAGCTCTTGTTTTACAGGCCATTATCCTTGCAGTACAAAATAGAAATGCCTGAAAGCAATTTGGAAGTGGAAAGGTGTTTGTCTGCTCATGTGCAGCTTGGATGATTTTCCATAATTTCTTATTTCGTTTTCTTGAAATAACTTTAATCAAATGCTGCCAACTGGCAGCCTCCCTGAACTAAGAAAGGGCTGGTTTGCTTGCAATTATTTTGCATCGTGATGCCAAATGACCAGACTACTTAAGCTAAATGCATCCATATGCGATTATAGAGTTCACATGCCCACCATCTAGCAAAAAAAATATAAAATATAAAATATTCTTTTAGTGGTGATTTCACTGGATAGGGATTGATTTGTGAAAAGGCAACAAGTAGGATAAATAGTTAATTGAGCTAGAAATCTCTAATAAATGACTGTAAGGCGGATGATGCACATATTAATTGGATTAATAATATATAAAGTAATGGTTTATTATCCATGGTTTGAAGAAGCTACAATTAACCATGATTATCAACAGCTAAATTTAAGTATGAATTAAAAATCATATTAAGTCAAAATAAAAGCACATTGATAGAGCGGCATGGTGGCCTAGTGGTGAAGATGTTCGCCTCCCATTCAGAAGGTTGAGAGTTCAGTCCTAGGTAGTGACAGATGTTTCTCTCTCAGGGCGCAAAGAGAAAACATCTGCTGAGAACGCCACATAGGCATCAGGAAGGGCATCTGGTCAGTAAATGCTCAGCTCTATTCAGTTGCCCTGATTCTACTCTAAATTAAGGAATTACAGGGTCATAAAAAAGCACACTGACACACTATGGTTTAGTTTGACATGTAAACCCAAAAAACTATTTATTACAAACTTAATGTCTCCACGCCCAGTGCTAAACGAAACTCAAAACAACCACATTATACATAACACAGGGGGGTGTCACTTCTAGGTTGACAGCTACATTTTACTGCATTTGTTTCATTTTTCTCTTTTTTTTTCTTTGTTCATTCATTATTATTCCTCAGTCTTTTCTTTCTTCTTTCTTCTTTATTGGCCAAGTGTGACACACAAGGAATTTTTCTCCAGTGCATAAACTCTCAGTGTACATTCAGACAACAAGGTAATAATAAAAAGTAAGATACCAATAGGAGAAAGTAGTAGGAAACACGAGAAGGATAATAGTAACACAGCCCTATTACATGGGTAACTATCTCTATACATAAGAGTGTTATGTCTACAATGCAGTATCTTTCTTTGTAAACATCTATTTTCCTATCCAGAGACTCAGATTCTATTAGATTTTAGTGTATTTATTAAAATAAAAATTCTCTAGTCATTGGCGCTTCAATACCGGATTGAATTAGCATCATCATTGCAAAACCACATGTCTTTTGTCACACTGGTTCAAAGGGTAAATTGGAGCTATTTAGAATAGAATAGAATAGAATAGAATAGAATAGAATAGAATAGAATAGAATAGAATAGAATAGAATAGAATAGAATAGAATAGAATAGAATAGAATTTTTTTTATTGGCCAAGTGGGATTGGTCACACAAGGAATTTGTCTTGGTGCATATGCTCTCAGTATACATAAAAGAAAAGATATGTTCATCAAGAATCATAAAGTACAACACTTAATGATAGTCATAGGGTACAAATAAGCAGTTAGGAAACAATATCAATATAAATCGTAAGGATACAAGTAACAAAATTACAGTCACACAGTCATAAGTGGAAGGAAATGGGTGGTGGGAACGATGAGAAGATTAATAGTATAGTAATAGTTTATGGAGTAGTTTATGGAAAAGTTTCATTTTTGGAAAGGCAGATCTCATTCTGTTTCGTGATTGTGTGACCTAGCATAACAGGATAGTAAACCCCGTTAAAGAGACCATGAGAATGCAGCTTTCTGAATCAACATTAGAGCCTGGATATGCAGTGAAAAAGCAAGCTGGCCTAGACTGAGGCCTAGAATGAGATACTGTACATAGAAATGCTGACAATGAATAAACAAAGAAAAAGGAGAGGAGAAGGTGACTTAATGAAATTATCCAACTGAGCGAAGGATCACTGAAAAGAAACAAAATCCCCCTGATGCTTCTGCCCTATATCTTCCCTGCTAACATTTGCTCTATTGGAAGACACTAAGATAAAAGCTGAGTTACGATATTGGCTCTTCCAAGATTGTTACTTGGAGGCTTTATAGCCAAGATTTCTTTTGAATCCTTTTCAAAACCTTTTGTCATTCACTTACAGCTTCTGAACATTTTGAAGGGTCCTTGGTGCTCTCTGAGGGTCCTGAGCTTGGTTGTTTTCTTGTAGACATTTCATTAACCTAATGAGGTAACATCATCAGTGCAACACTGCATTGATGATAATTACCTAATTAGGGTAATGAAACATTTGTAAGAAAACAACCAAGCTCAGGACCCTTCATTTCAACCCTGAGCTACAAATATTCTCCTTTATAGGAACATTTTTCCCTAAACAATGTCACTTCTGCTATGTAACACAACCTGTTTGGGTGTATCCCACAATTTTTATAGCATCTTCTTGGTGCTGGTGCTGTATTTTTTTTCCCTACCAACCACCACTCAACATCAGAGAAGTCATGGCTGAGTAACATTTTCAACTGGAGGGCATCACTGGTCAAGATAATGTTAAAAATTGTCTAAATTTTAAGATAAATCTTTCCATCAGATCTTGTATAATATTGTTTGTGAGATTCAAACAAGAACATTGAAATCAAGTCATAAGCCAAATGGTTTACGAACAGTAATAACTAGGTTTACACCATTGTGCTAAGCATGTTCCGGTTTAGAAAATAGTCAATTACTTTTTCAGCAATTCAGTTTGATTTTAGAAAAAGTATACAATTGATGTAACTTTTGCTTGTAATGTTCTTAATAAAATAAAATACAGTACAGCAACTTTTTAAATGCCTGATTGTTTTGTCTGAGCCTTGAGAGAAATACACACACTGACGGGATGGATTGCAGATAGAAGAGCATTATTTATTTATTTATTTAAATTTATATACCGCCCTACTCCCAAAGGACTCAGGGCGGTGAACAGCCAAGATGAAATACATATAGTTCGAATGTTAAAAGACATTTAGAATACAATAAATATTTTGGCCCAATAAACAAATTTAAAACACCCAATTTAAGAGAAATTTAAAAAACAATTTAAAGGGAAAGTTAGGCCAGGCCCGCCTGTTGGAACAAGAATGTTTTGAGAACATGACAGAGAGCACGCAAATCCGGGATCCTCTGTATCTCCGGTGGGAGCTCATTCCAGATGGTAGGTGCCCCACAGAGAAGACTCTCCCCCTGGGGGCCACCAGTCAACATTGTTTGACCGACGGCACCCCAAGAAGCCCCTCTCTATGGAAGCGTATATTATGAGGGAAAAATGGATTAACCTTTAGTATATATATATAATAAACAATATAAATCCACCCAGAGTCACTTCAACATTTTATTCTTATTTATGTATTTTTATCCCACCATTATTGTTTTTATACGCAAGGGGTGAACACAAACAATACTCCTTCTTTCATTTTCCTCACAACAATAACCCTATTAGATAGTTGGGCTGAGAGAGAGGAACTGCCCCAAAGTCACCCAGCCGCCTTTCATGCCTAAGGCAGGACTAGAACTCACAGTCTCCTGGTTTCTAGCCTGGATTTTTAAACAGTAGATCAAACTGGTTCTTATTAGCAAAATTAATTTAGACCTGTTATAGAGCTTCTAATATTTTAGGATAATAATAAAAACTAATGAAGAAAAGAACACTATGAATTCTAGATACTTGGCCCTTTAAAAACAACGTAATTCTCCCCTCATCTGTTCTTCATTTATAAAATGAGAGAATATGACTTAGGTTTGCAAAGTTTCACTTGAGTGCTAAGCTGAAGAATTCCATTACAATATATTATTATACAACAAATTTTGTAGAGATGAGATCTCATTGTGTGAACTCCCAAGTGGCAGCTGTTAACAGTTGGCAGAATCCTTTGAACTCCATTTACTTACAGTATTCAAAAGATATACAATTATGAATTAAATCAGATTACTGTGTGTTTATGTTAAAAGCCTGTTTTTAGTTCTCACGTGACAGGCATCAGGTACAATAAGACGTGCCAAAATTTTTAGTCTGCCATCACTGAAAAAAGTCTATCAAGAATGGCTTTTTTTCATTCATTTTTACTCATACAAGAAATGTAATTGATTTGGTTTTGAAAAAAAAAATTGCTTAATTCGGTTTCACGTGAAATGCGGTATGTGTCTGTCATCCTTGAAAATGCTGGTGGCTCCCAACTAATGTCAGTAAAATTTCTGGAATTCATATTTTTTTTCAGTTTACTGTAAGAATGTGTGGGTGGAGAGGAATCAGAAAAGTTTGAAGTTGGAAATGCTCCTTTCTTTTCTTGTAAGAGGGAAGAGGAAGAAAACTATATAAAGGATAAAAATGTCATAGAAGTTTAAAAATCAGTGCATTTTCCTTGGCAGGTTGTTTCTTCCCTGCGACTTTTTGATCTGGATTTTCCCTCTTCTTCATATTTCCGGGTGTAACTTTTATGAACTATTTAAAAAGAACAGAGTTTGGTGACAAGCTCATTTTTCTTTCTTTTTAATCTCTCCTTTTTGGAAAAGTTCGTGCCTGTCTCTAATGCTGCAAGAAAAGGAGCTGTACATTAATTGAATATAGCAGCTGAAATAAAACACCAGCTCCGATTCTTGCTGAATTTCCATAAGTGCCTCTTAAGTTCCCAAGTCTTCCCTCAAGGAGTCTTCTAGTGGCCAAAGCTTTGGGGGAAGAGTATCAGAAAGGCAAGTGGGACAGTGAACTACGTTTCCTTCTGAGTCACCTGCCAGGGACAATCTGGGTGAATAAAAAAAGTCCTTTATCTTAAAATGTTGCTTGGTGCTGAAAACAGTCCTCTAGGTATGATCTTTAAAAATATTACTGAAATGTGAGTGTTTTGCAGGAGTTGCCACAGAAACACACCACCCCATGTAGGATTCAAAATAGGATGTCTAGACAAACTCCTACTGTCTGACCTTTTATGTATTTCCTAATCCAAGCGATTTTGCCAACCAATTGGGTGACTAAGCAGCAATCCGCTTTATATAGTGTTATAAAGACCCAACGAGGCCCAAATCACCATTATAAATTTCAATTGGGTTTCTTCAGCAACTCTCAGCTTCCTTTACCCACACAAGCCCTGGGAGGATTCTGGGCTGTGATGTGTGCACTGGATCATCATGAAGTAATTTTGGAGTGTGTGTGTCTGGAGGTAGGGGTGGGGGGAGAGGCAGGGAGTGTGCTGTAATATCCGAAAGCCACAACTGGATTGTGAAACAGAGGCTGCTTTCATCCAGCAGGACTCAAGAGTTTATATAAAGCCAAAAAGGAAGACTGGAGAAAATCTCTGGTGAAAACAAAAACAGAGAAGCCAGTGGCATTACAGTCTAGAGAGCTGCCGTTTCTTTTGGGGCAGCCTTTGGTCTGCTTCTTTGTAATATTAGATGTTGAAAGTGAACTAAACATCATTTCACCACTTGCAACTCTCACCGCCTCCCCCCTCTCCCCGAAGTAAACATGTTTATGCGTTCCTCATCTTGGTCCTTGTTCCCAATTCTGTAAAAAGCAAACTAGAACTGATTTGAAAAATAATCCATCAGTCATGAGGTAGAAACAAAAATTCCTCCCAAATTTATCTTCTTGTCTCAAGAACTCTCCAGATTTATTTACAGATTGCAACATTTGAATTTAAATGTCTCATGATGTCCTCCCAAAAATGTGCCATGATTTCCAGTCATGGTCAATGGAGATTTCAATGGGAAAAACTAATCTAGACAGCTGCCTTGAGTCAGTTCTGGTCTCTAAGTTACTGTTCCCTTGCAATGGAGACTGACAATGAGACTCTTCCCCAATTCATTGATTCATTCATTGATTCATTTGTTCAGTCATTCATATTCAAATTAAATATCACTAACAATATCCTGTTTGTGATTCCCACTTTCTCTCACTGCTATCCAAGGGATTTTCATTCAAGCATCTGGCTTTCAATGACCTCTAAATGACAGATGGGAGTCTGACTGACTTCGACCCCTTTTCATTGTGTAATGCATAAAGAGGTGTGAGGGCTTTGATTTGAGTATCCACCATATTGCTGATCAACCTAGAAATTTGCTATCTTGTGTGGGAGGTGTCAATATGCAGAAGGTCTTCTTCCAAGAGGCCCCAAAGGAGGAAGAGTGTGGAGATAACACAGTCTGTATATCTTCAACAGATCAGGCCTCCAATGCATCCAATGCATTCAGTAGAGCCCTTTCCATGACTGCAGCAACCTGATTACTGTACTTATTGGCAACAATTTAGTCACATGCCAATTATGTGCTGGCCTTCCATTTTCCTCCCATCAATTGGAAGTCCAAATTCAGCAACTCACAATTTTCCAGAAAGAGGAAATGGGATGTAGATAGAGAGTTGAGGGGTTTACTTGGTATCCTCACCCTTGTCACTTTGTTGTTCTTTTGTCTAAGAGATTGCTAATCCAAAGTCACTTCCTTTTGCCTGACTTCCCAGGCAAACGGGAAGTCTAGACTCACATAAAGCAAATGTTCTTTTGACATTTGATGACATGTAGCTAGTTAGGTGCTAAGATTTGCCTATCCTATATTTCCTATCAACAAATCTCAGTTCCCTTCTGATTATAAAACCTGATTTGTTAATCCTTGCTTTCAGAAACAGTGTGTGTTAAGTGTATTAAACTGCTTTACAAACTGCATTTGTAAAATGTGAAATCCATTTATTTATTATGATCTATGTGAGTTCCATGGGATCCTTACAACAGTTGATAAGAAGGGATCTCATAGAGAATCGAAATAAGAATAAATACACAGAAAGAAACTTGCCTCTTGAATTGCCACCAAAGATTCTATTTTTTTTTCTCTTGTGTAACATATCATGAGGGACACGGTGGCTCAGTGGCTAACACACTGAGCTTGTTGATTGAAAGGTCGGCAGTTCAGCAGTTCAAATTCCTAGTACCATGTAACGGGGTGAGCTCCCATTACTTGTCCCAGCTTCTGTCAACCTACAAGTTTGAAAGCATGTAAAAGATGCAAGTAGGAAAATTATGACCGCCTTTGGTGGGAAGGTAACAGTGTTCCATGTGCCTTTGGCGTTTAGTAATGCCGGCCACATGACCACGGAGACGTCTTCAGACAGCGCTGGCTCTTTGGTTTTGAAACGGAGATGAGCACCACCATCGCCCCTTAGAGTCGGGAACGACTAGCATATATGTGCGAGGGGAACCTTTACCTTTAACATAACATGCTGAAGAATATTTGTAAATAGCCATGCTTGAAATATGTCACCATGTGGATTTTTTTTTCTTAAGAGTTGTCCCCCATTTTTTGTACACTTATGTACATTTTTCAGTCATTCTTGAGAATGTCCAGGATATGGCGATGAAAATGGATGAAATGACATGCTGCATATTTTTTAGATAGGGCTAAATGATCCTGCTTGGTAGCATGAATGAGTTTGAGGAGAGGAATGAAAGAGATGCGGGAAGAAGGGGAAGAACAGGCTTTCTGAACAGCTGACAAGTCAGTCTGCAAAAGTGGTTAAACTAGCTAATTAATTGTAGGAGAAAGAAAAATCGCAGCCGGTGATGATGACTAACTGGCTGAAGGGGCCAGTTCATGGATTTTGCTTCACTCCACTTCAACTGTATTTTTTCCCCCCTACTCCTTGAAAACACAAGGGGCCCTTGAAGTAAATTCTGCTTCAAGAGACGTTTCTGCAGCTGGAATGGAGAATGCTTTCGGGAGCAGAGAGGAGGAAAACTCTTGGCACAAAGGCGAGAAAACTCCTTTGCGGAATCGTTTCTTCATATATCCAGAGGGAGAAGAGCAGGAATGGTTTAAAATGTTGTTGCTAGCAGTGGATGACTCATCCTGGAGGGTTCTCTGGGCACCAATGTATTTGAATGTCATTTTCATTGACTACAGAGCTGTGTGTATTGTGCAGTCATAAAAATAAAATGAAACACATTTTAGGTAGCAATGGGTTATAAAGTAAGTATGAAAACCATTCCTGGATCAACAGATCATAAATAGGTCAGTGATTGATTACAAGGGGGTTTTTTTGTCTTAGAAAAGAAGAACTATATTTCAAACTTGTTCAGAAACTCTGGCCATCAGTGGGAATGCAATAATTCTCACCCTGGGCTTTTTAGCTTCTTTTTTCATGACTAGAAAAGACAGTGAGATAAAAAGTACAGTATCTAAGGATAACAGTTGTGAATGTTACTTATTTTTGCCTTGGAGCAATTCCTCATTATGGGTTATGTAGTACTTCCCATTGCCTCAACTTTCTTGGAGGAAAGAAATTCCTTATCCTGGTTTCTTTCTCTTAAAAAAATGGGGCATTCACAATTTTAGCAACTTACTTGCCTGTAAACTGATACAATAGAGATAATCCTTGATTTACAACAGTTCATTTAGTGACCACTCAAAGTTACAATGGCACTGGGAAAAGTGACTTATAACCGTTTTTCACAGTTATGACCTTTGCAGTATTCCCATGATCATGTAATCAAAATTCAGATGCTTGGCAACTGGTTCATACTTAAGACAGTTGCTGTGTCAATAGGGAAGCCAGATTCACTTAACAACCGTGTTACCAACAAATGCAGTGATTCACTTAACAAATGTAGCAAAAAAGGTCATGAAATGGGGCAAATCTCACTTAGCAAACAGATATTTTGGGATCAATTGTGGTCATAAGTCGAGGACTACCTGTAATATTTAATACAATCATTATTTATTTAATGATAAATAATGATAATGGTAGTGTAGCAAAAAGTAAATAATACAGTAAAAAAATATGAAAGAAGTTATCATTTTGATCAGTGGCTGAGTCAACATTTCACAAACTGACCACAAGCAGAGTCAAGACTGAATGGGTAGAATTATTCATTGGAAACTTTGCTCAAGGTTTGAATTTGAATGTGATAAAAACTATTGGGGCCCTCAAGTTGAAAAGATTTGAGACAGTGAGCGGGTTAAGATTTTATGGGAATTTAAGACCCAAACAGACAGGCATCTTACTTATAACACGTCTGATCAGCAGTGGGTTTCACATTTTATTACCACTAGTTCGCCACACGAGCGCTCACTTTGTGTGCATGCCCCCCTACTTAGCGTGCATGTGCGCCTTCTGTGCATGTGTCCAGCCTTCCACACGTGTGCTTTGCTCACACGTGTGCCTTCTGCACATGTGCCTGACCTACCACGCATGCACTTTGCTCTCTTGCATGCCTTCCGCGTATGCACCCTGCCTCAAAAACATGTCTAAATAGGACGGCATAGAGTAGGGCGGGCGGGTGGGTGGGTGTGGGTAGGCCCAACTGTGATTTCCGCTACCGATTCGCCTGAACCGGTCCAAACCAGCTGAATACCACCTCTGTGCCTGATATAATAATCATTGAATGGAAGAAAGCTTGGTTCACTGATGTTACTAGCCCGGGTGATGTTGGGATTGAGGAAAAACAATTGGAAATGAAATATTGAGAGTTGGAGATCAAAGTTGAACACTTACAGAAAATGAAGTCCACTGTTATACCAGACATGACTGGAGCCCTCAGAGCGATATTTTTAGGAGCTTGTTGATATTTGGAAATATTGAATTTATCTGACCTGAACACTCAAATTTTATAAAAAAACCACCCTGCTCAGAACTATCTATATTTTTAGATGCTACCTTAATAAATCTTAGGTCCTCCAGTAGAACTTGAATTATTAAGTTTTATTAAGTCTTGTGAATTTTAACTCCAGATTACCTACATAAATTAAATAATCTGTTGAAAAAGAAAAGTATGCATTCACTGATTACATAAAAGATAGCCAAGAATAAGCATTGATGCAAGTTAAAAATTGGAAGTTACTTTGCAGGAAACAAAACATGCATATCAAAATAATGTAATAAAAACAAAAACAGATTGCTGGTAAGGAAAAGCATTACACGGTCAGTTTCTACAAAAGATCAAGGGGAAAGTAGATAAAGATAAAACATGGCAATGGCTTAAAGCTAGAATATTAAAAAGAGAAATGAAGGCTTGATTTTGGCTGCTGAAGAGCAAGCTATTCAAATTAATATAATAGAGGTCAGAATTGAAAAATCAAATCAAATTCAAAGTCCAGATTGTACAAAGAAGCAAAAGAAACAATAGATTATATACTCAGCTTGTGCAAGAAGGTTGCACAAACTGATTACAAACAAAAACATAACACAGTCATCAAATGATTCACTGGAACATTTGAAAAGTTATCATGTGCCAGTAATTAAAAATTGGTGGGAACAAAGAACTGACGAAGAAGTAAAAATGAGCAAGTTAAAATATTATGGGATTTATGAATACAAACTAATGAAGTCTGAGGCCATAACACACTAGATTTAACTGGTTGAAAAGAAGAAAGGGTGGATAATTGATGTGGCAATACCAGAATATAGTAAAAAAGAAGACAAAAATTGGAGAAGATCACGAAATACCAAGATCTGAAAACTGAAATTGAAAGATTATGGCATAAGCCATAATGTGGTGGTGCCAATGGTTATAGGCGCGCTGGGTACCGTACCAGAAAATCTTGGACGGCACTTATAAAAAATATGCATTGACAAAATTTCCATCTGTCAATTGCTTTGAACCTATGCAGAACATTTCGGTTCATCTCCCTTTTGAAGGGATAAAAATAAAATGATTTAATGATTTGAAAATCAACCAGTGTTAAAATAAGACAATATGGTTCCTTCTAGCTTTAGATACTCAGTTCCTCCCAAATTAAAATTGGATGAAATAAAACATTTGGTACTGATAAGATCACAACACTTTAAGCATCAATCTCCCATAAAATGCTACAGGGAAATTGGACACAGATCCAGATGGAGAGGAACTGACGTTCAAATATCATAGATGGAGCAAGACATAAAAGATGGTTAAAGACAAAGAAACAATCCGGAACAAATTCTTGAAGTAATTAACAGACAGATTCAGACCATCCAAATTCATAAGGGGGAACAGCATACCTTCAAACAAAGAAATCTAAGTTCAGGCTTCAATTTAGCTAAACCTTGGTTTAGAATATTTCCCTTACCTGGGAGAAAAGGATTTTTTCCCAGTTTGCTTCTTCAGGGTAGCTTGTTTTGACTAATCCCTGACTCCCAGAGATTGCAACCCTCATCAAGGTTTTAGGAAAACTTCCTCTTAGGTCCTGTGAACTCCCTAGAAATATTGGCGCCTTATCACACCTTCAACCCAGAGACACTTATCTCTGTCCTGCCTGAGGGCTCAGACAGTCCACTCTGTTGATTTAATTTCTCCTCCACTCAAGCAGGCCTTTTCTTTGCTTCCTGAATCCTGAAGATGTTCTTGGCTTTGATATTAGATTCTTCCTCACCTTTAGTTCCAGGGAAGTTTAACTCCATTCTTACCATGGTTCCTCCAGCCTGAGCCTTGCTTGGCTATATTCTTCCATTAGTTTAACAAAACTGCATGGCTGCTCCCAAACTCCACTTCGCTTAATCAGTTTCCTCTTCCACACCTTACTCCCCTCACAAGTGAACTGCTCCTTTCCATATCTCAGTTCTCTCCCTCCCTTTAGTCTCATACACTAATTTTTCCCCAGCAAGGGCAGGGCTGAGGAGAACCTGTTGAACAAGTTCAGACAAGTGTCTTCACCCCCATTCCTTTAGCTTGAATTTTGCAGTTAGGGTGAACTCTCCTGCCTGGGAAATTGGGCTTGTATCAGTGGTGGTATTCTGCTGGTTCTAACCAGTTTGGGAGAACCGGTAGCGGCGGTGGTGGAGACTCTGCCCACCTCTGGACGTCATCACTCTTGCTCTCTAAATGCGCAGAAGGCACATTTGCGAACCAGTAGCGAAGGTAAGTGAATACCACCCCTGGCCTGTATGTATTAGCTGATAGGTTGCAGATGTACCAACCTAGCCCATGTATATCGCACACTATGCAAGATTGAGTCTATGTTGGAGAGAAAAGCATCTGCCATACCCTAACTGAATAAATGGGAGCAGGTGCCCATCAGTACAATAGCCATAAAAAAAGATATCTCTTTGATATACCTTCTAGCCATCAATCTTTATTTGATTTCAAACTCAGGCAGCACTTACCTGTTGCCATGATTGCTCTTAAAATCTATGGAAAGATAAATAACCTTTGCAACTTTACTTTGTCATCCATATGGATTTCAGTATAGCTTTATACTTTGCCAAAGTATTTGCATGAATCTCAGTTCAAAAGCAGGGTTATATTTATGAGTCGCTGTATTCCTAGCCAATCCTATTGACAGATATTCCCTTTGTTACTGCTCATGTGCCAGTTTTTTTTGTTCTCTCCCTTGTTTTACCTGATCTGTACATCCCCCATTTTCTTGCTTAGTTGTAAGAGAATTATACAATTGTGGTGTCTCCAAATATGAAACAGTTTATCTCTTGTGAAAGGCTATGTTTTATTTCTCCTAATCCCTAGAATTGATCTAAGGTGACTCACCAGTAAACTTTGCCTGTCTAGCAACCCAAATAAGCCAGCATAATTAAATACATTTGGACATAAGAAAAACAAAAACAAGGGCTGAAATAATAAATGCTGCATTCTTAAAGCTTTAGTTGTGTACACATTTATTTAGGTGTAGTTTATACTGAATTAAAAAGACTTAGGTTGAGCTGACATCCATTGGCTTACAGTATAAGGATACTTAACAGATGAGTCCCTGTAAAACCATCGAAGTCACAGATATTTATTGTATCTGTGATCTAATAAAGATTTGATTTGATCACTTCTGGATAAGCATCCTTAGGTTTAAGACTGAAAGTTGGAAACTATCTTTATTCTAAAATCCATCTTTTCTTGATCACTGTACTTCTGTAAATTTAGAGCAATAGCCGACTTCAGAAGGTACCATATTTTTCTGACTATAAGATGCACCGGAATATAAGACGTACCAAGATTTCAAAGAGGTAAACAAGAAAAAAAGTTTTTGCTCTCCCCGGCCCCAAGGAGCATTCTGCAGACCTTTCAAACCCTCTGTGTGTCCCGATTTTTCGCAAAAATACAGCCTACAGAGGGTTCGTGAGGCCTGCAGAGTGCTCCTGAGGGCCAGGGAGGGCAAAAATGCCCCCATTTTCATGAAAAACGGGCCCATTTTGCTCTCCCCAGCCCCCAGGAGTACTCTGCAAGCCTCCCAAACCCGCTGCAGGCTCCGTTTTTGCAAAAAACAGGCCTGTTTTTGGTAAAAACGGGACATGTGGGGTGGGGTTTCGGGAGGCCAAAAATGGCTGTATTCAGTGTAGAAGACGCACCAACATTTCCACTGTCTTTTGGGAGGGGGGGGGAAGTGCATCTTATATTTCAAAAAGTTCGGTAAATGATAGCAATGGGAGATGCCACAAAAAATTCATTTCTTATAAAATATTTTTGAACATATTCTAATCAGGTTTGTTGTTGTTTTACTCTTTCAGGTGGTGGAACATGGTTAAAAAAAAGAGAGGCAAAATAATAAGTCTTCAGATGAATTTCCCACCTTTTCTGCTGCACCTTAGAAAAAATGCTATGGAAGTCCTTGGCATCTGCATTCAAGTGGACTTTTTGTTTTCTCTTAATCATTCATGGAATCTCATCAAGTTTAGTGGAAGGTCACAGAAGACATCATAAAAATACATCCCATATTAAAGAGTTTTATGATGCAAAATAGTGTTAACTGGTCCTCGGCCACTTCTGCCAATTAAAGATGTTGCTGTTATGAGAAGAACATCTGTTAGATCTTTTGTCTCCAAAAGTTCCCCATGGATTTTAGAATTACTGTCTTTGTTTCTGTGTGGTGTTAAAGTCCAGCTTCCATTTTTTTAAACAGCTAGGCCTTAGAACTGACTCTGAGCCTGAGGAGTTGTTTTCCTTTTCCCCAATACAACGCCCAGTCACTCTCCTCCCTCCTAAAGTGGTTGCCACTTTCTTCCCCAGCATTGTCTTCTGTGAAGGAGAATGAACCAGAGACAGGCACGATAGAGACTTAAAACATTGATGCCAAAACCATATAGGAACAAAAGCAATTATGCTACAATGGAAAAGAATAGACAAATGAATCAATATGTGTAGTCGAATGAGCCACTTCCTGATTATTGTTGATCCTGCCCGGAAATCTTTCTTAAGGATTCCCCGAAGTATGTTTTACCTGGTGATGCTGGGACACTTGAGACTTTCTACAGGTAAAGTACGAAAACTATTACTGAGCTGCCATTTTTGTCTGAAATAATAAGCTCCGACTACAAGTCGGTTCTTCAAGGTGTCATTTTCACTCTAAAGCTCCGTCCTATAATAGTAACTCTCATGAAGGTAATATTTCTTTTTGCTGCTGTCACTCAATTTAAAAAAACAAAAACCAATTATGTATATACAGGTAGTCCTCGATTTACAACATTTCATTTAGTGAGAGTTCAAAGTTACAACGGCACTGATAAAAGTGACTTATGACCATTTTTCACACTTACAACTGTTGCTGCATCCCCATGGTCAAGTGATCAAAATTCAACCACTTGGCAATTGATTCATATTTATGACCGTTGCATGTCCCAGGGTCATGTGATCACCTTCTGCAACCTTCTGACAAGCAAAGTCAATGGGGAAGCCAGATTCCCTTAACAACTGTGTTATTAACTTAACAACTGCATTGATTCACTTAATGACTGTGGCAAGAAAGTTCATAAAATGGAGCAAAGTTCACTTAATAACTTCCTTGCTTGGCAACATAACTTTTGGGCTGCATTGTGGTTGTAAGTAGAGGGCTACCTGCATTTATATTTTATTTATATTGTCTTTACCTGGAAAGTAACATTATACCATCTTGCAAGACAGCAATTGTTCCAATTTGGTGTTTTCCAGATGTTCTGCAATTCATCTCCAATGAACTCCAACCATGGGAGTCATCAGTTGTGTTATGTCTGGTTTGTGTGCTGTATCCAGCACATCTGGATGGCATCAGGTTGAAGAAGGCTGGGATAAACTGAAACTATGACAGCTGGGTCACACAGTGTGTTTCATACTTGTACTGTTAGTTAATGTGTGGGCCGAATATCAGCATTCTGCTACAAGAGGACAATGAATTTAGAAGGCATGAGTTCAATCTCATCTCACACAGTTATCATAGAAGGCTGGATTAAAAAACTTGAGCCTTTCTCATCCTATGTTCCTCAGTTCAAAAAGCTTCCAACTCTGTAGAGCAGTGGTGTCCAATCTTGGCAAATTTAAGACCTGTGGACTTCAACTCCCAGAATTCAGCAGCCAGTAAGTCTTAAAGTTGCCGAGGTTGGACATTACTGCTGAAGAGAAAGTCCTGCACAAATCCCCCCGGCTGCTTGTTTTGTTTGAGCCACAGTTTACCTCAGAAAATGGCACTGATAATCTGAGAATAAAATGATGCATAAATAAATATATGGACAATACAATAGAGATAAAATATTGAATAAAGGTAAAACCATGATGAAATCACCATAATATGGTGCCACAGAATCACAATAGGATAGATGCTATAATTCAGGATATGAAGTACCTCCATGATGGTATACTCTGGGCAACGTTCTTCCTTAACAGAGCTGCTAAAAGTCTATACACATGGTGACCGAACTAGATATTGCATCTCTTGTGGTCAAAAACTACAGAGGCAACAATTAGACTACAACAATTATTTTAAGAACTGACTGACAAAAGATATTGGACCCCAGAACTACAGCTGATAAAATAGATATGCTGGAGTTTATAATGCAACATATAGGTACCAATTTAGGAAAAACTGATTTACACACACCCTTAATAATAAAACCCTGGAGTAAGAGAATGGAAGTGAATTTACCTGAAGAAAGTGATTACAGACATCTCTTAGAATAAGAGAGTGGAAAATGTTGGGGGAAATTACTGAAAAGTGTATTAAGTGCATTCTGTGGGTGGTAGGTGTTTTCCATTTTTTAAAAAAATAGCTCTCTGTAAGGCAGAAAGGTGGAAGAAGAGGAAGTGAGGAGGGGAAAAAGTGAAATGTGAAACGTGAAACTGATGCAGATGCAAATGAAATGTATTAAAGATATTCTGAGACTTAGCAGTAGGTATGATACCCTTTGTGACCTTAGTGGGGCTTCCCAAAGGGCAACAAATTCATTTTTCTTGTCCCCTTCACGGATAACATGAGACAGCTTTTTTCTTTTTAATTGAGGCTACTGCAAAATGACTAATTGTATGCCGACTAATGCCTTTTTTCCTGAAAAATGTATATCCTAGCGGCTCCTATCTCATCACTAGCAGTGAAAACCTCACCTCACAATTATGCAGGATTGTATTTGCATCTTGAATGAAGTAAAATCTAGCAGCCCTCACATTATTATGCATTTATTTTATAAAAAGAGGATCTGACTTGGCTCTACATCAAAACAAGGAAATGTAACTCTTTCCCAATTCAGGAAAGACTAAATTGAGAGAGTCTGAGCTCTGGACTTCAAGAAAAGACTATTAAGCATATTGAGTACGTATGAGAAAAGGGTCTCCTGTTTCAGCTAAAGTCTAAAATCCGTCTCAATGTTTTTGACGTTGAGTCTTTCAAAATCATGACTGTGGCCACCACAGAAAGAGAAGCAGACTGAAGACTGATTACTAGGCAGACTTGTCATGTCTTCTATAGATCAGAAGAACTGAGGCCTAATTTCCTTTCTCTCTCTCTCTACAGTGAATTTGGCTAGTTAATTCAATTTCCATTTTGTCTTCGTCGGAATTCCCAGCTTCTCTTCTTGCAATCAATCTGCAGAAGGAGAGCATTTTTGGGCCAGCTGTGGCTTTTTTCATCACTGCATGAAAGTATAAAAATATACTTCAAGTGGTTTTCCACCCCTCCTCTTTGTTTTATGAGTAGAGGGCAAAAAAGGACCTCCATGCTAGGAAGTACTTCTGAGAAATAGAAGGAAGGGAGAGATGAAACTTCATTTTGTTGACAGAAGATTTATTAAAGATTTGTAGTGGTAAGCCGTAAATTACATTATATTTAAATGCTGATTTTTGGAAGCACCGTGGGCCAAAGAACAAAGTAAGGTGTGGTTAACTAAATCTTTGATGATGGGTAAACATTGAAACTGTCCTTGGACAGGGGAAGATTTTTTAACCATTCTTCTAACGTATTTTTCATATCTTCAATGATTTACTAACGTATTATTAAAGCAAGGAATGTAAACATCAAAATAGAAATTGATGGTGAAGAGATAGAATGTGTGGAAAAATTCACTTTCCTAGGATTGCAGATTGCTCAAAGCAGTGAATGCAGCCCAGAAATGAAAGATTAGATTGCTCTTGGTCACACAGTGATGATGAACATGAGCTGAATATGGAAAAGCAAGACACCAGTCTGGCAACCAAATGTATGTTAGTCTGCTCTATGGAGTTCCTGACTAGCTACCAGTGTTTGTGAAAGTTGGATCTTAAAAAAACAAAACAGGAAAAAAGTCAACTCATTTGAGCTATGGTGCTGGAGAAGGCACCTGTGTATCCTTTGGACAGCAAACAAGTAGTGGAGCTCATAACACCAGACATGTCACTAGAAGGCAAAATCACAAAACTGCATCTCACTTATTTTGGCCATGTCATGTGGGGAGAATGCATTTGGAGAAGCAATTACATTTGGAACTGTTAGTGATTAAAGGAAACCAAGCCATCAAAAAATATGGTGGCTCGAACCATCAAAGCTGACACTAACCAGAGCATAGAAGAATTCAAAAAGTAATGCAAGATCAGAAGACATGGAAAGAACTGGCCCATAGAATCAGCAAGAGTTGGACACAACTAAATGGATCATCATCATCATCATTATTAAAGCTGCATTTTTAGGGCACTTGGCATTCTCAATAGCCTAGTGGCATAAAGTGCTAGAACATGCCTGTCTTTGTCTTTTTCATTGGTTTGTTGTAGATGATTCTTCTCTGCTGTTTTAATTGTCTATTGTTGGTGTGTCAATATTAAAAGAATCAAGGGATATTTATAATGCTATATACAGCCACATCCAATAGAAAGTGTCTTTATTATTGCTAACCAACGTGAGAGCCATTTTCGCTTCACATTTGGAATCTGTAATTCTGAAGGATGGAAAGAATTAATGATAAATTACTCACAGAGCTGCTGCCAACCACAGGGGCCTTTTGGTATACAGAGAAAAAGTAAAGAGTCCATTGAATTCAGTGGAAGTTCTGGTGACTCATGGATGCATCTATGCAGGAGGTTTGCCAATTTTTGATAAATGTGATTTCCCCCCCAACTTAAATAGATGGAATTCCTTAGTAGGCCCTGTCCTACTGACCAGACTTAACTCTCAGTTTTTGGACCTAAGCAAATTTATTGCTACCACTGCTAAAGGTAAAAGGTAACATATGTGTGCTAGCTGTTCCTAACTCTAGGTGGCGGTGCTCATCTCTGTTTCAAAGCTGAAGAGCCAGCGCTGTCTGAAGACGTCTCCATGGTCATCTGGCCAGCATGATTAAGGCACATGGAATGCTATTACCTTCCCACCAAAGGTGGTCCCTATTTTTCTACTTGCATTTTTTACGTGCTTTCAAACTGCTAGGTTGGCAGAAGATGGGACAAGTAATCGGGGTTCATCCCATTACATGGCACTAGGGATTTGAACCGCTGAACTGCTGACCTTTTGAGCAACAAGCTCAGCATCTGAGGCACTGAGCCACTGTGTTACTTCTGAGCCACCGCGTCACTGCTAAGGCATGGCAAATAGAAGTTTCATGGCAGATGCGATTTCAGCTATGGATATGGTGTCAACATTTCACTCCACTCCAGGAGTCTCCAAACTTGGTAACTTTAAGGCTTGTGGACTTCATGGCTGGGAAATTCTGAGAGTTAAAGTCCACAAATATTAAAGTTGCCAAGTTTGGAGACCCTTGCTCTACTCCATCAGAACTACAGACCCATGCCAACAGCTGATTAGTGCACTTTAGAAACAAAAAAGCACATGGAGGCTTAACTATGGAGTTGCCACATTATTTCTAGCCCATTATTGCCTTTTGGAAACATCTTTCTTGTGATGCATTCGCGTGGATGCAGACGTTGGGATGTAGAGTTGGGGTTTTCTTAATTGTATTGTTCCTATATAAGAAAATATGTTTGATTTTGGACTCTGTTCTTGTCCTTGCAGTCTCTGCAATTATGTCAAAGAGGATCATGAAAAAGGAACTCATATTAGGCTGCCTAAGAAACTGTGTCTAAAGCCTACCACTATTAAAGAATGAGAAGAGTGGAGAAAATAGTTGAAGGAGTGGAGGTTGGTATTAAGTTGTTAATTTTGATTATGATTTATATACTGTATATGATCAAAGTTCTGCTCATATATAAGCTTAACTTGACTGGACCAAAGCTGTGATTATGTCTACAGCAGGGATCTCCAACCTTGGCAACTTTAAGCCTGGAGGATTTCAACTTCAGCAAAGCTGGCTGGGGAATTCTGGGAGTTGAAATCCTCCAGGCTTAAAGTTGCCAAGATTGGAGACCCCTGGTCTACTGAGCTGGGTTATTTTCCTTTAAGTTAAGAGCACACATACACTTCCCCCAAAGTGATACTTTGCTCACTTTTCAGGAAAACAAAGAATATCAAGACACTGTTGAAGAATGATAAAGATGAATTAAGAAATAAAATATGACATAATTGATGGTTAAAGTTAAAATGTGCTCTAGCTCTTGTGTTAATCTGATCTTTGTAGTTTATAATGAATCCACTTTAAAGTTATTTCCATGGTTTTACAGAAGCAGCAGCTCCCTTTGTCTTAAGTTATTCCCTTTAACCTACTGTTTTCTACTCTTAACTGGCAGTGGCTCCTCAGAGTCTCAGGCAGCAAAGTTTTGTTGTCATTTGTGGTTGCTATCATGCAAGGAGCCTGACCCTGGTTCATGTGGCTTTATTGAAGGATCATCTATGTTCCATGTGAGTTGATCTGAGGCTGTCAATCAGTTCTGATAGTCAGTTTATATGATGTTAGAGATGTAGAACAGTCTATCTCTGTATGGATTGTGATCACAACACCTTGCTGGTTGATGTTGATCCCAACACAACTGGATGGCAATGTGCACAAAGGTGTGGAGCTATCAATATACTTGGCTAAACTAATCCTAAAGTTCATGAAGTTATTGTGAGTTTATCTTTGATAAGTTCAGCAGCTTCTCTCCACACCTATGTAAACAAAGAGGGATTTCTTCAGAACTGACAGCAAATGAAAATCAATCTATCTCTTGGCTTCATTAGTCTTCATTATGTGACCACGACAACTTTAATTGCTGCCCCACATACATAAGCAATAAAAATGTGAAATGTTTAAACGAGCTGTGCCTCCCAGAAGCTATTATGAATGATTAATGGCAAGCACTCTTTGCTAATTTAAATGTCTTTGAGAACCACATCTGAATAGCCCTTGTGGTTAGGATGATATTAGAACAATATTTGCTAGACCTCTTGTCTTGAGCCATTATGTGGTGTGCTTTGATAGCTTTGATTGTTCCATCCTTAGTGAGTCTGACTTCAATACACATTTGACTCCTACTTACTCAGCTCTGACAACAAATCTCATTTGTACTGTCCAAAGTGGCTTCAGCTATTGATAGTGGTCTGTCTTTAAGAACTGCTGATGCTGCTTAGAAGAGTTGAAGTACACACTCTATTAGCAACATTCCAAGCTTATGTTGTGAGGAAAAGAAAATAGCATTCATCCCTTTCTGACAAGGCTGGGAAATAGAGTAACCACAACATTGACTAGCCTTCAGATTTGAACTTCATCCACTTGTAAAAAGGGAATCTTAAAGGAGGAGTGGGGTGGAGGAGGAGGAAGAAGAGCAGGAAATATAAATATAAGATACTAGTTTATGCCATTGGTCAATGGAATGCACTGCACTGACTAGTAGTGAATTGTCTATCCTATGGCATGATTTATAATCTCTGTAAGGCTGAGACACAATGACTAGCCCAAGTTTACCCAGCTGATTTTGTGCTTAGAGAGGGGCCAGAACTCATGGCATCCCGGTGTTCAGCTTGGTGCCTTAACCACTACACCAGACAGCCTCTCTGATAACCTTAGTCTTTGACCTGTTCAGTTTGCTGAAACTTGTAATTTGTGAAAAGCTTCTTTCCCTGTATCATAATTCAGTTTCATTGGGTGGCCCAGTTCTAAACTTAGAAGAAACAGAGAAAAACACATTTGCATCCATTGCTTTTCCTGTCTCTAATCATCCTTCTTACTTATTTTACTCCTAAAGTAAACAAACTCAAAGACTTCTGCAATAACCTTTGATTATTTTGCTTAATTTTTTTGGCTATTGCAACTTTTCCTAATGGCACAATGCTCCTTTTTGCTTCTAAGACATGTATTTTTAATTGTTTCTGGTGAAGGTTTTTTTTCTTTTTAATTGTTTCTAGTGAAGTATTTTTCCAGCAGTATAATACAGCAAAAACTCTCAATACCAAGCAAGACTAAATAATAAAATGCTAATCAAATAAATGAATTATCATGATTTTGAAATGAAATTAAACAAAATCAAAATATTTTCAAAATCCAAAACCTCAGATCTAGCAGTTTGCCGATACCTAGTATACAATAAAGAAATGCATTCCATGTTCCTGTTGTTTTCATTTCAAATTCTGATCATGTAATTTATAATTGTTTATATTTGTGGCACAAATATTCAGACATCCTAAAATCATGATTTTAATAAACTGCTGGGAGCTACTGACACATGCCTTTCCTTCCCCTAACTGCATCCATTTTCCTGTTAATCACATTTTAGCATAACCTTAGCACTGTGACTGAACCATTGGTAAGTTTAATTTTAATTATTTTAAGATAGTTGAAAAGAACCTAGTTTTATAATTCATACTCCATATTTAAGAAGATGTGAAAACTTACAATCTTCTCATTGCAGCTGTTGATAGGAAAGTGTGCAATTCCAAATGTTTGGCTTATCTTCATCAGCTATATGGACGAAGTTTGAAATTATGACTATATTGTGACTCTAGGTGAAGCCCAAATTCCAGCAGTTGGAACTTGGGTGACCTGGAAGAGTGTTTGATTCACAGGCATCAAAATAGTTGTGAACTGCTCCTGCGCTGCTAATCCAGGGTCCTGGGCTGCTAGTCCAGGGTCCCCTCAATTTGTGTTAGTCTTCCTAGGGGGGCAACTTCAGAATAGGTTGTGGATATTCCCTAGGCTGCCCAGCCTGGAAGCTCTTTGGCCAGCAGTGGGAGAAACTGTTGACTCATTTTGTTGAGGTCAAATGTGGGTCAGGGGTAGCCCACGGGCCAGATACATCACCCACAGGCCACGCCCACCCCAGCTCTGCAAAGGGAGAAAACACCGTGAAATGTCATGTGATGGCAACGTGACACCGCGAGTTTGACACCCATGATGTAGGTCATCTCTCATTTCACACAGACCTAAAAAGAATCTAAACCGATGAACACATTTCTACCTCCACCACCCTAATCTGTGGTAGTCAAACAGTTAGTGTTCTCTATAAGCCAATCAGCCCTCAGCCCAGCTGACCAATGAGAGACCAGATTGGCAAACTCAGAACTCCACCATGCAATCCTTGTCATTTAACTTCACAGGAGGTGGAAGAGCTGGGAAGGAGGAAGAGATGAAACTTAATGAGAAAATTGACTTGCAGTTCCAGTATTAATATTACAAAGCAAAATTTTCTCCCCCGTTCCCTTCCCTTATTTTGGTGCCTTTATTATAGGCACCAGAATAAGATACATTTATCTTACTTTTAAAATGGCAAGAGGCAGGAACCGCCACCCTTTCTTACCCCTATCTATTCTTTCTTTTATATCTTAAATATCCTTTTTGTCATTGTATCATTGTATTTCCAGCCATCTGGAGCCTCCCTGGCTTGACACTTTCCATTTAGAATCAATGGGGAGATATCATAAGGAGATATCCTGTTATCTTGCATGGGGCGTTTTCAAAATTGTGGACAACTAGGGCTGCAGAGAAGTCAGAAAAAAGCAACAGCTGCAACCACAATATTCATCTGGCAACAAGATAACAAATCTTGCTTAAAGAAATTCTTAAATAAATTCTGAAGCAAATTGAGCAAATAATTCCCACTTGCAGAGAGAAAATGTTCAAGGAATTGGAGGTATTTGGGAATTTTTTATTTCTTTCTTTCATTCAAGTTTATAATGCTATTCCAGCAACTATTTCTTCTGCGCACAAACCTAGCTTATGTATGTTATGTTATAAATTTTGTCTGCTGGTTACAAAATGCAACAATAATGCTATATTTTTTAGACCATGGTGCATATGAAAATAAGGACCAAATAACACTGTATGTTCTTGTAAACATACAGGGAAGTCAGGAACAAATCTGGTGCTGTTCCAAGGATCTCCAGGTTCCATCTGGACACACAAAAGTACAAAAAGTAAATCTGGATATAGGATGACTTTAATTTTGATCCAAATAGATCAGCCACATTAGTGAGATAAACTTCAGGTTGATATGATAAATAACCATCACTCTTTGTTCTTTGTCACCTTTAGAAAAGCAATTAACATTAAATTTTGAAGTTATGCTGTAACCCAATTCCTGTGTTGAAGTGCGTCAGCCGAAAATGGATGGAATGTTTATTATTCCTAAATCTTGTGATACAGGGTGTGTGGAAAACGGAAAGGGAAATGTTAAGGTTTTAGGTCAATTACCAGACCTATAGGTAGCTACCCTTTGTTAAAGACAAGTGATTTAGATCTTTTAAATACAACCAGTCCCGTATATTGTTTGATTATATAAAATTAAGGTATCACCATTAATGATTGGGTTTTAAATTTTTCTTGCTTGCTTGCTCAATTGTCTGGCTTTTCCTTGAGAGAGGAAGTATGTCAGGTATAAGGAAGATTTCAGCTTGGATCGTGCTTATTTAACATTGTCTCATACTTATAAACCATTATATCAATTCTTATAAATGAATACATTAGCACCCAACAGAGAAAATAAATGATGTTTTGTAAAATACAGTATGAGACTTCAAGCAATGATCTTCTGTTAAATGATGAAAATAGTTCTTAGATGGCATTAGAAAGGACTGGTTTGCAATTGAACAGTTCTTTAAATAAGTTCTTTTGCCCATATGTATCCTTTAAAAAATGACAGTGTAATATATTATTATAGATCAAGGGCAGGGGTGAAATACAGCAGGTTTTGACAGGTTCTGGAGAACTGGTAGTGGAAATTTTGAGTAGTTCGGAGAACCGGTAGTGGAAATTTTGATTAGTTTGGAGAACCAGTAGTGGAAATTTTGAGTAGTTCTGAGAACCGGCAAATACCACCTCTGGCTGGCCCCAGAATCAGGTGGGAATGGAGATTTTGCCATATCCTTCCCCCAGGAGTGGGGTGGGAATGGAGATTTTGCAGTATCCTTCCCTGGAGTGGTGTGGGAATGGAGATTTTGCAGTATCCTTCCCCTGCCACACCCACCAAACCACGCCCACCAAGTCACGCTCACAGAACCAGTAGTAAAAAAATTGGGATTTCACCACTGATCTAGGGTACCCAACCTTGGCAATTTTTAAGATTTGTGGACTTACTCCTAGAATGGCTGGCTGGGGAATTTTGGGAGTTGAAGTCCACAAGTTTTAAAGTTGCCACGGTGGACACCCCTGTTACAGGTGCTAACTGTTCAATATGGAATTATATATACATTATTTAAACTCCAACATGTTATTACTTATGGTATATAAGCGAATTTAAGAAATATAAGACTTGTGTCCCAAGGGTTTTAAGACTTCAGCCCACTTGAGATTGGTTTCCCTCCCTTTAGTAATGACTATATCTATTTTCCTTTTAGGCTTAGACTGTATCTTCTATTAGAATGTATAATCAGTGTTGATTAAAGTAATTCAAATCCTGAAATGGAAAAAAACCTCCCTCTATTCCAATATGGTTATATTCAGGAAACACATCAAATATTAAAGTAGTAGTAATAATATATTTAAAGTTGTTATAATGCCATCCATTACGATGCTGTGTACTCTGATAATAATAGTTCTTCAAGACTCAAGACCTTTTGCAGCCCTTTTATCTGAAGCACTCCAACTGAATTTAGAGCTTTAGTTTCGTTATGTATTCTATTTTATGTAAAAGATATTTGGAGATATCTGGATATTAACGTATTGCAAACTATGTCCTTGAGTATTTCTTTTCCCTCTGATATTACATCCCCCAATGGTACAGAACATAGATTATGTAATGAATTTTTGTAAGCTGGATCTTGACGGAGTATAGAGAATTTTATTAATGGGATTTGACTGGCTGGCACTGCAAGGCTTTAAAATGCAGGTCATTAGCAGAATTTCATGGCTCAGAGAATTGGGACATTTTTGTCTTAGAATGTTAAAAAAAAAAACTATTAAGTTAATCTACAAACCCTGATCATGAAAAATGTTTGAATGCAGCTGCTCAGCCAACAGCATTTCCTATCACTAGTTTGTATTCACTACTCATTTTTGTGCTGTATGAACATCAAATGGGAAGCCAGCTCTTGAGGAACAGCTTGTGTGTCCAGCTGTGTACTTGAACTGGTTGAATGTATGTTTATGTCTTAGCAATAGGATCAAAACTAGGATTTTTGTTTTTCTTACAAGGCATTATTCAGGATGTGAAACATACTGAATAGGTGGGAGTGACTTGATCATGTGTACCATGTTGCAATTGGTACTCATAATCCAAGATGCTGCAGATTATAAAACCATCCTGGGGGTGTGGGAACAAAGCAAAACAGAGCCAGCCTTTTTTGAAGGCTGCGTTTTAAGATTTGGAAAGCACAGTGAAAATGTATTGTGCATATCAGCATGCCAGTGTTTAAAACAAACTTTCTATTATTTCCCTTGGGGAAATTATTTTTAATATTATTTAGGTTTTATGCTATAGATTTAATGAATTTTCTACCTCAAAATAGGAGAACATTTTGATTGTGAGGTCAGAGAAAATTAATGATTCAGTAATTCTGGGGGAAAAAAAATTCAGGAAAGGAAATCTGCAGGTTTTCATGTGGTCCTGGATATGCAGGATGCTCATCCCTGGTATAAAATGCTAATGTGGAAACAATCTACAACAGAGGTGTCAAACTCGTGGTGTCATGTTGTCGTCATGTGATGTATCGCGATTTTTTTCTCCTTTGCCAAATCAGGAGCGGGTGTGGCCAGCGTGTGACACATCTGGCCCATGGGCCGTGAATTTGACACCCCTGATGTACAACTTTTGCCAGATACAAAGTTTGAGAAGTTAGTACATTTTGCTCTTCTCAAATAAGATGACAAGGTCAAGCCCGCAAAAACCCACAAGCCATAAGAAGGCAGCAAATTGTTTGCATTGTCTGTATTTCCTCTTTATCTAGTGATTATGTGGATTTTTGCAGTTCAGATTTGGTAGTTCAGCCTCAAGAAACAAGTACCTGGGCACTAACTAATTGAGGCAGTAGAATAAAGTAAGAAATTGGCCAGTAGAGTTTTTTAAAAAATGTAGGAGTACAAATCTTGAATTATTCTCCATGTAACTATGAAAAGACATAGGCTTTATCCCATAGGCATGTATTATTTTTCATGGCATTGGCACTGTTCAGTCTTTGACCTTGTTCCCACCTCATTTTGTTTCATATGGTATTCATTCAATTTTCAAAGTAACCAGAAAATAAATGTAAAATTCCCAATGGAGTAGAATTTAAGATATTCAATTTTTATTCATAAACGTACATACAAGAGGTGCATTGTGTTTTACAGTGAGACCTGGAAGTAATGAATCTCCAAAGCAGCTTAAAAGGAGTAAATAAAAAAAATGGCAAAGAAAAGTCTGGCATTGTGTGAACAATGTATTTGATTTTGTTGAAAATCAAACACTATGGTGTGATTTTTGTTGAAAATCAAACATTATGCTTGTGTGGTCAGGACCTCACCCAACATATTACTGTATTGAATCAAAAATTCTTTGGCAATCAATTTACCTTTTAAAAAAGTAAGAAAACAGAAAATCTGAGAATTACAGTAGATGTCCATTTATTTCTTGGCAACCACATATTTTAAATGTAGAAACATGAAAATAAACCAGTTCTTTTGGCAAGCTATTTCCAAAACCTTGTAGCTCCGTACAAGTTTCTTTGTTAATGAATAAATAGATGTTATGTGGAAATAGTTCTATATGACTTTTAAAATTATTATTTTTAGCAGACTGAAAATAATTAAAACAATAGAAATGCCCTCAGTCTGAAGAAAATAAGTTATTTAGAGAGCTAAATGAGCTAGTCAACTTAATAACAATTGAGCCCAACACTATTGTTGCTAAGTGAGGCAGTTGTTAAGTGAGTTGTACTTCATTTTATGACCTTTTTCGCCACAGTTGTTAAGTGAATCATGCAATTGGTATGAGATTCTGGCTTCCCCCATTGACTTAGCTTGTCAGAAGCTAGCCGAGAGGTTACAAATAGTGATCACATGACCCCGGGACAGTGCAATGGTTATAAATACAGTATATGCCAGTTGCTAAGTGCCCAAATTTTGATCACGTGGCCATGGGGATGCTGCAGTGCTCGTAAGTATGAAAACCAGTCATAAATCACTGTTTTCAGTGCTGTTGTAACTTTGAATGGTCACTTTAACAAATAATTGTAATGAAAGGCTACCTATAGACAGTTTGGTCTAATGGTTAAAACACTAGAAAGCAGGAGATCATGAGTTCTAATTTTACTTCAGTCATTTAAAACTCAGTGGCTCTGGGCCAGTCACTTTCTTTTAGCCCAACTCATCTCACAGGAGTTGTGGCGAAAATAGGAAAAGGAAGGTGTGTTGGATATGTTTTCTGCTGGATATGCTATTTGTAAAAATAATAAAGGCGGGATACAATAAATAAAAAATAAAAATTAACCTAGCATGTAAAAATGTAATTCTTTCATGAAACATTCTGACCCAGAAATAAAAGAAGAGCACTCTAAAAGTAGCTTTCTGCAGAAAGTTGTGCTTTATTGGATTTTTTTTTCCAGCTACAAGTTTAGCTGTAGCTATACATGATATCACATTTAGAAGATATGCATGCATCTCCTACAAAGCTAAGTACAAGATAAATGATTTGCTAAACAGTTGCAAAATCAGCCAACTAACATAATATTTACATACAGCCATATTATATCCTTAAACTTTCACAGTAATGTGCAAATGTTACAAATATGGCTTTTTTTTTTCTAAAAAAGGAAGTAAGACATAATTGTACAGAGTAATATTTCTAAATAGTTAGGACTGTTTCACCCTTTTGTGAAACTGGTTGAGTTTCCATTAACTGTACACTGCACTTAGTTGCCACTTATATTACTGTGGCATAGGTCACACATATTTCCTAAGGCACAATATTAATGTTAGATGCTTTAAAAATGAAGCCATGCCTTTTCTGTTTATGTGAATGAATATACTAGCTACATGGTAACATGGTTGTACAAAATACAATGTTAAACACTATTATTACTTGCTTAAGTTTATTTGTATCTATTAACATGAAACTACTGTATTCCGAAATCATGATATACAGGTTGCATATTAAAACATTTGGTTTTGGTAATATGTGTTGTACATTTAGCAGAGAGTTATAAGGCTTCAGTGGAATAATCATCTTATAACTGAACAAATATTTTACATTCTTCAGTAGCGGTATTTACAATGGCTTTAACTCATTCTTTGTCATTTGGGAATTAATACATATTTCATACACATCCTTCTTCACTGTCTAAAGTGCTTGCTTATCAGCGTGAGACCAAAAAAACAAAACAAAACATAACTGTCTGAAACAAAACAACTCCACAACATAGCAATGGCATTTCTTGTGATCTGGACTGTATTCATAGAAGAAGAAATTATTGCTAAATTAAAACCTTCAAAAGGCAACTAAATATACTATATGCTAGGTCGCTACATGCATATACATCAATCCATGGAGCAAAAGTTAGGGGTTTTTTCCCCTAATGTTTTTGTCCATCAACCTTAATATTTTGTGCTGCTCAGTTACTTTGTGCTATGCTGAAACCAAAGAGTCAAAATATTGACATGCTAGTATTACTAACTGTTCTACAATACCTAAGCAAAGAAATGTGACAGGCTGGAAATGTACAGCTGAGATGAGAATTTGGTTTAAAAATGCACCATGAATAAGGCAGCAGAAAGTTCAAGAGAGAAAACTGGGGGAAAAAAAGACACCTGGAATTCAGACACATTTTTCACTTTCAAGAGGATTCTTCTATCTATACCAATTGACAGTTTCTGTGCCTAGAAATACTTTGGATGGCAACAACTTCAACACTGCCAATACAATTCCCTGATGTCACAAACTAACAAAATAAGGCACTTCCAGGGTTGTTGTCCAGTAGAGCCCGAAAGAAACAAAATCAGTTTTTGAGATTGGTTATCAGTTTGATCACATTTTCTATTTTAACCATAAAATACTCCCGCTGTACTCATTTCCAACATTTTCCTTGAGATGATTTTTAAAAGGAGGCATTTCTTAGCTGAAGTCAACCAGTTCCTTTATATATATATATATATATGCATAGACAAAGAGAAGAGGTAATTGTCAGCTCCAAATAGTCAACAAAACGGAAGGCTAGAAAGGTACCAGGGATTATCTTCCAATTATTTGATGTAGGTTTCTCAGCTAAACTTCTAGCTGACCACTTGTTAGTGGACATGGGTGCTGGAAAGATCATTCCTTATAATCTCATTTACTGCAAAAGAAAGAGAAAGAGAGAGAGAAAAGAAACAGAATTAGAGATTATTTGATTACATTTTTCCAACACTCTCGTGTGCTAAAGTAACATCCTAAGACATTTCAGACTAACTGGCATAAGCAAGCAACAGTTATCAAATGGCCTAATGAATAACATTGTCCCAAACAGTCATGCTAACTTGTATGCAAAATAAGGGATCCCATTAGAAAAGTAGGACTTGTGTCTTGGCTATAATGCACTCATTACATTATTATTTACAGGAAAAAAATATTAGAGATGTTCTGAACACAAATATTATATGACATTTTCTATATAAGCACTCATCTGCTGCAAATAAACTGCCAAAGTTGCAAGCATAGTACCCAAAATTAGAAGGTTCAGCCCTGAATCCTTGAATATTTGTTCTAAGACTTTTGAAGTGGGATTCCATAGATGGATATTTCCAAAGTAGAACTGATGGAAGAGGGAGGGAAGAAAGGACTGAAAGTGGTGTTTTCACTGTCAAAAATGGTATTTACAACATGCATAAATTTTCCTTAATGGTCAACTATACATGCATATGTTAAAAAAAATCCATCATGAGTATTTCTATCTATACAATATTTTGAGAGAACGTAGTAATAAAACATAACCTGCATGGACTGATAGCATGGTATTATTGTTGCTTTGGTTCTTTTTCTCCTTCTCTTGAGCTGTTTAAGTTTCCCACACTCTGGTTATGTCCATTTAGCACTTGTGATTTTTGGCAAATGAATAGGAAATGACTGAACCTGGCAAAGGCCATCAACAGTGAGCTGCACAACATCCCTCTATTTTCATCTCTTGGCAGCCCCTGCCATGACTTGATTGACACTGAGATAGGCAAAATGTCATCAGTACGGCTGTCACCACTTTAGAGCTTTCCTAACATCCCGGGGAAGGGGAAACACAGGCCCACGTCATGGAACCATCCTGGGAAAGCCCATATTTCCCTTTGCTTGAAAGCTGTTGATCATTCCTGTCCAGATAAGTCCATGTGTTTGTGCAAGAGGAATCCACGCGAACTGCGGATTTGCACTGTTGAACTTTTCATAAAAGTGTGTGAGATCGGTTTAGTATTTTTCATAGAGAGGACTTAAATCAGAAATCCCAGACTGCCAACGAAAGAACAGATACTGAGGCATGGAATCTGTCATTTTATTTATAAAGTCCTCAAAAACCTCGTACCAGAAGTGTCTTCCCTACTTACTTACAAGGTTGAGTTTCTCAACCTTGGCAAATTTAAGATGTCCCAGAATTCCCAAGCCAGGGTGTTGAAATTCACACATCTTAAAGTTGCCATGGTTGAGTAACATGGCTTTACACCAATAAAGCAGTTTGCAGCAAAAGGCATTTATAACAACCTGTGTGAACTCCAGAAAAGATACTGCAGCTCAATGAGTTGGGTCCCATTAGCTCTGCTGCTCCATAGCATTAATTTGAACAACTAGTGGATCTGATTGGCCACACAAGTTGTCTTATTAGACCCAATATACGGCATGCAATGTGTTTCCTGCATCTCCACCTAGTCTGTCTCTTAGCCTGGCCCTGGTGCTATCCACCTATTAAACATTGGACCTCTATCAGCTTGGGTCAAAACTAGACTCCCAATAGTGGTGTATCTGTACATCTGACCAGATCTGATACCTTAGAAAATTATAACGTGACAAAATTATAATATGGCAGACAATCTAGCGAAAAAAACCATAGACTCTCTCTCTCTCTCTCTCTCTCTCTCACACACACACACACACATAACATGGAATATGCTGGACCTTTTAAGGAATGCTAATAGAGACTATGTTTTATGCAAATACAAATATAACCGCCTGCATTATGTACACGTCCAGTCTATGTGTCATCAGTACTCCAAAGACGCAGAAGAGCTGGAAAGAAAGGAGTAGTTTAGTAGGTATGTATGCTATAGTAAACACAGTTGCTAACAGAAGTCAATTAGGGGAAAATTGAACAAAACCAGAAAAATCCCTGACTGCTCACAATCAACACATTATACCAACACCAGTAATATCGGAATGAAGATGCAATGAAGATGTACTAAATTGACTTTTAGACTAGCTTCGTTTATTTACAATGGGAAGGTTCTTGTTCATAACAAAGGGAATATTTCATCTATCAGGTTCAAGAAAACATTCATCTGGCATACGATACAGGTATCTGTCGAAATCTTTCTCCATCAAATCTGAAAAGTCCATACGGCTGTCAGGAAATGGAGCCAATTCTTTCTCTGTGGTGCTGGTTACATAAAGGCAAGAGCCACATACTAACCAGCAGTTAATATTCGTCTTTAACACTCTTGGAACAGAATTGGAAACTTTATTGACAGATCACAGTGTCCTTCACCAGTTAAGGCAGCTGGGAGAAAATATTTTATTTCCCATGCTTGTTTCATTATCTTCCCTGCTGTGAAATCCTACTAGTGTATGGCTCCTTCTACCTATATTTTAAGCCCAATTCCACATGGAAGCAGTTGATGCTTTATATCTACTACACGCTACCAATGCCACTCTGGAAACTGAAGCACTGTAGACTCGTCCCACAAGGAGGAATCCATAAATTTTCATGCCAAACAGATTAAAAAAGTACAAATTATCTCTCTGTATGTGATGAACCATAGCCAACCAAAATTTCATGTGAAGTCTTATGGAGAATTGTTGAGAACTAAATCCAACTGAGTTCAATGAATTGCTCCAAGGTAAGAGTATGCAGGATTGTAATTCATGTCAAGTTGAAAACAAAGTATTTAATTTTAGTGTCTGTTTTTCTGGTACATTTCCAGTTGATCCAATATCAATGGATAAGACATCAATATCTTTATTTGTTTTATCAATGGAGACATTTGTGGAATATAGAATGTGAATCCTGACCCATTTGATATTTACTGTGGTTACTTTATTCTGAAATACCGGATTATTTTATTTCTGAAGCATTGGATTCCAAACTACTAGAAATAATCAATTTTGTTCAGAAATCTTCCTATTTACTATGTTCTTCCATTCATGATTTCTCTCCCCATTTGGAGACAAATGTGATAATAGTATCTTTTTGGGAATAAGATATTTTTCTATGTAAGTTAAATTGATTTTTCAAATGAGCTAATTTACAGGCATAGGAAGAGAAGTGAAAAGTTGAAAATCATACCGCACGTTTGAAATCAAATTAAATTTCAAACTAGAAACTTTGATGTGCAGTAGTATAATTCAATCATATACAATATATATGTGTAAATTCAGCTATAAGCACAAATTAATTCAAAGGACTTTATTTTAAGTATATAACATTGTAACCTAGAATATTCCTACTGCAGCCTAGAATATTCCTATAGGTGAGCAGTTCTTCCTAGTAATCCTTTGCGTATCTTTTAAAAATATGTATTATCTGATGAAATTATCAAGTTAACACCCACAGTTTCCCAAAACATTTTCCAATTTTACAATGTGATAGTTTCCATACATGTTAACTTTTCCACTGACATCATATTTTTTTTAAAAAAGTATGCATAAAGTTTACGATTGAGCACAAAAAAGTCACAAGAATGAAAGAGAAGTGCTTTGTTATGTAGTCACATTACCTGTCAAAGGCCTGAAAAAGGAACTTTTCATTGCTCAACACATAAAAGGCCACTGCAACAGGATGTGGCAAGCTGTTACACTACAGTTCACAAAATGGGTTGTTAAATGTCTTTTATTTAACATTGAAAAGAAAATATTTTCAGAAAATGTGAACAGTTTTTTTCCTTTCCTTTTTTCACAGCAGATCTAATATATTTGTAAAATTAACTCAATAAAGTTTTAAATATTTGATTCTAAAAGCAAAATATAAACATAGAAACTATTTTTTAAATTCTCTCTCCTTTCTAGAACACTAAACTGAACACCTTTTAGCAGTTGTGAAGCATTGTGTTATTTCTGATAATATAAAGCCTTATGTACATATCATCTTGATCCTAATGGAAACCTATAAAAACTTTTTATTAATTGTAATATTGCTAAATTATACATTATATATACAAAATTATAAATTATGTATGTTTTTCACTTAAAAGGCCCAGATTTTCCTAAAGTAACCAGGTTTATGGCAATGAAATTAATTTCGAACCAAAGGAGATATAAATCTGTAGATCTATGTTGGTGCATGATTAAATGAGGAAAAGAATATAAGTTCAGATTTGCTATGGCTTTACGTGATGAGAGTATAAGTTAAGGACTAGGTCATACAAATCTGTAAAAGAGTCTAAAGTATGGACTACAAAAAGATGAACCTGCAATTTTATAGCTCAAGATTAATGTTTTTATTGAAAAACGGGACCCTAGATTTTTTTTCTAGTTTGATTTCAAAAGAATTTAGCAATGTTTAAATTAATCACACAGTACAAGAACTCTAGGAATTGTATCACATGCTATATTATGTTGTTGTTATGTTGTTATGCTATGCTATGCTATATTAATATACCGTGTTTCCCTGAAAATAAGAGCCTGTTTTATAGTTTTTTGAACCCTGAAATAAACACTTGGCCTTATTGTCATGCGCTCAAAAGCCCAATTGGGCTTATTATCAGGGGATGTCTTATTTTGGGAAAACAGGGTAATATTCAGTTAGTTTTGAGAGCCTCTACCTTTTGATTGATAATTAATGAACAGATGCTTGAAGAGTGGGATTTATAGTAGCCTCATTCCTAAATCAAGACATCGTGGCTTACCTAAATCCCATTTTAAGGGCAAAATGGTCAAAATATTTAGAAGCCAGTTTAGCTGCATATTACATTGTATTTCAATCTTAGTGCAGAACATGTATTTGCAAATTACCTCCTGCAGGCCCCCTGTTCTCTACCAAATAAGCATTAAACATTATTATTAACTAACTTTAATCAACAGGTATTTTTAAAAGCAGTCTGATTAGCAGATACTTTTAGTAACACGGGAATTACTAAAGTTATTACTAAATGTGGGATAACAAGGACTCAGGGTACTGATCGTACGGCATGTAAAAATGTTCTATTTCCAAGCATTAGTGATACTCAAAAATTGTGACATGCCTTGGGGATTGTAAAGATATTTTGGATGTGCTACATAACTACATAAGTATCGTAACCTTTTAACATTTTGTTTGTTTCATTTGAGGAACAACAATACAAGATTTTGAATTTTAAATAGATATTTTAGTCTTGGGCTTTTTTAATAATAAGGCCATTATTATTTTTTAATAATAAGGCCAAACCATTGAGTATGTTTTAAATTGTTTTTAACTTTTGTGTTTATGTTCTTTTTATTATTGGCTGTACACCGCCCTGAGTCGGTGTACAGCCAATAATAAGAGGAGAAGGGCGGTATAAAAGTTTAATTAAATAATTAAATAATTAAATAAGATGGGAGCTTAGCAGAAAATGTGGTATGGAAATGCTCTAATGACAATATCATGGCCAACATTGTTCCCAAAAAATCTTGACAACTTAGGGAGCAGAGAGGTTTCTTTCTTGCTTCTACCTTGAAATATTCTAACTGCATTGCTTTTTAATCCCACAATAAGTCAATTTAAAAAAATACAGGTAGTAGCAAACAAATATATCCTGCTATCGCAATCATTTTCAAAAATTATGATAGGCTTCAAAGATAGTTAAAACATGGAAAAAGCTTTCACTACATCATTTCCATTTCAATAACATACAATAAAATGCTTAGCTTTTATCAGGGGAAAACAATAATGTTACCATCTTTACATGCATTTAAAAAAAATAAAATTAAATATTTGATTGAAGTTATATAATTCTGTCTCTACCAGCTGGGTACCCATGGCTTTCAATGGCTCATAATATATTGTAAAACCACTCCCATATAAATAAAATCCTCTTTTATAATCCTGACCAATTTTCAGATTATAAAAATAACAACTGTAAAACAAATTTTGGGGTCACTAAAACACAAAGTTCAATCATTGCTTGTATTTTTATTTTAATAATTTGCTCGGTCTTTTATAATGTCTGTTCAAGATTGATTTCTCAATTAAGTAGGCCTAATGTCAGTTAAAGAACCAAAACTGATATCAATAAATAGAATCAGAGTTATAAAGTTACATTCATTAATAATGGCAGGAGTGCAATGTTATAAAACAAAGCAGATAAAATTAAAAATAAATGCTAAATAACAATAAAAATGAAAGTCATTTTCATAAGCACTGATTTTTAGCAGAGGAAACATTGTTCAGCATTCAGGAATTCTGGGAGTTGAAGTCCACAGGTTGTAAAGTTGCCATAGCTGCTCATCCCTGGTTTACCCCATTAGAATTTATTTTTGGAGGTTGCCATGATTCTAATTTAAACAAATCTTCCACTATGATCTCAAACATGTTGCCTCCCATTAAGCATGAGGCACCGTGCCTCAGTGGCTTAAAAGATGCTTGAGAAGGTCTATGTTCCAGCAGTTGGAGACTTACCACCGCATAACGGAATGAGCTCCCATTACTTGCCTCAACCTAGCAGTTCCAAAGCATATAAATGCAGATAGATAAATAGGTACCACTCACTTCGATGGGAAGGTAACAGCATTCTGTGTTTTGCTGTACGCCCTGCGCTGTGGACGAGGTCATGTTGGCCACATCACCATGGCAACGTCTTTAGACAGTGCTGGATCAATTGCTTAAAGAAATGGAGATTAGCACCGACCCCTAAAATCGGCTACAACTAGTGAAGTAAAACCAGCAGGGACACTTTTACTTTTATGCAAGGCATTTTTGATCAGCATACACAACAATATTTCTAACCGTACGGTAAAAAGAATTGTCTGGCTGCCCGTTCACAATAAATGAAAATGCAGTACTCTTCTCTTACACAAGAAAATGAAAAGAGGAAAAGGGCATTGATGTTGGGAACATCTCTTTCATGGATGAAAAGCCATTTGAGAAGCAAGCAATATTTAAGCCCCTGAGGCAAGGAGGGCACAAGATATTTGCATGGGGGATTAACCTAAAAGCTGCAAAATTCAAAACTAAACAAAATGAAACAAGGAATCAAGAATAAAGTAGGATTACAGAACAGTGAAAAATATAACCACACTTTCCCTTAAAGAACCTCATCTTGTACTACTTCAGGCATTCTGAATTTACATTAAATCATAATTTGTCTTTATATATTTAATCTCAATAAAGCCATGATCACAATCCAAGTGAAAGAAGTGATGACAAATAACAGGTTTTAATAAAACATGATCCTCCCACCTGTAAGTGTAGTTCATTAGTCATTAATAATGGAAGTGTTTTCCTACTTTCTCCCTAGATAAACTTCATATATCTGAATTGTGGGACAGAACTATGGAATAGACCTCAGTTAAGAATTTCAACATGTTATAATTTTTTTATTTTTATTTTAGGGCTTTGTGGACCTTGGTGATTTGATTCATTTGCTGCACTTGTTTTTTTGTTTTTTAAAAAAATCACGATCGGGTTACCTCTGTTCAGCCATTAAAGTTCTTGTGATTAAAATCACATAAGATTAAGAAAGAAGCCCATCATCTGAACCTGTCCTCTGCTGACTACTTATTTCATAGCTGCCCAGACAATGCACAGCTGCTATGCATTATTGTACAGCTATAATGCATTGTTGTGCACTGCATAGCTAGACAAGACTTTAAGACTACTTATTGCATAGTTACATGACTTTGAGAAGATTTGCAGTGACCAGCTTGATTTGTGATTGAGAACCTAGGGCTATCAAGGGCCCTAAATTATATGAAAAACCCACTAAAGTAGAAGAATTTCCTCTTGCAGCTGATCTTCATCCTCCAATTATATCTGGGATTCAGGAACAGTCAGTCCATCTCAGCTCTCTTTTCTTCATCTGGGCTTGAAGTGATGCTTCCAAAGGCTGGGAAGTGATAGTAATGGACCCCCACATCCCACAATTCTGCAATCCAAGTCTAAATCAGTGCTTCAGATACAGCAAACTATGAACTTTTGGTTTCCATATAAATATCAAATCTCATAAACTGAATTGTGAAAATGGAACACACCTGTATGGGCGCAAAAGACACAATTCTTTCCCCCTCCTGCTTCCAACTATTTGACAAACATTATGCCAGTAGGCATTCTGTGTTTGATACAAAACTATTTTGAAAGTAAAATTTAAGGTTTCTTAGAATTGTTGGATTTTTAAATAATTGACATTTTGTGGTAAAAATTAAAACCAGATGGGATTAAGTACAGCTCAAATTATGGTTAAGGACACGTCATCTTATTGCAAACATCTGGTACCAATGATAGATTCATTCCAAACCTTGTTGCATGTAACTTAGACATATCACTTGTTAGCACACACTGTGTACCCATCAGTCCAAGCTCACAATGTTTACAGATTTCTAATCTCATGTATGGTAAAACTCATTTTTGCTATGAACAAATGACATCTTCTCAAGGCCAGATGTCAGCAGTGTACTGTCTAATTGCATGCAAGTTCAAACGGGACATACACAAAGCATGTGCATATAGAATGAGTGGCTGCAGCCTGCCTCCTTGCTGTACATATTTTTTTTCTCATTAAACTCTTTCCTCAACCACAATGCCAGCCAGCTCATGTATGGTAATGTTGACCTTTGTTTCTGTTTTGTAAGTAAGAGAAGCTGGATTATCAAGAAAGGATGCTTAAGACAATTCCTTCTCAGTCATGTTTTCAACTTTTAATTAACTCTAGGTGTGGGGCTGTCATTTGAGTTGAAGTGGTGGCCAGTGTCCCCACATTGCAGAATATATATCCTTGGTGCTAGCTGCCATTCAAGAGTATTTCCTGAAACCTAGTATTATTAATATTATCATATTTGCTATACATATATATTCTTGGTTGTAAAGTTCCCTTTAAACCGCTTGGACTTTAGCTCCAAAGCCTATGTATAAAATGGTAGAATGGTACTTTCCAAAGTATGAAAAGATTAATAAGATAGACATTCAGGTGCTCCTCTGTATACAATTGAGGCGACTTGGCACCTCAGCTAGTTCTGTCTGATTTATAATGCTGTAGGCCGCTTGGTCCTAATATAACATTGTTATAAGAATATAATTTATATATTATTAGTGCTCCAATATTGCCTAAATATATGATAAACTATAGTTTGCTTTTGGTGTAAATACCTCCAGTACTTCATTATGAAAACTGGACCTTTCCAAAGTGACCAGTTAATTAAGGTTGTGCGTGTTAGATTATACCAATACTTGCAACAACTAGTACTCTCATTTATTATTACAAAAATCAATTAATCCGAATACATATGTACCCTGTGGATTTGACTGAAAAGTAACTAATACTTAGTAATATGTACTTACAAGAAACCTAAACTTTTTCTATTGCATTAATATTCCTTTATGAATTGTTAGTATGTAGACTACTTTAATAATCAATACCTATGTTTCATCTAATGGGTCTCCTTCATAATCAATATTTTGCATAGATATTTATGTATTTCTTTGAATAGTTCCTATGCATCTTGCATTTTGTTAAGTCCAACTTCAATTAGTATATCATATGCATTCTATGATATTGAATTATTTTAAAATTCTGAGTATACTTTATTTTTTAACATTTTTTAAAAAACTGTCCATTTCTCTCTCAAAGGGTAAATAGTAAAATATGCCTAAATAACAATTTCTTATATTTATTTGTTTCTTTCCATTCAGAGATATAAAAGTCTTTGTGGAGAAAATGTAGTGTTTCACTTGAGTAATTTTGGAATAATTTTATTGAATGTCAGTTTCTCTAGAAGTTGTAAATTACAGCACAAAAGATTGAACGGCCCCCATGACTTCAACTGCCAAACAGGGAGTAGGTTTCTTTCCTTATTTTTTTTTTTTAATATTTCACCAATGCAAGAGCAACATATTTTCTAAACTCCTTCATAGCAATGGCGAACACTGGATTGCAAGAAGGAAAGAAATATGTATATACTGTCACTTAAGAAAATATCAATATTAGCACTATACACAATGCTGGTCATTTAAAATGTAAATAGCAACATGTCTGCTCAATGGCATCAGTCAGTATAGTAGAACTCAGAATGTCTCAAGGTACCAATGGTTTTCCTTTTGATATACGAAGTAATTTGTATGGCTGCAACTTTCTCCTCCGAGAAAACAAAGAGCAATATACTTTGAAATGTTTAGGTTTTTGGCCTTGCCAATACAAAAACAATATCATTATTTTTAAAGGATGATTTTCAAAACTATTTTATCAATTACCATACATTCTCATTTTTGGCTCAAACTATAGTAAAACTCTTCCGCTATCTTTTTTTAAATTCCCCATTTAGCAAACCGTTATCAAAAGTAGCTTCTATCTGTACACATTTCTGAAATACTTTCATTCCAACCTACTTTGGAAAAAAAAATCCGAGAAGAATGGAAACCTGGCATTAAACTCAACTGGAAGGAAGAAGTTTCCACTTTATAAAGGAAGGGAGAAAGATATAAAAAGGACATTAAAGGTTACAGCTAAGTATGGAGATGGAAGCGAGAAAAAAAAATTGGACAAAAACAGAAGTCATGCCACTACCTGGCTGAAGTGGAATCTGGGCCAAACTTTCGCTTGTTGCCCTTCTCACATCAAACCATGTTTTTTAAAAGAGCCAAATTTGGACAGAGGTTACTTGAAATCATTCTTTCACAAACACAGATTACTTTGAATTTCTCTTTAAAGAGAAATCTATCTGGTGAAAACAGGGCAGATTGCTAGTGGGCCCGATGAAGAACGGACAATCACTTTCTCCATCGAGGCTTCAACCTTTTTATTAATTGGATTAGATCCCTTTTAGATCCCTTTAGTGATTTCTTCCAACCATTGACCAAGAGGAAATAACTCTGCAGCACAGGGAGCCTGGGAATCCTAGAAAGCAGTCCTAAATCTATAAAATAATTGGTGTAGTTTTAGTGAGCTCTTCAGTTCAGTTCTGATTTTTATTACAATGTCAACAAGTGTTTAATTTGTTTTAAAGTTGAGGTTCTTAAATCTGAGTGATATACAGTAGTTTACAGCTTGCTGGCAAGGACCACTGCAAGGAGAAAAAAAAATAAAGAGCACATAAAGAGTGTTCTGAGTTTGACATTATAAAGCAGGGAATCAAGCCAAGAGCAGCAGTGCTCTCCCAGCCTCTAGCCGACTCTAGGGCCTTCTCATGCAATGACCAATTTCATCTCTTAACCAACTTCATCTGGAGACTAATTAAAAGGGAAATATTTTAATCAGTAATTCCCTGCCCCCCCAATAAACATTTACAGATGTTAACTAGTGAGGCAATTTGCTAAATAGTAGTCTTGTTACACCACTGCTATTAATTTTAGGAGGTCCAGTTCAAACTTATAAAGGGTTTTCTTGTTATGTTTATGTTTATTAGATTTATATACTGCCCTTCTCCCGAAGGACTCAGGGCGGTGTACAGCCATGATAAAACAATGCACCATACAACATTTAAAACCTATTTAAGACTGAATTAAACAAATTTGGCTCTCTCCATTAAAACCCATACTTTAAAATGCCCCGTCCAATTTTTTTTTTTATTCAGCCAGGCCAGCCTGCTGAAATAACAGGGTCTTAAGGGCCCGGTGAAAGGTACAGAGATTGGGAATTGTACATATCCCAGGGGGTAGTTCATTCCAGAGGGTGGGTGCCCCCAGAGAGAAGGCCCTCCCCCTGGGGGTCGCCAGCCTACATTGTTTTGCCGACGGCACCCTGAGGACCCCCTCTCTGTGGGAGCGTGTTGGTCGGTGGGAGGTTACTGGCAGCAGAAGGTGGTCCCATAATATTGAAGTTTGGGTTCCTAATTTCTAATGGCAATAGGCCCATTTCTTATGCAACAGCACTGTGACATCACACAAGTGTGAGGAGCAGACTTGAGAATTTTATACAGGCACCCAAAGTCAAATGCATTTCTTTTGAACTTGGTTGATTTCAAAATTACAGCCAATGGCTATGTTCTTGGGGTGGCATTAAGACCTTACCTTAACTTTAAATTAACAATTAGTAAGTTCTGTAAATTCCCTGTATATTCAAATCAGCTTCTTTTCATAGCCCTGCTAAACTCATTTGTGGAGATCCAGAGAAGCAGCATCGGAGACAATCTTTTTTTTTGGGTATAATTTTGGTCCTATAAAATGATAAAATGGAGGGGCTTTAGAGAAGTTTTTGTCCTCTGAGAACTTAAAAAAAAGGGGGGGGGGCTTTCCTCAGCTGGCTTACAACTCTGTAACCAGATGCCTTTGCTTGTGCTGAATGCACACGTGTCAGTCCCACTTCTGCGATGTTAGCTGAAGTGGAACTATTTTTTTCTCAGAGCCAAGTATTTCATGATTTATACAGCCATATCAAATATCTCTGGAGGACCTTGCAAGAAGGTGATGGCGAAAACCTCAGTTCTGACATTTACAGCCCAGACACAGTTGTCTGATGGAAAGCCCCCCTCCCTTTCTCCTCCTCCCTCTCTCTGGTCACTGGCTTTGAATGGAGCCCAAGGCTTGAGTAAATCAGTAGAATTTCTTGATTTTTCTAAGGGCTGTGAACACTAAGTGTTTTCCGGTACCTACTTCCTCTGCCATATCTAAAACAACAGCAGCTGCTTGGACCTGATAGAGAAGCATCCCAGAGTGAAAATTTTCACAACTGGGGTGGGAAAGAAAAGAAGAAAAAAAGGGGGGTGAGGGAGGAGATAGAATGGATTATTCAGAGAAGAGATAACACATGCCTGCATATTGCTTCTTGCCGATGATAGCCTCTAAGCCGAGAGCAACAAAGTTAAAAGCAAACTCTATATAGAGACCATGGGAATAAGAAGTTTCCATGCTGGCTAAGAAAACAGGGAAAGCCCCAAAGCACTTGTTCTATTGTACAGCCTATCATATGTTGATTAGCTAATGTCTCCAAAGGACCGATAAGGAAGGATAAGTGACTCAGATGTGAAAGCTTTTGTCCCTTTCTTTACTCTGTCTTTTTGAAAGTGTTTTGAATATTTTCATCAAGGGAAAGTTTGGGTTGTGAGAAAACCAAAAAAAAAAAAAAAAGGACCAGGAAATGTCACAGTGCTATTTTCAACCTGTTTTGCGTCTCGGTTTATAGATTTGAGGACAAGCTCAGGTCAACAATCATAAGGTTGAGCTGCCATGCTGATGTTGGTTGGTTTATTTTATTGCTGACAGAAATACAAATATACACAGATGTGATCTCTTGCCTCAAATCTTAAAAGCAATGGACAAAAAAGATAGAACAACTGTGTCTCCAAATCCAGTTCTAGTCTGTATTTCAAAAGAGATGTCATGGTGTAGAACAGGAGTTTCCAAACATGGCAACATTAAGGCTTGTGGACTTCAACTCCCAGAATTCCTCAGCTAGTCAGGAACATCAAGGAAATGGACATTAGGAAAACAGGATCAGACCAAAAAGAGATGCAAGATGCCTTTTGATGTTAAGAGCTGTAATAGTGGTTTGCTTGTTGCAATCTTGTGGCAGTCTGCAAGCTTGTGGCAGTCTAGATTGTCTTCAAAAAAGCTTCAACAGAAGATATGAAGGAGCCCATTTATTTCACAATTCACAATCATCCAAAAAGCTGCAAAGAAATATGTCATGAAATACAGAACAATCTTCCCTTTAAAGGAAGATAGAGCCACCACAACTTATGGTATGCTAATGCAACCAAAGCCAGAGGTTCAGCAATGCTGGATGTCATCTGGATGGCCCTTGGCCACTGTCTCTTAGCCTTAGGAAGGAGGCAATGGCCAACCACTTCTGAACTCTTGCCAAGAATCCTGAGGGACTAGTCCAGGCAGTTGTTAGGAGTCAATACTTCCTTCAAGGAACAAAATTGACTAATTAAAGAAATAATCATATTCTATATGTAATATAGCACATCACATGGTACATTCTTAGCTATCAAAGAACTAAGAAGGCTGCAGATAAGATAATGGAAGTTTGCAGCAGTATTCTGTTTCTTGTTGAGAGTAGAAAAGTGGATACTCCTATTTATATTTTTGACCAAGGTAAATTCCTAACAGAAAGAAAGAAAGAAAGAAAGAAAGAAAGAAAGAAAGAAAGAAAGAAAGAAAGAAGGAAGGAAGGAAGGAAGGAAGGAAGGAAGGAAGGAAGGAAGGAAGGAAGGAAGGAAGGAGGGGAAGGGAGGGAGGAAAGAAGGAAGGAAGAAGGAAATCACTAAGTTTCAAAACTTGTATTTTGTGGCTAAATTACAGTTTATAAAAAGGAAAACTTAGTAAACTTTAATATTTCCATTTAAAATTTGATCATATATCTCTTCTGGATTTGAGCCATTTTTTGCAGTTTTTTTTTCACAAGAGTGAACTTGCAAATTCTTGACTAATTCTCAAATGACTGAATTTGGTTGACAAACAAAATAATTTTTTGATATTTTTAATTTCACAAACTATTAAGTACCATGGTTAAGGCAATCAGTTTTTGTTCTTTTTCTGGTTAAAATGAACACTCATGATATTTTTGAACTGGAATGCTGTCTGAAAATTACTTTGAACAGGTGCTGTTCAAATTAGTTTTAAAAATAGTCTTAAAATTATGTAGCTATTATATTCTCTGCTTTCAGTTTCTGTTATGTTAGTTCAGGGTTTTCCCATTTACACAACAGCAACTATGAATATGCAACAAACTCAGTGCTGTAATTTTATATATATTTATAATTTTTGATTACACATACAAATACACATTCATTATTCCAATTAACCTCTATACATTCTTTAGTCTTCATCTCTCACATGTCTCTATGTTTTATGTGGTTTATTACTTTGATCTAACCCAGAAACTGAGAAGCACATTATTATATCTTACCTTTCATCAAAACAATCAAGTATCAAAACACTTAAAAAACAAGCCAAATTAAAAAAAAACCCTGAAAAACAAATAGACTAAATTCCAACACATTTGTCACGATAGTTGACAGTCTCTCAGAAATGCCTTTTCCTCACACCTCTGGAAACATGGCTTCCTCCCTTCCTCAAGCAAGTGGGAAGTAGGTAGCTTGGAAGACTAACCACCTCCCATGTTCCTCTTGCTGCAGCTCTAAAATAAGCTACTTATTGAGGAGGCAAGGATCAGAGATGGAAAGGGGATGTTTTCCTCTCCCTCTTGCCAACCGAATGAAGAGCCTTCATCTTCACTGCTTCTTTCTCATTTCCTACCTTCTCCCTTACCTTCTGGAAAGAACTGCTGCTGGCCCTGACAACAGTAGCTTACCAGCATATTCAGGTAAAGTGTGACTTGATATCAACCTTACTAGATAGATAAGATAGAAAATATGACCAGATAAGCTAATACTATTAAAAAAAAATAAAATTACAGAAATGCACAGAATCTTGCAAACCACAAAGTTTCATTTTTCTACCATCGACATTACAACCCAAGAAATTAGGGTCTTCTGAGCCTCTTGCCCCACATATTATCCAGCTGTGGGACATGCTGTCTCTTATCTGAAGAGCATTTCTTAGATCATTCTCCCAAGGTCTTTTCCACATACCATTACAAGTTTCTCTGGCAACCATAGGACAAGATAAAAATTTGTGACGAGATAAAGAAGGGTGCTGGTCATAAATCTCCCTTAGGCTCCTACTGCATACCACATATTTACAACAGAATATAGCTTCTAGGAGATCTCTTTGTTCTGGCTTTAGCCTGTCTCAGTGGCAGGTTGGCTTCAAGATTGCAAGGATATGTTTTCAACTATTGAAAGTCGCCTTTGCAAGAATATGTTTTCAACAGAGAGGAATCAGGCCATCTTGGGTATTGGGATAAGGATGGTGTGAGGCCAAAATGTCAATAAAATTGCTGCCACTTCCTATTCATGGAGTAGGGTAGACCTTTCCATACATCAATTTGATATTCCATACATACATCAACTACTTCAATAACTTCTATGAAAAAAAACTTAATCTAGGTTGTATTATGTTTTAGGCATACTGCATACAGGAAGGATTTTCTGTAAATGAATCAAGTCAACTAGGATCTAATGACTTATCCTTCTATTTTCCCAGAAGCTTCTCCAGCGGAGGTGGAGGCATACAATTGTATTTCACTATCTATATTGTGAAAATATATTTACCTCTTAATAAGTCCACAGAATTCTTAAATTTACCTTTATGAAAGTAATAGCAATATTACTTAGACTTATATACCACTTCATAGTGCTTTACAGCCCTCTTTAAGTGGTTTACAGAGTCAGCATATTGCTCCCAACAATCTGAGTACTCATTTTACCAACTTTGGATGGATGCAAGGCTGAGCCAACATTGAGCCGGTCAGAATCAGACTCCTGGAGTTAGCAATGAATTAGCCTGCGATACTGTCATTCTAATCTGCACTACCATGGCTAATGATTTTTTTTGGGGGGGGGGAATCATTTTTAACAATAATAACATTGGTGATAGTCATTGGTTTTTAATCTTCTCTTTTCTGTTTACACCATTCAACATTTTAATGACAATATCTGTGAAATATCCCACTCAAAGAATAGCTACCAAAGATTTGGGTGAAATTTCTATTGGAAAATTTCAGTAAAATATTTCATATTCTGGATCTTTTAGCAGTGGTGAAATTCAAATTTTTTTACTACTGGTTCTGTGGGATGGCTTGGCGAGTGTGGTGTAGCTTGGTGGGTGTGGCAGGGGAAGGATACTGCAAAATCTCCATTCCTACCCCATTCTGGAGCCAGCCAGAAGTGGCATCTGCCGGTTCTCTGAACTACTCAGAATGTTTGCTATTGGTTCTCCAGAACCTGTCAGAACCTGCTGAAGTTCACCCCTGATCTTTAGCAATAATAATTTTATATACCACATTTTTCGGACTATAAGACGCACCTTAGTTTTGGGGGAGGAAAATAAGAAAAAAGCTGATTGGGGTGAATCAGCCTACCAGAATACCCCCAATCAGCTGTTCCCAGAGGTGAACTTTAGCAACAGGTTTGTTGTTTTTTTTTTTTAATTATCAAATTTATATACCACCCTACTCCCAGGGGGACTCAGGGCAGTGAACAGCCAAGATAAAATACAAATAACATACGAAAGTTAAAAGCTATTAAAAATAGTTTAAATAATTTGGGCTCAAAAAACAGAATTTAAAACATCCAATTTATATAAAACATTTAAAACCCAATTTAAAAGGGAGAGTTAGGCCAGACCCGCCTGTTGGAATAAAAACGTTTTTAGGGCATGGCGGAAAGTGTGTAAGTCTTGAATCCTCCTTATCTCCGGGGGAAGCTCGTTCCAGATAGCAGGTGCCCCCACAGAGAAGGCTCTCCTCCGGGGGCCGCCAGGTGACACTGTTTGGCCGATGGCACCCCGAGGAGCCCCTCTCTATGGGAGCGAACTGGTCGGTGAGAGATTACTGGTGTCAGAAGGTGGTCTCGTAAGTACCCTGGTTCTAAGCCATGGAGCGCTCTAAAGGTGGTAACCAAAACCTTGAAGCGCACCCGGAAGACCACTGGAAGACAGTGCAGCTCGCGCAGGAGGGGGGGATCACATGGGAGCGCCACGTCGCTCCCATCACCATACGCATGGCCGCATTCTGGACCAGTTGGAGCCTCCGGGTGCTCCTCAAGGGGAGCCCCATGTAGAGAGCTTTGCAGTAGTCCAGGCGTGAGGTGACAAGGGCATGAGTGACCATGTGTAACGAGTCCCAATCCAGAAAGGGACGCAACTGGTGAATCAGGCGAACCTGATAAAAAGTCCTCCTGGCTACAGCCATTATATGCTCTTCTAAAGACAGCTGTGAGTCCAGGAGGACGCCCAAGTTGCGAACCCCAAACGTAGGGGCCAACGACTCACCCCCAATAGTCAGTGATGGCACCAACTGACTATATCGGGATATCGGAAACCACAGCCACTCGGTCTTGGATGGGTTGAGCCTGAGTCTGTTCCTCCCATCCAGATCCGAACGGCCTCCAGGCACCGGGATATCACTTCGAGGGCATCATTGGGGTGGTCTGGGGTGGAGATGTACAACTGGGTGTCATCAGCGTACTGGTGGTACTTCACCCCAAAACCATGGATGATCTTGCCCAGTGGCTTCACATAAATGTTGAACAGAAGGGGCGAGAGGACCAATTCTTGTAGCACCCCACATACAAGGGGCCTCTGCCCCCCTGTCAACAGAGTGCAACCTGTTGGAGAGAAAGGAGAACCACCATAAAACGGTGCCCCCTCCCCCACCCCTTCCAACCGGTGCAGCATGATACCATGATCGATGGTATCAAAAGCCGCTGAAAGGTCTAATAGGACCAGGACAGAGGAACAGCCCTTGTCCCGAGCCCTCCAGAGATCATCAACCAATGTGACCAATGCCGTCTCCGTGCTGTACCCGGGCCTGAAGCCCGACTGTAACGGATCTAGATAGGTCAATTCATCCAGGTACTGAGGCAGCTGCCGCACAACCACACTCTCAACAAGCGAAGGTTGGAGACAGGATGATAGTTTACCAATATTGCCAGGTCCAGGGAAGACTTCTTGAGGAGGGGCCTCACCACCGCTTCTTTCAGGGCGGCGGGGAAGACACCCTCACTCAAGGAAGCATTTATAATCCCCTGGAACCAGCCTTGTGTAACCTCCCGGGAGGACAGCACCAACAAGGAGGGACACGAGTCCAATAAATATGTGGCTGCACTCAGTCTGTCCACGCTTTTGGGAGTCACAGAGTCAAACTCTTCCGATGTAATATTCTCAGGACCTGCCCCTGGCGTCTCCCCTGGATCTACCCAGTCAGAGTTCAGCTGTTCCCGAATCTGAGTGATTTTGTCATACAGATATTGTACAAAGTCCTCAGCTCCACCCTCCAAGGGTCCTCCTGGGCCCCCTGTTGGAGCAGGGAGCGAGTCACCCTAAACAGGGCAGCTGGGCGATTATCTGATGACCCAATAAGAGCGGAAAAGTAGTTTCTCTTCTCCGCTTTTATCGCCACTAGGTAATTCTTAATATGAGATCTTACCAGTGTCCGGTCGGATTCAGAATGACTAGCCTTCCAACTGCTCTCTAAGCATCTTTTCCGGTTCTTCATCTCCCTCAGCTCCTCGGTATACCAAGGAGTCAGGTGAGACCGGCGCCGGGTCAGAGGCCACAAAGGCACGACTCGGTCCAAAGCCCCAGCAGCCGCTCTATCCCAGGCAGCTACTAAATCCTCAGCCAAGCCGTGTGCCAGAGCCTCAGGAAATGGCCCAAGCTCTGTCTGGAACCTATCAGGATCCATCAGGCGCCTAGGGCGGAACCATCTCATTGGTTCTGCCTCCCTGCGGCGGGGTGTGGTGGTTCGAAGGTCCAGGCGAAGGAGGTTGTGAGCTCTGCGCCTTGCTTTTTTTTTCAGCCTCTCAAAGGGAGGCTGGGTGGGGCTCCATTCGGACTATAAGGTGCACCCAGATTTTCACCCTCTTTTGGGGAGTAAAAAGGTGTGTCTTATACTCTGAAAAATACGATATTATACAACAGTGAATTGTTGGATCATAAGAATGACTGAATTTTTCAAAGACAAAAAACCAAAGTACAATCTATCTGCTAGCTGTCTGAATTTAAAGGAAGTGGCCTTTTTAAACTATAATCGTCCTCATTCAGAAAAAGCAATGTCAATGTAGAAGCACATTTAAGTGAACATGACTCTAGCTGATTGGCATGGAACAGTTCCAGTATTCTTCAATATGGCTACCCTTTCTGGGATTACTGGCAGTTGTAAAACCATATCTGTAGAGCCATAAACTGTCCACTTTGGCCTTGCAGAGTGAGGCCATATTACTTTCCCCTATCTTTTTCAGCATTTAGGAATATGCAACATACTTTTTCACAATGTTAAAATCCTACTGAGTATCTGATGTATGGCATGAAAAATTAGACTCAGACCATTTTATCGAACAGTAGACCAGTAGACGTTTAGAGTTTAAAATGAATTTAAGGTTGTAGGTTTTATTCATATTTTCATGAAACTATATTTCCATTTTATTCATATAGTTCCACGTCAACTATTTTTCCACCATTAAGTCACTATTTTTTCTACCTCTTTAGTGATATAAGATGAAATGCTTCATTTACTTCTGGAAGAGGATTGGTTTAGAGGGCACTTTCTCTGAAGAAATAAAAATCAGCTATATTGGAAGAAATGTTACACATACCATTAAATGCCAATTAACTGTGTGAAAGATGACTTTTTGAGTTTCCTTGGAGATTCTGCTGAAATCCACATTGGAGTAATGTTATCTTTTAGTCTGATTTATCTGACACTACTCCTGAGTCTCATGTTTCTAGTATGAAAATATTTGTAAACATTGCTGAATTGCCTATAATATCCCTTAAACTCCTTTTCAACTCTTCCCCACTAATTTAGAAGATGAAAATTTTGGAGCTTCTTTTGAAGCAGCAAATATTACTTATTTCTTGAAGAGATTGAGGATGTGATGTATGTATATATTTTTGAATGAAACTGATGTACTGCAGCAATACTTCAAAGCCTCACAGAAAGCTCACATTTTAGCAGTTGCTATGTCCCTAATCTGGTATTGAAAGATTGAGAAAAATGCTAAAAAAAACCAAATGTAGATATGGCCGCAGAATCTTAGTCTGGGACAAAGTTGTACTAATGCCCAAACTTCAACTGCAGTGTTACAATATGATCCCAGGAAGGAATAGACATGAAAAGTAAATCACATACAGTACTTGCAATATAGAAAATTCTAGTTTCAATCCTTGACATTTTAAGATAAAAAAGAATCCATTAAGAAATATAATGGAAAAGGATTTTGCCTAAGACCTTCTTTCTGATTAGAGATGAGAAAGGAATTTGTGTCACTCAAGATATGATACTGTATGTCAGTAGATGTGAAACGTGTCAAAAAATAACAAGAATCAAGAGGATTCTTGTGACAGTGAAAATTAAGTCAATAGAAATGTTTATTATAAATAATAATTAGCCATTTAGGATTTTAGGATTCCAAAATGATTTAAAATATGATACAAATATCCATTTAGCCAACTGAGTACAGTTTATATTAATGGAAAGTATTGGTTGATAATCCGAACCTTTTTCAGGGGATAATCCACACCATCTGACATGTCTAACTTCTTTTATTTTAAGATTAGGTTTAAGAACATTTCAATGATTAAATTAATATTTTCAATATTAATTAGGAATGATAAAGAACTTCAGAATAGTGCAGGGAAATGGATTGATAGTAAAGTGGCCTAATCACTAAGATTCCGGAGTGTTCAGAAGCCAGATTTGTCTGGATCAGTGCTGTTGAAATGCTACTCTGCTTAATCTTCTCTTTATTGTGTATTATATTCAATAGATGTTCATCACTCTGACAAGAGTTGAAGAAGAAGAATTTCAACATCACCATATACAATTAGTATCATAAATGTACAGTATTGATGATTCCTTACCCTGAGCTGACAGATGAGATCTCCAAGTGGCTACATGTAGATGATGATACAAAACCATTTGATGTAGCATTTATCTTAGATTTAGATTAACTAAATCTAAGCAGATCAGTGCTAGGAAGAAGAAACTGCTTGGGACACTCACGTATGTTATTTGGAAAACTATGCAAAAAGGCAGGATCCAGATGTAATGATATAAACACATTATACTGACAGAACTTCATTCTGTTTGACAGAGACCAGCAGCTCAAGTTTCCCTTATAACTTTTCCAATAAAATTTACAACTGTATATATTTTCCCATTTTTGAGACAAAATAAAAATATTTTATATAATACCTTTGCGAGATGTTTCTTTTTGGTGACATCATGGACATTATCCTTTACTAAGAAAAGACCATAATGACAGCAATCTTATGGATTACAGTGAGCAGACCAATCTTTTAGAAGCAAACTAAGAATCTGTCCATTTTCTTTAAAACAACAACCACCCAAAATCAACAGTTGTCAAGTATATTTAACAAAAACAATCTCCCATGCTGCATTGGAGATCTCTAAAAGCGAGGCTGAGCTTAGACTGTCAGTACTATGTTCAGTAAACATAACCATCCTGCATTTTTGGCTATTATCATAGTCCTAATACAATTTCCATTAAACCAGATGGGAGTTTTGATACTGAGCAAAATATTTCCTAGCAAATATTAAGTCATCAAGGCAAATTCCAATAGAATTACTCTAGGGCAGTGATGGCTAACCTTTTTGCCATCGTGTGCCAAAAGTGGGGGGAGAGCGGTGGGGTCACACGCACGCGTGCCCACATCCATAATTCTATATGGTGGTTCTCCTCCTATCTCTCTGACCGGTCGCAATCTGTGTTGACAGGGGGGCAGCGGTCGACTCCGAGGCGCCTTGTTTGTGGGGTGCCGCAGGGGTCGGTCCTCTCGCCCCTTCTGTTCAACATTTATGTAAAGCCGCTGGGTGAGATCATCCGTGGCTTTGGGGTGGAATTCCATCAGTACGCTGACGACACCCAGCTGTACATCTCCACCCCAGGCCACCCCAACGATGCCGTTGAAGTGATGTCCCGGTGTCTGGAAGCTGTGCGGGTCTGGATGGGGAGAAACAGGCTCCGACTAAACCCCTCCAAGACTGAGTGGCTGTGGCTGCCGGCGTCCCGATATAGCCAGCTGACGCCATCGCTGACTATTGGGGGCGAGACATTGGCCCCCACGGAGAGGGCTCGCAACTTGGGCGTCCTCCTGGACGCACGGCTGTCTTTAGAAGAACACATGACGGCCGTGGCCAGGGGGGCTTTTTATCAGGTTCGCCTGATACGCCAGTTGCGTCCCTTTCTAGATCGGGACTCCCTACGCACAGTCACCCATGCTCTCGTGACTTCCTGCCTGGACTACTGCAATGCTCTCTACATGGGGCTCCCCTTGGGGTGCACCCGGAGGCTCCAACTGGTCCAGAATGCGGCCGCGCGGGGAATTATGGGAGCGACGTGGCGCTCCCACGTGACACCTCTCCTGCGCGAGCTGCACTGGCTCCCGGTGGTCTTCCGGGTGCGCTTCAAAGTGTTGGTGACCACCTTTAAAGCGCTCCATGGCTTAGGACCTGGGTACTTGCGGGACCGCCTTCTGCCGCCAATAGCCTCCCACCGGCCAGTACGCTCGCACAGAGAGGGCCTCCTCTGGGTGCCGTCGGCCAGACAGTGTCGGCTGGCGACTCCCAGGGGGAGAGCCTTCTCTGTGGCAGCGCCCGCCCTCTGGAATGACCTACCCCCGGAGATATGCAGGATTCCAGATCTCCGGACCTTTCGTCGGGCCCTTAAAACCCATTTGTTCCATCTAGCTGGGCTAGCTTGATCCCATCCTCCGTTTTTAAATTTGACATTGATTTTAAATTGGGTTGTTTTAATTCTCGGCCAAATAATATTTAATAATTTTTAATTGTTTTTAACTTTTGTATACCATGTTTTATTCTGGCTGTTCACCGCCCTGAGTCCGCAAGGAGAAGGGCGGTTTATAAATTGAAATAATAAATAAATAAATAAATATATGCCCCACCCCCCGTGTTCCCCCCGCTTTTGGCACAGGATGGCACAGTAGGCCCGTTTTTTGGCTCTCCCCAGGCTCCAGAGCCTTTCTAGGAGCCGGTGGAGGACAAAAATGGCCTTCCGCACCCTCCCAGAGGCTCTCTGGAGGCCGGAAACAGTGTGTTTCCTGACTTCTGGTGGGCCCAGAAGGCCCAAAAATCAGCTGGCTGGTGCACACATGTGTGCCGGAGCTGAGCTCGCGTGCCCACCGATATGGCTCCACGTGCCACCTGTGGCACCCGTGCCATAGGTTCACCATCACAGCTCTAGGGTCTTATTTGGAACTTGGAGAACTTCTGACAAAGAAGCTTGATTAAGTTTTGAAAGTTGGATACTTCAAATATAGTGAAAACAATAAAAACGTAACATACAACAACAAACCTCTGAAACTGCTCTTGCCTTTCTAGTCACTTGGACTTTTGGTATCCCTACCCTCTAATATGGCATATTTTGGTTCTCCCCTCTTCTTTTCTGTATCTTCTGTCTTGATTCCCAAAACCATTTTGGCATCTTGCAAATCCTTTCCTAATTTATACCATACCATAAATTATCATCCTCTACAGGCACAAACTGCGTTATCTTCTAGTAATCATATATCTTGATGGTTTCCCCAGTGGTAAAAAGTTTCCCAGTCCAAAATGAATAGATCAGTTACTCTACATGCCTTAAAACTGCCAAAGAGCTATAATATATTTTATGAGATATGCTCCTAAATAAAAATAATATTTTTTGCTGCTAGGGCCAATGCCCATCCAAAATGTCCCAAATTATTTTTCATACTACGATATTCCTGCATCTGGCTATGATAGAAAAAAAAAATAACACAATGAGTAATGATGGCCAAAATCTTGAAGACCAAGGCCCTTCATCGGCCTCAACGTGGCTGCTGGCTGACTTTCAGAAATTATTTTTCAAAAAAATAATTTATCCAGAAGCAGTTTTGTCAAGACAAACCAGGTCATTAGAGCAATGAGAGTTTATACAGCTCCCACAGTGGCTGTGGACTGATCTGCCAACACTGCACAGCTCTCAAGTGACACTCCCCAGAAATACTTCAAATGAATATCATATTTCAGTGATGAATGTAAGCATCTGAACAAAGCTTTTTCAGGAAAGCTCTGCAAGTTTCTGGATAATATACATTTTTTTTGGCAACATCCCAGGCTTATAAGTAAACAAAAATTGTAAAACTTATGTGCAACATGATCTTATCCACTAAGCAATATTATGGTCATTTTAAACATCCTTCCTATTTAGAATGGCACGATGAAAGGAAGCAAATGTCTGAAATGGGAAATGACTCTCAACTGTCTTTCAATTTTTTCTGTGTGAGAGATATTTGGGCTAAGCACAAAATGTCACAAAGATCAGCATATTTGTTGGATTAACTGCTGCCCTTCAATGCACATTAAATGTTTCTTTTCAAAACACTTCCACAATGCATCAAAAATTACACAACACTTGTTTTATTTCTTTTCTGCTCTTAGTTTTGCTTATTACTCATATCAAATACTTGAACATCAGGGCAAAAGGGAGAAAAAAATTTTGGTCTTCTACACAAAAGCACAGCAATGCAGGACCCTCGGTTTTAGAGTGATGCTCTTCAATATTGTGTTCTCAGCCAACACATTCCACATTTTGACAGGCAATTCGTTATCAATATCTAAAAATTTTAAGATGTATTCTGGTAGATGCCAAGCGTGACAATGAAATTAGGCTCCTTCTTTTGTAGGCATCCACCCAGCATTCTTCTACAGCTGCACATAACAATGCTATCATAAATAAGCAATATTTAGGGCAGCTTGTACCCCGTTACTTCTCATTATAGTCTTCAAGTTGAAGATAATTGCTTAGTATTACACTGACAAAACTTTTTTTTTAAAACCAGTTAGCTAATTTCTTTATTTGGTGTTGAGTTGCCATGTTAATATTCCTTAACCTGGTGCACTCTAAACAGACTGCAATGGCAACTCCCAGAATTTGGAAAGATAGTCACCATTTATCCAAGCATGATGGCTTGGCATTATCATACAATAATCTTTCTTCTCCTTCCATGTTAAGACAGTTACAAATGTACGCAACTTGTCCTGTTATAACATTTCAAATTGGTTCCCTATCTCTTCATTTAAGCCTGTTTCACCAATCCTTCAAGGACTCCAATACTTGAGTCTCTCCTGTTGTACCTATTTAATTTCAACCTATTTTTCATTCAAATCAAAATTGTAAGTGTGAGGACTGGTTGTAAGTCACATTTTTCAGTGCTGTTGTAACTTTGAATGGTCACTAAATGAGTATTATAAGTTGAGGACTGCCTATATTCTAAAGCAAATGAATATACAATACACTTATAAGTGACAAATTCTCCATGAAATCTCAAACTTTCCAGCCCAGGAGGTATGTACAACTGAGAGTAGCTGCTGCAACACTTTAGGACCGCCCTAAACATTTCCTACCTGAAATGTCTCTTTGGGAGGTATCACTGAAAGGGTACTTCCTACAGCTTATTGCAACAGAAAAAAGAAAAATCTTAATGCCATGACCTGACCCAGTGTGGTTTCATTTAAAGACTTACCACTCAAATATGGACATTAAGGTCCATTAAAGGTTTGACCCTAATCAATTATTTGAGGCTTAAATTTTTTTTCTTCCCTAACCCATCACAACAATGTTCACCCCCAGGGTTAGTGATCCAGTGTGTTTTACCACAAGAGTATATGTGCTTTCAATCTCCATTATAAAATAAGGAGGGGTCTTCAATCTGGGCACCCTGCCAGCTTTGCTAAAACTTTCCACTAGAAAAGGCTTTTGTTTCTTCTCTGGAGCTGCTAAGCTAGGCCAAATAAAAGGAAGCGCAGGGAGGGAGCAATAGGGGGAGTTTGAAATCCAGTCCAAAGTGTGTTGACAGTATTACTGGGCCTTGCAGAAGACCTCTACGTTGTTCTAATGACATCTGGACTACTGAAAATTAGTGAGCACCCACCATTTTAGGAAAGGGCTAATTATGGCACCAGTAGACTAAACTTAATGTTCAGAGAGCCAATCATTCTAATCACAAAGCTGAGGTGCATGAAAAGGATATATTTCAACACAAGAAGAATTCTGTCTGGTACAGTTCCTGTTCAAATAAACTATATGACTAAACCATGTGTATAATTGTGTGTGTGTGTGTGTGTAACACTCCACCTCTTCCTACACATATGGTGTAAAAGCAAAGGCTTAAATAGGAGAAATACAGACATGGCAGACTTCTAACAGTTGGGCAGTATAAATGGTTCTTGGGTAGCAGACAGCCTCCACAATTCCCAGCACTTATTTAAAAAAGTTATGTTTAAAAAAGTACTTTAAAAATAGTTGCCCAAGTTGCAGCTTTCAGTAACACTCTGCCTTTACCACGTTCTTCCCACCCACCCACTGCCTTTTTACATACCTATATTTGTGTTTAATAGGCCTAATTTCCCACCACTTTGATCATTAACAACAAATGTCATGTATGTGTTCTAGGACAGAGGGCTATAAAACTCTCAAGTACATAGAGAAAATTACGGATGGCAAAAATTGACTGACAATGAATGAATCGCCTGATGAGTGACATCTACTCATTGCCAACCAGTAACTCCAAACCTAAGGATCTCTTTCTTATGCGAAGGCAAGGCTATTGACTATGCTGATTGGAAAATTCAGAGACTTGTATTCTCAACACTCCTAGAAGGCATCAGTTTGAGGACACCTGGTGCATACTCTGTACAAAATATCAACATAAGTTGATTAAGTTAAGCCCTTCTTTAGAAAGAAGAGGGAGTAAATATATGTGCAGATGAAAAACAATTTTAGTTTCTAAATTCAATTTCCTAAAGCAGTTTCAGGGTAACTCTAGCTGACTTTTCAGATGCGAAAGTGACACTGTGACACTGTAAAACCTTACAGATTACCAAGGACGTAATTATAGGGGTAATCTTTCACTGTAGTTTATTAAACCTGTTAGGTCTTTGGCAGAGTTATGGCTGACAGGATTTTCAACTTTTCTAAAGCTGAAAGTTCTTGTCAATATTGCAGAGTCACTGAAGGTGAATCTAATTATCTTTCCTCTTTCAAAACCATCTAACACATTGTGACATATCTTTATACCCACTGTGATTTATCACCCTGGTTATGCTTTGAATTTGGCCCTATTGTTGCAAACAGTTTTTTTCCTATACCACACCTCTCAAACGATGGCCATGAACATGAGTTGAAGTCTTGCTCTGTTTTCATATGCAACATATGTAGAAAAGGAGTGGGGTTTTCCTGTGCAGTTGTGACCACCATTTTGACTTTTTTCACCGATAAGTTTAGCTGAATAAACATTTTTGCCATCTTTCTTTTGTTGTTATCAAGCTAACTACAGTTATTTTAATATTGAAATTCCACTCTGGAAAGGAAATCTGTATTTTCCCATTGTTACATCTCTGAAGGACAACACAGAATTATCACTAGCAAAGTCAAAGCATGCAGAACTTTTTTAAAAAAAAGTTACAGATGGTTCTGACATTCAACTTCTTCTCTGCTTTGCTTGCTTCCAAAGAAGGATTCTCGTAGAGCAGTCTCATCAAACCTGTTCCTCTCCAGATGGAGCAGACTATAGTTCTCACCATTCCACGCTTAGTGGAGAACAGGAAGAGGATCAATCTGGAAGGCAAAAAGCCATTCTGGAGAATGTGCAATTTGACCTTTCCATAGCAAATGCCAAATATTTTATGAGTTCCAGTCCGATGTTACCTTCCCCATGCCAATCAACAATGCTATAGGGATATGCTTAATCGAGTCACATATTATGCTAAATGAGATTATGATATGATTTATCATATTTGATTTCAGCCACTATGGTTTGTAAATAATAATCTGCAGTTCAGATGATGAGTACACAGTTATGTTTATTCAACACACTATAACTAAGCATGCAAACTTTGTCAAAGTTTGAGTCATCCCTTAAGACAATCAGACCCTATTCTATGGTTCTCTCTTTTTATTTCAGATGTTTACCTACAATGTTCAAGATTAGTTCTTCAAAGTCTCCATTTGCAGTTTCCCACAACTCTAAAGAGACAATCAATATAAAGTTTCAGAAACCAATATGCTGTTTTTGAAATGTCAACCTTCATGCTTTAAAGAATGACTATTATTTTGTTGTTGTTTTTCTGTAAAACATGAATTGTTATCAAGAGATTCAAGAAAACACTGATTAATAGTATCTCCCTGTGTAGAAAAGTTGGCTCATCAGTTAGTTTCCAGGAGTCTCTTCCTGTTAGTGCTGACGTGTTCCCTTTTCGCTTATAGAGATAACATTTATTGATAACCCTTGCAAATTTCTTTGATGTCCTTAATGGTAGGAAATAACTTCACAACTGAATGGCATTGTGCAGTAGGAATCAAAATATACCAAAAGAACATTAATAAGATTAATAATCCAAATGGCCTCCCTTTGATGCTGAAATGGCAAATACTATCATTTTCAAAATAATCTTAAATGCCAACATATTGTGAGTGCTATACAAAGAGGAATACTTTTTTAAAAGTCACATTTTGATGAAAACCAAACATATTCAGCTTCAGTAACAGGGACTTTGTGAGCTAAAGTAGCCCTCCCTCTTCTATATTATTTTAGAAGGGATATAGTGGTATACTCATATATATTGTCACTTTTTCTATTTCTAGAAGTGGTTCATTATCAGATGCCAGTGTTTTAGTTGGTGTTGGCCTTTATACACATTGAGCTCTTCCCAAAAACCTAGGATGTTGTATTGGTGTAGTTAGTATATGTGTGGATCCAAGTAGTGTGGCCTTTTGTAATTGACAGAGATTTTGTCAATGCACCATCCAAGATTTTTTGGTATAGCACCCAGTGTGTTAACAACCACTGGGATCGTGATAGCCAGTTTATGCCATAATCTTTCAATTTTGATTAAAATTGTTCTTTTGAAATTATTTTGATTGAAATTATTATTATGGTTGTTGGCATAATCAGACAAATGTTTAGAATGGATTTGGCATTTTTATTTACCTATTGATTCCTTCTGAAGGACCTGTATAGGCAGATGTTGTTATTTGATGTTAAAGGTATCATTGCATGATGTAACCTGTTCCAAGTTAAGCTGCCTTTTACAGTTGACTCATGATGATTTTGCCAATGCTGATGGGTATTAAAGTGGAGCTCCAAATGTCTTGGAATTGCAGCCAAGGCTCCTATTATAATTGGTACTACTTTCTTTGCTTTCTTTTGCCATAGTCATTCTACTTCTATTTGCAGGTCTTTGCATTTTGTGATTTTCTCCAGCTTTTTCTCTTCTATTCTTCTATTCTACTGTTTTCAAATACTGCCACATCCACTATCCACACTTTTTTTTTGGTCTTATTGACAATTGTTAAATCTGGGGTGTAATATGGCAGGTGCTTGCCTGTATTTGGTAAAAAATTAAAAATATGTGCAAGTTTCACATGAATGACTCAAAACTTCAATAGCATAGGAAATACAGACATAAAAAATGAGCAGAAGTAACTATATTAAAGATACATTTCAGAAGCTCTGGCATGGAAACATCCTTCTTGACATAAGAATATAAAAAGGGCTTTCCTGAATTTTAAAAATTGTTTAATTTAATATTTTTACAGGCAATTAATTCTTATATTAGCCACATGAATATTTTACTAAAAGCAACTGGGGAGTCATGTGCCATTTTGGATGTGATGAATACCTCTTGAATTTCTTTTCAGAATTATAGCAGATATTAGTAGGATATTTTTAAAAACTATATTACAATCCCTAGAACAAGAAAATGCAATATTTGCTATTCAAGCTTCACATTTTAACTTTTAAAATGAGAAATTAGGTTTAGTCATGCTGCCTAGGGTTAGAGTGAAATATTACAAATGCCTTTGCAAAAACATACAAACAAATTGTGACTATTTTTTTTCCTTTTTCCTTCCTAGTATTTTCCTGCAAGTGCATAATCTGCTTTTTTTCCAATCAATTGAGAGTTGATCCAGTAGCTGCAAAAGGAATTATCCGACTGGCTTGTCACCTGAGAATTGCATTATGGGCTGAGAGAAAGTGATCAAAATCACCCAGCTGGTTTTCATGCCTACGGTAGAACTAGAATTTTCAGTCTCCTGGTTTCTAGCATGGTACCTTAATGTTTGGTTACCATTAAACAAAACAGGTTATCTTGTGGTTAATTTCTATTACAAGATAATTTTAAGTATTATACTGATTGAAAAAATTGACCTACTCAAAGGCATTTCTTTTGGAAGGACTTCTTTCATTGCCTTAGGTCAAACATCATAACATTCAGGACTTTAAGCACTGCATCACAATTCAGTGAAGTAATGCAATAAAATTTGAGATTTCATCTTTTATTGCTTTAAATGATTCAATCTTTGGAAGCTGGACAAACTCAGTGTAGCATTTTAGCAATGCAATGGTGCATGCAAAATATACATGTATGAAATATGTAGATGTATGTACAAAATTGGCTATGATTTAGAATTCAAAACAAATATTTTTTCATGTTGCAATGGAAACAGCTTTAATTTCAGATGCTAGAGAAGGAAAATGTTTGTGCCTTTTTTAACATAGGTATTCTTAGATAAAATGTAACACTTTTTCATCATTTAATTCTAACTAGTAAGCTTATGTATTTCAAGCTGCTATATGATGGATAGCTTTCAATGTCATTCTACTTGCCATTGGCTATGGCTTAAGCCAAGACCAATAATGGTTAACGTTATTATACTGTAGTTTTTGGACATGCAGTTACTTTAACAATGACTAATAGTGTTTAACATTTAGGTTATGGACTTTCATTAATGTTGACAACAGTAAATAAATCTTTCCATACGTATGTCATCCAATCAGACTTCTGTGCCATTCCACAAGGATGTTAGTTGTCAGCTTCCCCTTTCCTGTAGCCTTCCTTACAAGGCTACAATAACTCAATGGCTCAACACAAAATGGCTGAACACAAACCTCTACATCTGTAGACTTACCATCATCCAGGTATAACTGGTCCAATTCTTCAGGTTCTTGCTTGACTGTTACGGGCATAGGGGCCAAATTATGATTATTGTCCTCATGCAAGTCGGTCAATGACTGTGGCTGATTTGCTGGAGTTTCATTTCTTTGAACATTCGACAGCTGCTGTTGGCCCATTACAGTTGAATGAGTTGGACTGCAGGACTGCAAATAGGTTGACTCCTGGGTTACAGATGGAACTGGAGAGGAGGGACTGTTGGGATAGAGTGCTTGTTGATTACCAAGGGAACAGGTACTGCTCAGATGTTGACTCACCTGCGGCTGCAGCATGATGTGAGATGACTGATCTGGAGAGCTTGGGTGCACAACAATAGACCTTGGCACTTCCTGTATGGTGGGGACACCTCCAGCCGTCTGCTGAAGTCCTAGATGATTATGGCCTGGGTTGGTGATGCACTTGTAAGCAGGAGAGGAAAGATCATGCAGCTTAGGACTAGAGCTGGGAGATGATGACATCACAGTGTTTCTCTGCTGACAGGAAGCGAAGCCAGCTACAAGGCACGAGCCAGGATCAGGAGGCATCATGATCTGCTGGCTGTAATATGGTTTGGAGAGAGGGCTTAATCCATGGCTCCTTGGTCCACAGGTTTGAGCAGAGTCGTAATCATCAGAGGGTTCTGTTTTTATAATTGGAACTGTTGAAAGAAAAAGAAAGTGCTTTGAATAAACATAGAGTTAATATGATCAAGTTGGCTTGTGGCTAGGATACCCTTTGCAAAAACAAACAAAGTCTTGAATAAAGCTCTGTATGTCCTTTGCTAGTTTCCCCCCTCCCTCACCAAAATATGAATGACTCATCCAAGCAAGAAAGCCACAGCTGGTTCTAATACTGAAAAAGGCTATTTTTTTTGGACTCTCCGCCAGCTCTAATGTGCTATAAAAATCTATTTGCAAATAGCTGTGCTACAGTAGAAGCCCTGGACCCAAGGGCTCTATGGATCTATAGTAATCAAAGGAATTTTTAAAAACTTGGATGTACTACTGCTTGTCGACTGCTACTGATGGCCCATTTGATAGATGTCTGCACAACGGGTCAATTCAAGCATAGGGAGTCACAAGGGCTTTCAGAGTTCACAAAAACAAAACTTCAGAGAGAATGACAAGCTTAAGAAAAGTATATAATTCCTTCATAAAGCCTTTCTTTCTAGAAACAAAAATTGAACTATCTTAAAAAATAATAATAGTCTCTCTCTCTCTCTCTCTCTCTCTCTCTCTCTCTCTCTCTCTCTCTCTCTCTCTATATATATATATATATATATATATATATATATATATATATGTATGTATGTATGTAGGTCTTTGGTTATTCGGGTCTTCTCCCGCGTAAAATTGGAAGTGTCTTGGCGACGTTTCGACGAAGTCTCATTCGTCATCTTCAGGCTGGTGTTCTCGGCTTCGTGCTTCCAATTTTACGCGGAAGAAGACCCGAATAACCAAAGACCTACATACAAACACCCGCGAAAACCTCAGAAAACATATATATTATAATCCACATGACAGTACAGAGATATTTCATCAAGGTAAGTTTCCAAGTCACATTTATTTAATTCAGAAGACTACTTTGGGACTAAGATAAATTTTATTAGTTTTATCAGTTCACAGAAACATTTAGTATTTTCTTTAAACACAATTTATAAACAGAATTGTGATTTAAATAGGATTTTCACAGATACTTTGCGAGTAAGATACAAGTTACATTTTGGGCTTAGAGTTGGCAGTTAATTATCACTAAAGAATAAAAAAAATCATTAACAAAGAATTAATTTGTATATAATTTGGCATGAATACAAAATCTTGTATATTTAAAAATAAGTGACACAGGTTAATTGAAATCAACATTAACACATTCAATCTTAATGAAAAAGGCTGTGGCCAAATGTAACAATGGCTTCCCTTCCGATAAACATTTAGAAGACAGTTATGAAAAAGACCGACCAGCAATCTCCTTCATTATCACTAGAAAGTCCCACAGGTGCTTTTTCAAGAGGCAACTAGACTTTCTAGTTTTTCTTTGAGGACATTCACTTCAAAGGAGTCATATTCCTTGCAGACAGCTGGTCAATTGTATTCTTTTACAGTCATTGAGGCTACTGGAGATTTATTTGTGTCCTCAGAGTAATAATCCTCCAGAAGAAGCTTCTGTGATGAGAAACAAAATATCTTCAAAGAAAAACAAGAAAGTCCAGTTGCCTCTTCAAAAAGCATCTTTGGGACAACAATGACCTGAATGACTGAGAATCTCCATAGACATTTACCAATAGAAAGGTGAATGGCCATGCTTGCTGGGGACGACAGAATGATTATATATGAACCAGCCCTTGCTGATTCATAGAAAGAATATTAAAAATAAAATGAGCAAACTATGTCCCAATGAATATTGAGGATGAATCAGCTTTAGTTCAATCACCAGAATTCCTAGGTCTAGTTCAATGAGGGCAAACATTTTAGGGAGCGAGGGCCCAAACTGCAACCCTTCCCCCTACATCCCTTTACTTCAGGACAGAGGAGCGTGCACATGTGTTGGGGTGATGTGGGAGCGCACCTTCTGATGCTCCGGTGCTCGACCCGCAACTCTGTGCTCCTCCGGGCCTGGCTTGCTGAGGAGAGGGGGAGCAGTCCTGATGCCTCCGCTGCCCCCACAGTCCCAGTCATTGCTACCCAGCTTCCTCAAAGGCACGGCACATTTCAAAAGCAGCAGCTCACATCTGGAGGTGCTAGTGTCTCACTGCGAGAGCCGGGCCAGGCCACTCCACCATCCAACTCGTCAATGGGGGTGCTTCTGCTGGGCCAGCCACCCCTCCACTGGGCTTTTGTGCTCAGCACTCGGGTGGGGGAGGGGAGCAGTTCCCCACGCTGCCCCTTCTTTCTCTTGGCCCCACAGATGAGGTAGGAGGAAGGCCAGGCTTGGGGGATTGCCCTCATTCCACAAGATCCGCCCCCGCCATTCTCTTCCAGCCCTCTTTGCTGACGGCAACAGCAAATGTACTGCAATGAAGGTGGAATCCTGTTGCCACACAAAGGTAAGTACAGGGGCACTTCCACACTAAGGCTCTGGCCATTGCCACTGCCGTGACAGGGCAACAACTCTTTCATTCCTCTGCCATGACAGGGCCACAGGGAGCCACAGCAGAGGGGTGAAAGGGCCACATGGGTTGCATTGGGGCTCCGCGTTGTAATGGGCTTCAGGAGGAGGATGCAACCCCACCTCCCTCATTGTGATGTGCATGACTGAAAAAGTTCAATCAATCAATTCCAATTTTGTGAGATCTTTTTCATTTGCAAGAAGTTGGAATTGATTGAGTGAAACATGATGGAGAAACGCGATCGGAGCTGAGCTGGGATGACGGCGTGCATGCTCACAGAGAAGGCTCTGCATGCCATGTCTGGCACGCATGCCATCATGAGCCCAGGTCATGCTTATACCCAGATGAAATTCTAACTATTATGTAAATATTTTTCTCACTTGAATCTTTATTTATCCTTAAGCAGAAGTATTTTGAAAAAAATTAAAAAACATACTCGTGCATGTAATATTTAGAATAATATCAGCAGATTCACATCAGATTTTTACCTTCAAAGTAAGATAAACATTACTATAAGTGATATAGTAATTTATTTATTTAGGGGGGTTCAAGTCAATCTTGACTGCTGGCAAATGTCTGGAAAATTGCCTACAGTTTTGTTTTTTGTTTTTGTTGCAAGATTTGGTAGAGGTTTGCATTTTCTTCTTTCTGGGGCTGAGAGAGAGTGACTAATCCAGATTTATCCAACTGGCTTTGCGCCTAAGGCAGGACTAGATCTCATGGTCTCCTGATTTCTAGTCTGATGCCTTATTAACCACTACATCAAATTAACACTTTAGTATATACTAGTCTAATATATACTAGTTTAATTTGATTTTATTTGGGTTTTAAAATTTTGTATATATGTATTTTTATTGTTGGCTGTTCACCGCCCTGAGTCCTTCGGGAGTAGGGCGGTATATAAATCTAATAAATCTAAATCTAATCTAAATCTAGTCTAAGATATATCTATATATTTATTTTCAATGGGATTGTTTTATTTTATTTTATAACAAAAAATCATTATTCAAATTTAGCATTAGCTAACCACTTGTCTCCTGGATATAATATGCTTCCTATTATCCTCAACTACCATAGTCATTTGCCTCATTAACTAGGATGTTGGAAAATTAAATTCAGGATATCTGGAATGCTTCACATTTGGGAATACTTTGCTGAAATGACTGAACAAAAGATTTTCTTAGAGGCATAAACTCAGTAAAAATGGTGGATAACAATGCTATCTACCAACTTCTTTACAAAGACCATCAATTAATGATTTTTTTGTTCAAAATTTAAAAATGACAAATGGGAGACAAGATTTAATACAGACATTCCGTGATCTTTATATTATCCTGAACTCTGTTAGATTTTAGTATACTGCCCTAATTTTAGGTATTAATAATAATATTATAGCATATCAAATTAATTAAGATTTAATACACAATAACTGTGATGGTTTTAGGCTAACACATGTATCACATTATCAATCAATTTATTTTTTTTATAATATTTATTGAACATTTTTTAATACAAACAAACAAACAAACCTACAAACAAAAAAACCCAAACAAAAATAGATATTTTCATCTTCTTTTCAACATCTTCGCATCAGTAATCTATATTTATACATTTTCTCTTTCTTATCTTAATCTATCTCTTATACATATATTCCTAGTATATCATATATATATATATATATATATATGATATATATATATAAATATATATATATATTTATATTCTCTTAATCTAAATATTTTATTTACATTTAACATAAACAGGGACCTAGTTTCTTTTACATTATCAATCAATTTAATACTAGAACCATATGTTTGAAGCAACATCAACTATAAATTGTTGCTCTTATTGAGAGGACTCCATATGAAGACCCCATAGCAAGATAAGTTCATAAAGACAATACACTTCTATGCATACTTGGATATGAGGAGAGATATGCCATTTATTGTGTTTGAAATGAAAAGTTGTCACCTAGTAAAAGATGGGTTCATAAAATCTTAATGAAAAACTTAAAACATTTTCATTGAAGGAAAACAAGTGGGAGATTTTTTTTAAATATGAATTTTAAATCCAGTTTCATTTTTCTGTAATACATAGGTCCTCATCTGGTTCATGGTTGTTAGGATGAGTGAAAAATAAGGCATATATTTTAGGAAAACGAAAGACACCAAAAGTAGTAAAGTCTAGTTATCTTATTGCATCAAGAGTTGTCACCGGTAATAGCCATTCTCAGCAACTGACCATGTTCGAGGAAATTAGAACTTCTCTTTACTTAAAATTGATACTAAAGTACTATATCTTGGCTCAATTATCTTCTATTAGAATCTTTATAAAGCATCATTATCTTTTGAAGTCATTTATTCTGAGCTTTTACAATTACTATTTCTTCCTAAATAATTTAGTTATGAAGAGCTTCTCAGTTGCCGTTAAAATGTTTAGCAGTTCAAAAATTACCAAAGAGACAGGACATTGTAGAGGCCTGGAAACAGAAGTTCTTTTCGAGGAGAGACCTGGCGCAGCTTACTTGCTTATGAGCAATTAATGAAGCCAAAATGTGCATTAGATTGTTAATAGGTCTTAGAAGAACTAATTCATTTTTTATTGTAAGACATTACTCATGTAACAATGCAAGGGGTAAATGGAACCTATATTTTATATTCTTTTAAGGAAGTTTTCCAAGCATGGAAATATGTATCACCCTAATGTTTACAATATGTTGTATTGTCTGGTTCTTCCCATTGTACCCCAAACACAACCTCCTAAATTGTTCTATGGAAATTAACCTTTTCCTGATTAGAAAAACATGACATGGAATGGAATCAGAAGTGAGTGAAGAATGAAGATCAGACATTGAATAAAGAAGAGAATGGATATGCAAGGGGTACGGCAGGTTCTGTTTTCTGGGGAGTATGGACAGGTTTCTGTAATTTTAACAAATGATATCTTCTCTATTGTTTGTATCCACAATCCAACACAATTCAACATCTCACTTGTCTGATATAGATACTGATACAAAAATTGATAATCAAACAATCAAAGAATTTACATGTGTTTGGGGAATATACCATGTTTCTCCAAAAAGAAGGTCTTACTTTCTTTTGACCCCCCCCCAAATGGTTAGGCCTTCTTTTTGGAGGGTTCTAATTATTGACTCACCTTGCGGTGGTGGCACCAACAGGAGCCCGCTGCTCACCCACTTTTTCTGTGGCCGCTTGCCGCCACTTGCACGCATCACCCCGGCCTCTGTTTTGCCTTTAGATGCCTGCCGGAAGACTTCTGCAGCTGATAACACAACCCCGGACTGATCTGGAGCAAAGCCCTCTGCAGCCGATAATAGAGCTCCGGATTGATCCAAAGCTCTGTTACCGGCTGCAGATGCCTTCCGGCAGGAATCTAAAAGCAAAACAGAGGCTGAGGTGATGCGTGTGAGTGGCGGCAAGTGGATGCAGAAGAAGCAGATGCAGAAGAAGGCAAGGCAAGTGTCTGGGTGTGCAAGGCCTGGTTCCACCCCCCCCCAAAAAAATAAGCCCTAGCTTATTTTTTACCTATGTGCCTCACCCCACCCTCTGCACCTCGGGGTGGGCAGGGTCTTAATTAGGGCTAATTTTGTGGGTGGGGCTTAATTTGATTGCATGCACTCAAAAACGTGATAGGGCTTCTTTTCAAGGTGGGTCGTCTTTGGAGAAACACGGTAATGAAATGTGAAATACACAATAGAAAAATGCTAAGCTAATGTTAAACTTAAATAAAAAAATAGATTCATATAAGTTTCCATATGATAAATGAACTGATATGCAGTAAACTTTACAATGGGAATCTAATTCTTAAAATGGATGAAATTAGCTTAACGCACTGAATGAATCTATAACACAAAGCAGAATAAAATACACACTTAGGAAACCTCATAATTGCTCTCAGAGAAATAGATTGCATTCTTTCCAGCTTATTTGTGATATCCTGTACCCATAAGGAAGCCCCATAAAGAAGTTAGGATAAAATATTTGAATGAAAAATCTGAAATGATCTCCTTTGGAATAATAAAACTACAAGAAAGCACTTAATATATTTCTGGCTAGTGATAGTCCTGATGACCTGGGTATACTCCAATTCAAATTATACTGGAAATGGATAGCTAAATATTTATATTGGTATAATCACTTAATGTGCTTCTGATCCACTATCCATTTATTAATAGCTTATTATTAATAAACAGAATTGCAAAAATTCCTTAGCAGTGAGAGCAATCCTAATTGCATAGGGATAGCAGAACAAAATCATTGACATACAATAAGAGAGACACCAGCCTGTTTAGGGTCATGAAAGTCTTCAGATTCCACTGAAACTGCTGAAGTATTCATATAAAAATTAAACAAAGTTGGAGCCAAGTCATGCCCATTCTATGACATGACAACATTAAATCAGTTAATTAATTAAAGCACTGCTCGGGCAATATATGATCTGTAAAGGAGACTGAGTATGATTATTTTACATGAAAAAGCACCTTTATTATGTCCATTGAGGATATGACTTTCTCTCATAGAATACAGGTATTCCTTGAGTTACAACAATCCACTTAGTGACCGTTCAAAAGAATGACCCCCCCCCACAAAAGTATTTATGACCTTTCTGAAGTTACATATGTTGCAGCACCACAGTGGTCATTCATCCTTAGAACCAATCACAGAGGCACTGCAACATGCCCCCTACCTATTTCTCCCCCATCCTGCTCCACTGGGTCTTCACAGGCTTGCTTTGCTTAGTGTCCTGTATTCCACTTACTCCTCCCCACCCCATTTCCCATGGCTTAACTATACTTACTTTTCAAAGAGTTCCAGAAGAGGCTGACCGACATGACAGAGAAGCCGATGAAGCTGTAAGAACGTGAGATGTAAGGAAAATAGCTTTGCCCATCTGAATAAAAGACTGGCTTCTCTGCCATGAGGATCTCCAGGCATAATTTGAGCCCAGTCTAGCCTGCACTGAGCAGCCTCCTGCTTGCTGTTGACTGGCTAGTTCGATTGAGCAGCTTCAGGGATTGGGGCGTGGCAGCCAATCAACACAGAGCTGGTTTCCTTTGTCTCATTAGACGCTAGCAAGCAGGCAGTCTGTGGAGAGCCGGTGGGGCAGGACGTGGGGGGAAGCAATTGAGGGGAGCATGAGATATCTCAGTGGATCGGGGGAGGCCTTGGATGGACTGCTCCAGCACTAGGTCCTGCATGTACTTCTCCACCCTGAGATACCTCATATGCATTTAATGACCTTAGCAAATGCACTGGGGAAAGCAGGGAATGACACATTCATTTAATGTGATTCAATCAAAGGAATTCGATCAATGAAACTCACAAAAAGATGGCACTGTGATTCCTAAGAAGATTTCTCAACAAGAAGTTGTAAGACCACAAAGTGATCCAGTACAAAGCAATCAAATCTATGGACACCAGAGCTATAGAACTCTAATTTAAAGGGTGTGTGTGTGATTTCTCTTGCATTATTGGTAGAAATAAAGTCTGGTGAGGATTGGAGTCTACCATTTTAATTAATTGATTTTAATTAATGCTTTATTTTCAAAGATCCCTATTTCCCTTATGGAGACAGGAAGTCACAATGAAAATTTACCTGTACCAAAATGTACAGTAGTCTCCAAGGAATAATTGTCATTGTAAATTATGAAAAATGGTTTTCCCAAATTCCAGCAGAAATTTTACATGCGGAATGTTCAGAATGCCTGAATATAATTTCTAGATATAATTTCCACTAGGTTTGACTTTATTTCTAGAAGCACCAGCAGCCTTTGCAGATGAGCTTTGCTTCTTGCTTGTTAATAAATCTTAGACATTTTTACATTCTCTTTTTGTCTCATGATAATGGCTGGGAGAGTAATCACCTGCTTTATAATTTTTGCAGAGGCTACAAAGCTGTTTACTATATTAAACTGTTGTTTACCTTTTTCCTCCAGAGTAATATAAAGAACTTGCTTTAGAGTGGGTTGCCAAAATATCTTTCTAAGAAAATTAGCCAGATTGCCATCAAGAAAAACATTGCCTCAAATGCCTTTGTTGCTCAATGCAAGCCTCTTATTTAGCCAAATCCCTAGGAGAATGAGGAAAAAACACCAAATGACTTTCTCTTCACCTTATGATTAACTATGGCAGTGATGGTGAACCTTTTGGATACTGAGTGCCCAAACCGCCTGAGCATGGCCAAACTGAAAGGTGCTCGCGCATGCGTGCCAACTCTGGCATGCATGCCATAGGTTCGCCATCACAGAACTAAGGTAAGAACAGTGTCAGCTGAAAAAGTCACCCTTTTTTGTCTTAGACCAACTCAGATAGAACAGCCGTGAAAAGTGGTCACTGGCCATTTGATTCTTGATAGGAAACCATCTATAAACTGAATTCTGTTACAGGCAGTAATAGAAATCCATTAGAAAGACTGTTTAACCAAGCAACTAGAATCTTGAACTGATGAAAATACTGAACTATTTTTCCAGTTGAACTACAGTTTCAGTCATTAATCCAAACTGTGCAGAGAATAATGTCATGCATTTCCTAACAGTAACAAAATGACAGCTGGGTTTTTTGTTTTTTTTTTTTGGTTAATTCACATCATTCCTGAAAGACTTTACTTTTTACAAAAAAAAAGAAAAGAAAGAAAGAAAGAAAAGAAAAAAAAAAGAAAAGAAAAAAAGAAAAAGAAACTAGAACAACAACTAAAAAGGCCAAGAACAGTAAATTACTAATCAGAAGCCTCTTTATCTCATGTAGGAAAACATATTTATGTATTGACTTTTAAAAAAACTTTTGATGTTATAAAAAAGATAATCACTTATTCACAAAGGTACCAATAATGTTATATTCACAATCAAGCATTTTAATTTGACTGCAGTAATATCTTACTTCATATCTCCTTATAGCAACTTTTCCCAATCACAGTATCCTCCACAGATGCAGACTTCAACTTCCAGAAATCTCAATGCTGGCTATGCTGCTTGAAATATTTTGGGAAGTACAACAAATCTACCTATGCCCAGACCTATCTAAATTGGAAATCCTATCAACCCAATTACATAAAGAAGAATATTACCTACACTTTGGCTCTCAAGATCCAATGAATCTACAACAAATATAGAAAAAGAACCAATAAAAATACCTTTAGCATAGAACATCGGCTGCACGTATCATTGAAAAATTTATCACACAACCATAACCAAAACATTCATTTAAAAAAAAAAAGAGGAATCAGTCAACAACAACAACAAAAATCTACTGTTCATATCACTTAAATGCCACCTGGCAATCAGCAAAAGTGAATCATTTTTAGCCAAATCTAATTGAAAGCAAACTATAAATTTTTGCATAACTTTCTGCCAACCTTTACATCTGTGCAGATTACCAGTGACAGTAGTACTTAAACTATCTTAAATTATAAATGTATAGCCTGTGCTTAAAGCTTGCTACCTTCCAAAGTAGTACAATTGGCAGAACTTATTACATCAAATAAAAATCCCCTGCATAATTTACATGCCAGAAATGTCATCTTCCATATGTAGAAAATACACGAACAGACTACAGACACATTTTAGGAGCCATACATCTGCAATCTTCATTTAAGAAAAAATGAAAGTCAATTGCAAATCATTTCTATTCAGGTAATCATAGACAGTCTGAATTGTTGATCCTGACACTAATGATACTATTACTATCTGATTTTAAAACACCGTAAACACATAAAAATGTCTTAATGCCACTGGTTTCAAAAGCCTGGTCAATACTTAATAAACTTCATCTAAAACAGGGGTATCCAAGCTTGGCAATTTGAGCACCTGTGGACTTTAACTGGCTGGAAATTCTGGGGTTGAAGTCCATATATCTTAAACAGGGGGCAACTGGACTTTCTGGGGTTTTTTTGAAGATGTTTCACTTCTCATCCAAGAAGCTTCTTTAGGCTTTGGCTGGATGGTGGGGAATGGAAGGATTTATACTCCTTTCAGACAGGTGGTCATTTGCATTCTTTTACTGAGTTGTTAAGGCCACCTGGAGGTTCATCTGTGTCACCTGAGTGGTGCAAATGGATGTGGAGCCTTTTTGGAACTGTTGAAAGGACTGTGTTGTAGATTGGAGATAGATGATGGCGTATTCCTCTCCCTCTGTTGAGAGAGGGCTGTTTAATTTTGACATAGATGGCCTCTGACCCTTCTTTCAAACCAGCGGTCCTCTCTGTCTAAAATGTGAACTTTGCTGTTTTCAAAATAGTGGTTTTTGTCTTTTAAATGCAGATGGACTGCTGAATCTAATCCTGATCGGTTTGTTCTCCTATGTTGTGCTTTGTGTTTATGAATGGTTGTTTTGTTTCCCCAAAAGATCTGCACATGGCTCACTGCATTGTACTGCATGTTGCTCAGTTTGTGCCTGGGTGTTTTATCCTTGGGGTGGACAAGCTTCTACCTTAGGGTATTATTCTTGAGTTAGATATCCCACTCCCTCACACTCTTATTGTCTTTACAATTTTTGTAAGATTTTTCTCCTGCCGCCTGACAGCAAATTTTGCTGACCCAGAAATTTTAAAGAATTTGTTCAACTTTGCATGGATATTTTAAGTTAAATCTGGCCAGGAGGCTAATAGTAAAAATGGAGATGATTATTACAACAAAGGGAGTAAAGCACACTGTATTGCAGTTTCATTATTTTTCTCTAATTCATCTTACTCAACCATGAAACTTCCAGATATGCTTTATCCACATCTCGTTGTAGTTCCCAGTCCACCTACATGGGAATTACGTGAAGTACAATCCAATGAATCTGGAAGTATCAATTGGAAAGGCTGCCCTACTTTAGGCTACCAAAATGTGCTGGTTTAGAAAATGAAATATAGTGGGTGGAGGCAGGATGTGAAAAAGTCTCTTAAATGTCATCACTAGAGAACTATCACTGCAAATAGTCAAGAGATAATTATAGTTACAAAACAGGAAGTCGTGCCCAATGCTGACAAAATTGACTTCTGATCACTATTTTCAGAAGTATCCTCAGAATCATGATGACTTTCTTTCTGCAATGCAGAAAGTTACTTCTAAAAATTGAAAGGTCAGGTTCAGCTTTATAAATGAAATCCCCTTTTTGCATGCCCACACATGCTAATGTAGTTGAAATTTCAGTTTCACAAAGGAGGACATGCCAAATGACTTGATTATTTATGCATTTGGAGAGGGATTGTTATTAGCTGAAGTTCAAATACATGGTTGCGTATCATTTTATATTTTCTAAGGGTGAAAATCTCAGTGGGAAACTAGTTTATCTGAACAACAAGATGCTAAATCTAAACAGTCTTTCAGTACTTTTCAGCTGAAATCAGTGTCAGTAGGCTGTATCACACCAAATAGGTGCTGTTTCCTTCTTCTTTAGGTCCTCTGAAATAATATATCATTATGCAGGACAGGGGGATTCAATGGTTGAAATACAGCTCAATCATGATAGTAGAGAATGACCTTCAGGTGTTACCATCTCTGTGATTCAGCAACTACCTTCCATTCCCTTTTGAACCTACAGTAGAGGTAACTGTGCCTTTGGGAATACTATTATAACAAAAATAATAAACGAAACCTTTCATTCTAAATATATAAATATTTCTTGCTATTATTGAAATAGATTGGGACTTATTCTCAAGATTATGATTAAATGGTATTTTTTCAAAAGGTAACTGGACTTTGTTTTTCTTTGAAGACGTTTTGCTTTTCATCCAAGAACCTTCTTCAGTTCTGAAGGTGGAGGATGGAAGAACTGAAGTCAGAACTGAAGAACTTTCCATGAACGTCTTCAAGGAAAGACAAAGTCCAGTTGCCTTTTGAAAAAGCACCTTTGGGACAACCATGACTTGGATGACAGAGAATTTCCACAGACATTATGATTAAATGGGATCCTATGGAGAAAAGTAAGTAGGAACAAAGCAGGTGAGAAAATTACACACACACATACAGCAAGGGAAATTGTTTCCAGTTGTGTGTATTTATTGGCATTTACACATCACATTTTGTATATAAATACTGTATATGACTAGTTGAGATTGTCTAAAATCAAGACTACCTCAAAAATTCAGATGGGCAGCTTCTTGCTTTGTTTTTAACATGACTTTTGCTAATCTCCAAGAGATCTTTGAGGTTTTAACTGTAAAAATTGTAAGTTTATTTCTTTAGTTATAACATTTGCTGTATCTTGGGTCAATTGCTTTGATGCTTCATGCGTCACTTCATGAATTTTTATAACCATCATTGAGGTGGTCTGGTGATAAATAGTATAATACTGGCATAAGACCAGAATATCAAATGGAAGAATGAGAGTCTCAGTATTTAGTAAAAATGGATACTGACAGACAAGATTACAAACAACTGAAAAAGAAAGTATTGTTATCTGGAAAAATATATTTGGCACTCTTCTCACTGTCAATCATGTGGCTGGCACAGGGTTTAAAGCAGAATGAGTGGTTTTACTTGGCTTTAAATATGAGTTTTAAAACAGATGTTGGTTGCAAAAGACGTTTTAAAAAATCAGGAACCAACCTACCTTCACATTCGTGAAATTTTAAAAGTGAATGATCTAGTGTGACTCATTATTATAGTAGCAATTTATCAAAATGATTGGCATTAAAATCAAGCATTACGAAGGGATACTGTTGTCTGATCTTCTAGCCAGTCTGAAGAAAATAACTTTGTAGTTCTACTCTTCAGCTCTTCATCCCATATCTACAGATGTGGGACTGAATCTACTCTTTGTCATATTGAAATCAATGCCAGCAGAGAAATGGCAAGGGAGAGGTATTAACACCATGATGAAGGGAGAAAAAAAAAAAAAAAGCCCCCCCCCCCAATGGGGCTTCCCAAAGTTGTAAATCAGCTTTGTTAAACTATCTCTCTAAAAGTGTAGTATAAACTCTCAGAATTCCTCACCACTCTGGCCAACAATCATCCCAACAGGGAATTCTGTGATAAAGAAGTCCAGCAGCACATCTGGAAGGGACTATATTTGTGGTTTAGGCATAAATCAATGGAAAGGAGTGATCTGCATTTTATGAGTAAACAGCAAAGGAAGAATTCCTACTGTTCCTGCAGAAAACAGAGGTGTTGAGTGGAAAAAAGATATTTTAAAAAGCTCACTAAATTTCAAAATAAAGTCTTGGTGACTCAATATTATACAATAGATTTTTTTCAACAGAACAGTGCTTCTAAGTCAGGGGTCCCCAACTACCAGGCTGCAGTACAGCCTGTTTCAAACATTTTGGATGAGAAGTGAAACATCTTCAAAGAAAAAACAGAAAGTCCAGTTGCCTCTTGAAAAAAGCACCTTTGGGACAACCATGACCTGGATGTCTGAGAATCTCCATAGACATTTGGGCAGCTTACAATATGAAAAATCACTTATAACAGTAACTTTCACTAAAGCAGTTGTCTTCTGTCCTGTTGAGAAATACACTCGTTTATTTAATATGCTTTTATATAGTAAACTCTTGATTTACTAAAATAGTAGGGAAATTGAGTATCCATTAAAGCACAACATCCAAATAAAATTTCATGCATATGCATTTTATATATTTCATGCATGTGTGAAAATGCAAATGAGGTTGTGATTTGACTTGATTTGATTTAATGTATTCAATTTAGGGTCCACTGAAAACTGATTCTGAGAGGTGGTATAATAAAACCAAACAAAATAGAAAATACACATAATACAATATGATAACGAACAAGTAAGGGGGACAAAACTATTTACACATATCCAGAAGCACAGGAACCCAAGCAGAGACTTTTTAAAAAATTGGCTCATTGGTGCTGCAAAGATCCAGATGCCCACTGGATGGAAACAGCAACATATCAGAAACTCTAATTCTTTGCTATCATCTAGTGTTTATGTGAAGTTTTGCAGCCCTGATTCTGACCATATTTTCACAATGATATACTGGTGCAGTGAATGATAAAGGTTTCTTTGATTTGCAGAATTGAAAGAAAAAAGAAAACCTGATATACTGAGAACAAAACTCAGTACAAACATTGTGTGGGATATATGCAAAAACCACTAAGCTATCCTTAAGCCTCAAAAATAGTAATTGTTCCACTATAACTTTTCAGCCAGAATTTGTGGAGCTGGATCGGTATGGTACTTCTTTGACTAGTACTGTACAATAAACTTTACACTGCATTCTGAATTTATGCACACATTTGTACATGTACATAAATAAAACTATTTATGTTTATATATCACAATATATTTGGGAGAATTAAGATTTATTACTGGGGCATCTGTCCTTCAAGCAAAAGGATCTGACTGGTTAGTTGCGTTCTTTTGCTCCCATCAATGAACTAAGCTTTTGTGTAGGAAAAGATTATATACAAATGATTTCCAAAAGGTGAAGTTATGTATAGTTTTTATTCTTACTGTTGGTCAAATTTTGCTAATATAACTAACTATTCTCTTATACACAAATGTAAGTCTAAAATTCCTGAGAAAGTAATAGAAATTTTATTTTTTTATTTATTGAATTTCTATGCTGCCTGTTTTACTAATACGTGAAAATTACTCAGGTGGTCCCTTCTAACATCAGTTCTTATGATGCAGCCTTTTAAAGATATGCCAGTCATATGTTCTTTTTCAATACTGTATACATACTCTATTTCTGTGGACTATTTTTCCGAACTGTGTTCTTTTTTTCAATTCTTTCCCTTGCAAACAAGTGAAAGTTTTTCAAAGGTTTTTGATCATGGAAATATGGATGTGAGTAGATTTTATTCAATGCTATAGTCCTTGCAATGATAGAAGCTATTCTGACAAATCTCATAAACCTGTTATCTTAAAAATGCACAAAGGGTTTTTTAAAGGCTTAAGGCAGGAACAAAAAGAACTGTGCTGCCCAAATCACCATGTGTGAGATTCTGTTAAATTCGTCCCTAAAACAATGGAATCTGACTTTCACCTAAATAGCTGACAACTTGGTTTGTGGGATAATGACTTAGAATAGCTTTTATTGTAACCAATCATTGAACTCTGGGGACATTTACTTTTATGGTCTCTGCAGCTTTGGGGGAAGATTGAATTGAACTCTTAGACCAGGATCAGTAACCAACAGCTTATTGAGCTGCATACAGCCTCAACTTGAAGTTTGTCTAATTCACTAAATATACTTTAGTTGACTTCTTTTCTCCTTAGGATGCTGAAAATACTTCCTGCCAATAACTGAAGGAGAAAGTTACAAGGCAGCATGTGCATATAACTAACCTCTTTTTTTTCCTCTGGGCAACATGATTGATTGATGCCTGGTTTTTTTAAAGCAGGCATGGGAAAAGTTTGTCTTCTGTATATTTTCAAGTTTCCAAAGTCCCAACCGCCAAGGTTACTAGTCACAGAATAGCAATAGCACTTAGACTTATATAACGCTTCATAATGCTTTACAGCCTTCTCTCTAAGCGATTTACAGAATCAGCATATTGCACCCAACAATCCGGGTCCTCATTTTTACCAATCTCAGAAAGACGGAAGGCTGAGTCAATCTTGAGCCACTCAGAATCAAACTCCTGGAGTGAGCAGTGAACTAGCCTGCAGTACTGCATTGGAGTATTATCAGAATCTTATTTAACGAGACTAACCAATGTTGGATGTTAGTAGATGTATCATGTATTTATCTGCAAGGAGTCAGAACTTTTATTAAGTTTTTCAAATATCAACTGCAAAGATGGGGCGGAAACATTTTCCAAGGCTATTCTACAATTTGTTCAGAAAGACACTTTTCTTGATTCGATTATGGCACTGAATGTTTGGTTTTTATCTTTGATTTTAAAACTTTGCTGCACATTTTAAAATAAAGCACACAAAAATGTATTTCATGCCACTTAATATTTATTTATTTCATGCCACTTAAAACTAGAAATAAATTGTTACCATTAGCAGGAAGATAGGTGAATAGTTGGTACTGGCTTCTCTTTCTTTTTCCATTGCAGACATAGAAATTGACTTGGACAGGACTTGTAATTCTCTGATTGCGGAATGGTGGAATCTCAGCAACTAATAAAGTCTAAAAAGAGGATAAAAGTATATAAAGTGTGAATCACAGTTAAAGAACATTTGAATCACAAGAATAAAACAAGCAAATGCCCTGGCAGGCACTGAAAAAGGTAAATGGCCTGTCTTAAGAACACTGGAACATAAGATTAGCCCACTAATCATTATCATCAATAACTTTTCTTGAAGACCTATCCTCCTAAGAAAACTCCTATCATGCAGCTGACTTGCTGAGACCGGCTATAGTTGGATCAAATAATCCAACAGGAAAGATCTTCCATGGAAAAAACAAAGCCCCCTTTGCAGACATTAAATTGGGTTGGAAACCTGTTGAGCACCTACTCAATACTGGATCCAATATTGAGTAGGAGCTGGAATTCCATGGCCATACTTACTATGGCTGCCAGGGTGTACTTTGCAGCTCTTCTTTAACTATCTCCTTTCCATTTTCTGATGCTTTTTTTTTTTTTTTGGCCTTGTAGAAGACCAAATGTAAGGTTTCTATGAGCTTGACAATCCTCATAGAATTTGTGCAGAAAAGTAAAGAAGGTGAACACAAAAAGGATCTTAAAGGCTTCCACCAAATCCAACAGCAATTATGAGCCCTATGGCCCTTTGGAATACAGCTCCAGGGTTGCAATTGCAACTTCTGCACTGCTCCTCAAAAACTGAAATGGTGCTGCTCTCATTTTTGCTTGATGCTCCAGAATTAGATTCATTCATTCATTCATTCTTTGTTTGTTTGTTTGTTTGTTTGTTTAAGATTGGTTGGTTCGATTTATATGCCGCCCTTCTCCAGAGACTCAGGGCAGCTTACAATATGTTAAGCAATAGCCTTCATACTTTTGTATATACCTGCTTAGTAGGGCTTTTGCCCTCCCCCCCAAGCGGTGTTCTTTTTATACAAAGTCATCTTATTGCCCCCACAATCCGGGTTTTACCTACCTTGGAAGGATGGAAGGCTGAGTCAACCTTTGGAGTCCCTCTTTTACCCACCCCTCTTCTCCCCTGTATCATGTCATCTATTTTGACACGCCAGAACCTCAATACATCTGGCTACTCTTGGTGGTGGCAGTTCTGGTGCTTTCTTGTATGTAATCATTTAAAAAGGAATGGAGGCGAGTTTAATGTCAACCCACTTATTTTAACTGCCCAGAGAATGCCAGGCATGCTGGTTTCTCCACTTTGACTGCCCTGCCTCTGCAGATCCAGAAGTCAAGATCAGTACCAGCCTCACTGCAGAGATGTGGAAAATAGTAGGCTGAGAGAGCGGTATTCTTCTTCTTCTCCTTCTCCCCCCCCTCCCCCTCCTCCTCCTCCTCCTCCTTCTTATTATTATTACATCCCTTCTCAAGAACAGAAGCACATCAACAGAATGGTATGGAGGAGCTCTTAGCTTAGTATTTAGATTTTCATAGTGGATACAAGAAAACTTTCACCTAGTATTTGAAGGCACATCAGCTCCATCCATTCTAGAAGTTAGTGGCTTGATAGGTCCTCCATACACCTGTCTACCATCCTTTTTAAGCCATCCAAATTAACTATTCCAGCCACGATTGTCCTATTCGCAATGATCTTTGCTCTGGCCCTATTTAAAACTTGGCTCTGTTTTCAGAACCAGGTTAGGTTGGGTGATTGATCCCATATATATGTTTTATTTTTAAACATGAGGTTTTTTTTTCCTGAGTTTTGATTTTTTTTATTGTACCTTAATCATTGAATTTGTAAGTCACTGAGAATCAGAACAGATTAGGGAGACATCTACGCTTCATAAATGAATAAATAATTGATTACCATTCCTTTTACAGTTATACCTTATATTTAGCTTTATTGTGAGAAAAAATGTAATTAAATGAGCCAAAGACATATTATTAAAAACATTATTTAAATGAAAGTTGCTTGAACTGAAATAAGTATTTTTAACTTCATCTTGACATTTATGTATGATTTACATGTAATTAATATGATAATAAGATAAAGTGAAGAAAATGCGTAGAAAAATACATCCAGAGAAGCAGCACAGTATTTTTCAAAAGGCAAAAGAGGCACTTACTGGCTTACACAACTCTTTGTCAGTTTTGGCTTCCATTTCCCACACATGATGACCATCTAAAGATAAGGACATGAAAGATCCAAATTAATGTGCTTAGTGCTTTATAAATCACACAAATAGGAGGGAGGGCTTCCCTTTTAAGATATCTTTATTATGCAGACATGATATTCAACATGAGCTCAATTTTGTAGTAAATAAAGAAATAAACACTTCTATCTATTAAAGAAGTTTGAGGCAGGGAAGGGAAGGATTTATCCACTGATTCTGCTTCCACAGCCAAAGACCTGGTTCAGTCCCAATGCTCTTTGTTTTTGTCTAATTGGGCAGAGTTGTCTAATTTATGAAAACATTCTATCAAAAGAAGTAGGGTCTCTTCCCACTTGTGATAGGTAATCTCACTGCAAAATAATTATCATCCACTAGCTTTTAATTTTTTTAAAAAAATGTGTAATTTATAAAATATAACATTACGCAGTGGTTTGTTTGATTTTATCTATTCCTATTCATATCAATGTCCAACTGCAACTGTAGCTTATATTGTGTCTAATAGAAAGTTTTTACAGGATGTAGAGCAGGGGTCTCCAAACTTGGCAACTGTAAAACTGGTGGACTTCAACGCCCAGAATTCCCCAGCCAACATGGCTGTTTGAGGAATTCTGGGAATTCAAGTCCACAAGTCTTAAAGTTGCCAACTTTGGAGACCCCCAATATTTAAAAAGAATAAGAGTCGGATTATTAAGTAGGTAACATGAAGTGTCTGTGTTGGCCGGACATGAACCCTCAACTGATTCTGTAATGTCAGAAGTTCCACATGAAAGATACGTTATCATCATAGCTTCTGGGGCTAATGTTGATGAAATATCAAAGTTTGGTGGTGGCCAATTGTGCTAAAGAGACTTGACCAGTGAAAAGTCTAATGTGTTCTCAGGTTTTTGATATTAATAGAATGCCTTGAAAAGGCTAACTGGGTCTAATGCTGAGCAAAAATATATTCCAGCCATGCCCTTTTCTGGCTCAAGACTTAATTCTTAATTCTTTTTTCCCACATTATATTGTGATAACTACATTGTGTATTCAAGCTAGGGGAAGCCAGGTCAAATGCCTACCCACCATAAAGATTATAGGATCATGATTGCACATCTTAATTGATTTCTCTAGGTTATTATGATGATTAAGAATGGGAAAAATACTTTCTGGCCCAGGCCTCATCAGTAAGGCTGAATCAAAATGCTCTGGGTAGAATAATCTGAACTGATATCCATTTGTCTTTCTGACACTTTTATAAATGAGCAACAGAATGTTTAAGATTTGGTATATTTAATCTGTCCTGAAAAGAGGAATTGCTCTGTCCTATTTTCTAGTTTTCAAGCTGGTAAAGCGTTTTGGGTGTTCAGGAAAGTACATTTTAAGAATAACAAGTTTTTTAAAAGTCCAAAAGTAGGGATGATACTGAGTGTGTTTGGCAATCTGAAAGAAGCAAGCGTTACTGCTGCTGTATTACGAAATTCCCCTGAGAATCTCCAGACTTTCTCTATTACAGAAAAGGAGGGGGGGGGAAATAAATTACTTAATAAGAATAAATTTCATTTACAAAAGCAGAGTAAATCAGTTATGGTGCTTTGAGTCAGTTGGTGCCTATATGGACAGTTCCATGCAGTTTCTTGGCAACATTTCTGAAGTGGTTTGCCAGTACTTTCTGGGACTAGGAGACAATGGCTGGCCAGAAATCATCCAGCTGTTTTTCATGCCTAAAGAGGATTAGAACTCACTATCTCCCACTCCTAATTGAGGGCCTTTAACTGCAAAAGTTAAGAGAGAAGAGAGGAGAGGAGAGGAGAGGAGAGGAGAGGAGAGGAGAGGAGAGGAGAGGAAAGGAAAGGAAAGGAAAGGAAAATCAGACAATTCCTCATGTTACGTCTGGTGAACCAAAAGGGAAATCTCTACACCCACAGACTGGGATCCACTCCAAGAGAGAAATCCTAGATCATTACACCAACAACTCTACAGTAAACATGTTTTGTAAGTGTATATGGATCAACCTGTTTATTTTTAAGAAAAGACACAGGAATGGATGAAATAATTTTTAGGAGTCTGAAAATGCTAAAAAGACTTTCTTATCCTGGGGAAAAGAAGTTTTATGTCAGTACAGTATTTGCCAGTTTTCCTATCCAAGTATGCAAGATGCCGTCTCTCGTCAGACTGTGCTAGAAAAGTGAAGAGTGATACGCCACAAAAGTTTCCATTGTAAAGCTGCCACATCTGCATCAGCCTGGCTGACTCACAGCTGAAGGCAACTCCCTGCCTGGCTAAAATCCAATGAAAGTACACCAGAGCAATTTATACCTTTCCAAAATGCAAATAATTCAAATTACAGACATAACATAAAGTTGAAACAGACACATTTCAGGCATTCCCTGTTTGAACTGAACTTACTGAAGAATTTCTTCCAAACGTTGCTTATTATATATGTAGAAAATGCCAGTGAGGCAAAAAGTAGCAAATCTTTCATCTCTCATCATTACCTATTTCATCTCCTCAAAAACAAAAAGAAAAAAAAACCCAACAAAAAAACCAACAAAAAAACAAAATAACCCTGCAAGCAGGTTGGGGGGAAGAGAGAGAGAGAGAGAGAAAATCCCGATTTTCGTGAGTTCTGTTTGTTTTATTTTCCCTTATGGTTGGAATAAGTAAAAGATTTAATCCTTCAAAATCTGACGCATGGTAATTTTAGGTTTCTTTGTGTTAATTTAAAATTGGGGTCTAGAGAAGTTGAAATGGCAAATGCACAACTTATTTATACACACACACGTTAGCAAAATAAGTTATCTTCTTTTTAAAAAGGGGGGGGGTTCCTTGCCTATTGTTTGTGTCTAACTGCTCAAATTCATGCCAGATTCTGCACAGGAGATTCAGACCTAAGGTTATGTCCACCCAGGGAATACAGATCCAGTCCTGACACTTCTGAAGCTGTTCATTAGCTTCTTCTCTTACCTAAGGGAAACAGGCTAACTAAACAGAGGCACAGCCTTCCTGTTTATACAGCTGAAGGCAAGGTGGAGGAAAATCCCAGAACAAGTTAAATTCACAAATATAAATTGAAGCTTTCTCTTCATTTTAACAGGGTCTGAAATACAATTAATTAGAGAGATTAAGAGTGGCTTCTCATATTCACTTCCTCTGCTAAAGTCCCCACGTTTCTTTCTTTTTTTTTTTCTAAGTGGGCTTTGTTTGCACCATACAAATCCAAAGGGCTTAACAGAGGGTGTTTTTCTAAAATTTTGGAGTGGCTTTCATTTTGGCAGCCTACCAGGAAAAGACATAATTAACTCCTTCAAACATGCACTTCAGTGCGTTGCCGAGAAGAGTTCTGGCTCGTGTGTGTGTGTGTCCTCACATCTAACGGGAACTGTTTTCCAGAAAAACCAAACACCAACACTATTTTTCTCATTAGGATGCAGATAAAAATATTCCTGTAGGACAGAAGTGATTCAGTCGTCATTCAGGGATATGGGCTGTTTTTCACGCAGAGGGAAAAAAAAAAAGATTCTTGGCACCGAGAATAGTGGCAAGGAGTTTTGCACCCTTATTTCATTACTTCGTAGGCTGATTTTGAATGGCTAAAAATAAAAGCAAAGTTCCAGAATGGAATGTCTCAGCTCTGAATAGGTCTTTGTAATTCACTCTGTATCCACCATTCTCTGCAGAGTTAAAAAGGAAACTCGGCAGAAGTAAAAAAAAAAAAAAAAATCTAAAATCATCAGGGAATTCCCTGCACTGAGTCATAGAAACGGCTTCCCCACCACACCCGTTGAGAAGATTTCCACATAAAAAGCCATTGGAGGCTTGTTCTAACACAGCAGCAAAAGAACTAAAAGGTGTTTTGTGAACCTCATCATCCTGGTTATTTCTACGCAGCATTTCTATTAGGGGGTATTCCATTCAATATTTTTTCTTCATATTAATTAAAATCTCAATAGTAACATGGGAGAAATTTAACTAGAAATAAATTGAATTCTTGAATCATTTATTGAACGAATGATTAGGCTTTACTTATACCTCAGCATATTTAGTGTGCTGCATGATAAACTTCATCAGTGGTGAGTTTAATTTTTTTTTCCTACTGGTTCTTTGGGTCTGGTTTGATTGGTGTGGCATGGCTTGGTGGGAGTGGCAGGGGAAGGATACTGTAAAATCTTCATTCCCATCCCACTCCAGGGGAAGGTTACTGCAAAATGCCCATTTCCTCTTGATTAGCTGGGACTCGAGAGGCAGAGAATAGATGGGGGCAGGGCCAGTCAGAGGTGGTATTTACTGGTTCTCTGAATTACTCAAAATTTCCGCTACCGGTTCTCCAGAATTGGTCAGAACCTGCTGAAACCCATCTCTGAACTGCATGCCTTCCATCTTGTATGTTTGATGATCATATTTAAGGCTAAGCCACAACTTGGAAAAGTCTCTCTATAAACAAGCTTGGAACTGAAACCCAGATAGTTAGGTAATGCTCTTAGAATTGCACTATCTGGTTTTCTTTTCTCCAGGGTGCAAGTGCAAGAATTTCATGCAATGTGTTAGTAGCTTTTGATTTTAAATAAAATTACAGAATCAAATGCACTTTTGAAATCTATCTGTGTATTTAGTTTGGCTGGAAGGATGATTCAATGCAGATATATCTTTCATAAGGAATCGACTATGTTCAGATAGACAAAGCTGCTTAATTCACTAAGGGGGTACATATGCCAACCTTCATCAACCTGATGTCCCCCACCTTCAGATATGCATTGAACTATAACCATATCATTCCCATGACTTCATCAACCTGATGTCCCCGCCTTCAGATATGCATTGAACTATAACCATATCATTACCATGACTTGGCTGGCATTTATGAAAGTCATAATCCAATATACGGTAAGATTGGGTATATCACCTAAGTGATTTTACTCTAATGCTACGAAGAATGTCCTGCTACATAAACTTTATATTTTATATCCCAAAGATGCTTGTTCCCCAAAAGGCAACTAGATTTTCTTGCCTTTTTTCCCCCTTAAAAACATTTGCTTCTCATCCAAGAATTTTCTTCAGTTCTTTGGTTCTTCACTTCTCATGTTTTTTTTTTTTAAAAAAAACCAGGAAAGGCCAGTTGCCTTTTGGAAAAACACCTTTGGAAAGACTGTGACCTGGGCGATTGGGAATTTCTACAGACATTTATATTGTTATATTTAATCATGTTTAAATGTGATTCAGCAATCCGGTTTCTGATGTATTTTAAATATTGCATCAGCCATGTTGCATTTAACCAGCCTCCAATAAAAGAACTAATTTACCTACAAATGTTTCTCTTATTTAATTGGAACTGAGATTTGAATTCTGCTCTTGCACAACTAATTCTCACGCATAGAGTACATGTTCCAAAATCATTTTAAAATGATTGTGGGTAAGTTATTAGGCTTCACAGGCCACAAAGACTTTGCATGCAAAGCTTGTTTAATTAGTGTCAACAGTGAAGAAAAAACAAAACTTATCCAGAGATCAGTACTTTTGAGTTTATAAATCAGTGTTGGCAATATGAGAAGCTAGGAAGAAGCTAATCATGGTAATGGGATGATCATTAACCACACCTTTATTGGCAGCTGCCACACATATTCTTCGATCCCAATAGTATCAGTTAGCAACCCCATTAAATTTGCTACAGGCAGTGATAGCCATTCTTAATCTTTCATGTACAGCTATGTCTGGATTCTGCCCAGCATTGCTTTAGCACCACAGATCACAGCTGTACATGTGTGAAAAGCTGCCTGTGAGCCTTTTAAAAACAGGCTGCTTCTTTCCAAGGCTCTGGCCTTACCTGGCTTCTAAATTGCAGCTGCCTCTTTTTAACTCCTCAGATCTTACTTCTTTATGAGCTGTAGTCTTGTGATTAAATCCTAAAGGAAAGGCTAGTGCTCAAGTAAGATGACAGGAAACCAAGCTTAAAGCCATGACAACAGGTGTGTGTGATACATGTGCTTGGAGATATCGTAAATTCTCAAGAGATAAAAATGGCTAAATCAGCCGCTTCCTTGAATAAAATATGTTTGCAAAGCAACAGCAGAAAATAGTACCACCATATAAGAGGGTAACAATGACCATGCAGAGTAGGAGTTCTCAGAAGAATTTGGAAGGGATTAAGTTGGGGAAGGTTTAGGTGATTCTTTACCTAAGACTTTCTGGTTGAAATTTTCTTCATCAATCACAAATAGCAACTACAGTTTGTCTGCCTTCTCTCTTAACTCCCATATTATTTGAAATCTCACAATTTCTAGACCCGTGATGGCAAACTTGTGGTGCCTGAAGTGGCACATGGAGCCATGTCGTCTGGCACCCGCGGCGGCGCCTGTTCCTCTTCTGGGTTTCTGGCCTACATGCACATGTGACAATCAGCTGGTCTTTGTGCTTGTGTCAGTGCTGGAAACCCTAAGAGCTGGTCTTCCATTTTCCAGTGTGAGCATGTGTGCTGGCCAGCTGATCGGCATGTGAGCAGGCAGGAAGTGCTCCCTTTTTGGCACTTGGTGCCGAAAAGGTTCGCCATCACTGTTTTAGACTATCCACATGCGGTTATATTGAAGAAAGGTCATGGACCCCGAAGCTTTGGTTGCAAGATTAAACTCAGTTTATGCACAACTGAATTACTTGATGCAGTCATTCACTCTTAATCTAACCTACTTCATGGCATAGTTGTGAGGATAACAGGGAAAAGTTGAGTTTCCCTGGAGGAGAAATATGAGACAGAAATATAATATTTAAAGAGAAAAAAACAAAGGAGGGAAGGCTTCTATAATCCAAGGTATTTGAGTGTAGCTTTTAATAACAAAAGAAGCTTGAAATCTTATTCACAATTATTTCTTGGTAAATATACTCCTTTTCTTTAGAAACAGTCATTTAGCACTGCCCAATATTCATCTAGGTCTTAAAATAGGTTCATTTAAAATCCAGATTATACTTACCTTTTGCTTTAAAAATTATCATTTCATCCCAAAACTGATTAAGTAATAAAGCTATTTAAAATAATATCTGGTCTTAACATATCTAAGAAAAGCACAGTACAATGCCCTTTAGCCTTCCGGATGCCTTTTGCTGTTCCCTCCATAATCCTCAACTAGCAAGCACTGTGTTAAGAAAGGCTTGGATAGGGTGAGTAATGATTGTATTATATCATCTGTATGGAAAGCATCCCATATTATCTTAACTCTTTTTACATGCTACAAATTTAGGAGAATCTGGTCAATTTCTTACTAGTTAAGTTTTCAGAGGAGTTAATGGATTCTACAGAGAAATGATTCCATCATCTAATGCAATGTCCTGTTAAAAATATGTTTCTAGTAAACCAGATACCATTTTTCACCCCGAGCAATGCTGAATTAAGATGAAGACTTTCATCTTAATGCCATCTTCATCATCATCATCATCTTCTTCTTCTTCCATATGTTCTGAAGTATGTAATTCTTAGTTTCTGGCAGTTTCTTGGCAGAAGCTTTTAGGTCAGTAGCGAGTGAGTTAATCCAGAAATTGAAACAACAGCAAATGAAAAGGGTGTGGTAGACTCTGTTTGAGAGCCAGACATAGAAAACAACATTATGCATATAAAGTACGTGTTCAAGGGATTATTCTGCCACTCGGTTTATTATGCGAACTACAGCTTCACTACAAGTCTGAAACTTGATTCCTTTTGGGCCAATTGCCCCTTAAACTGTGACTGCTACTGGCAATGGAAAGACCAGTGGAAAGATCTCTGGGAACGTAAGATCTTTTACCAAATGGAGCACAGCCAAAAGTCTGCTCACTGGTCTCCACATCTCCTCTCATCAAAACAGATGCCAAATTTTCAGCCTTCTAATGCAGCAGTACAGAAGAAAATCTCTACTGTTGCTCAGTCTGTATCCAAATACCATTGTATTAACTGAGGGACCTGGGTTTACTTTATTTTTAAGTACATTTTTAAATCATCATTTTTCCAAAACTTAACCCATGTAATTTAAACTGTAGAAGCAAAATGCTATTTTCCTTTAGTAGAGCTACAAAAAATGGTGCTAAAAACAGAATATAGGAATGGCATTATTCTAACTACCTATTGCCTTAATTTTCTATGAAAACTTGTGTCTCATTGAATATAACATACTACTAGTTAAAAGCAAATAAAAAGTTTTGTCCATGGATCTGATCTTGTTCCTATTAGCATCTTATTCTAAAAAGCGGGGAGGGACATATTTATTTGATTTATGGAATGCTGGAGTCCATCATAATTTTTACTATCATTCATCTCAGATAAGTAAAATATTGATGCAGAAGAAGCAAAGAAAGCAACACAAAAAAACCCAACACTTCCTTGTGGCTGGCGAATAGCAATTTGTATGACAGAGGGCATAATAACAAATACATAAATAATACTTGACATCTGTTTTCTTTTGATGTTCTTTCATTTTAGTTTGTAAATCTGAAGATAAAGTGTCTTGTTATTATTCTGTATAAACTATTCCAGAAGTCATTCAGGCTAAAGAAAGTACTTTAAATAAAGAGCAAAAATTCACTGGGGACATATTGAAAGAGAATTAACAGAGTCATACCATCAAATTGCTTCAAACTGTAAATATATTTGATATATTTGATGCACTGGTGATGTTACTTAGCCTGGTAATGGAACATCTGCAAGAAATTGACTAAGTTCAATAAATGCTAATACAGTACTATTTTCAAAAGGAGATGCCTTCAAAAAAGGAAAAAAAAGGAGCTGGAGAACTACAAAACAGTCAACCTGGCACTGATATCTGTGATGAGTCTACAATCAATCATAAACAGATTGATCTGTATGTATTTTGAAAATTATGTGGTAATTAATCTCCATGGATTTGTCAAGAACAACTCTTGCCAGACTAATCTAATAATTAATTATTGATTGAGTAATCCCATTGTGGGAATGCTATAGACATAATATATCTTGATTTCAGCAAAGCATTTTAAACAGTACTCCATGATATTCTGATTAGCAAACTAATTAAGTGTGGGCTGAATGGCATGACAATTAAATGAATACACACAGCTGGCTCGAAAACTGCAAAGTGTGCTCATCAATAGTGCTTCAAATTGAAGAGAGCGATTGAGAGCATGCCACATGATTAGGAGAGCCCCCGACCTCCTCTCCTTCCGCTGTGAACTGAAGATGTGGCTTTTTCATCAAATGGACTGACCCGTTGAGGGGTTTTTTACATTGCAATAATTTTAATTAATTTTAATTGGATTTTAATTTATATTTAATTCATATTGTTGAATTTTTTATCTTGTAAGCCTCCCTGAGTCCTCCCTGAAGGGTGGCATATAAATTGCAATAAAATAAATAAATAAATAAACAAACAAACAAACAAATACTGTGCCCTCTATTCTTCAATATTTTGTTAGGGACGCAATGCTTATAAAATCTGCAGATGCCCCAAATTAGGGTAGGAAACTTAATAATTTAGGAGACAATAATAAAATTCAAAATGATCTTGCTAAAGAAATGGTCTGAAAGTAATATGATACAATTTAACAAAGTACAAAGTTATTCCCTTAGGAAACAAAAAAATCAGGTGTGCAAGTATGGGATGGAGGATACCTGGCTTGGTAATAACATGTATGAAAAATATTTTGTAATAGTATTTCATTGAAAACGCCCTATGAGTCAGCAGCATGACACAGCAGCAAAAAAGGTAAATGCAATTTTAGGTTGGATCAACAAGAAGAATCATTTTCAATTCAAAAGAAGCAATAGGTCTACTTTATTCTGCTTTGGACAAATTCTGACATGAATACTATGTCCAATTCTAGGCCCCCCACTTTAAAAAAAAATAAGAAAAACTGGAATAGTTTCCGAGAAGGGCATGAACATTGTCAAGAGACTAGAAAGTAAATGCTAGGCTAGACTACCCATAACCCATCATTTCATTCTTTTCAGTGATCCTTAAGCAGAGAATGATCAAGGGCAGGCAGAAAAGCAAAGGGAGCAACTTCCAACTTTCTGCCAGTTTCCCCATTGACTGTGCTTGTGGAAAGTTGGCAGGATGTGTTGGAAATAACACCTCCTCCACCTTGACTGACCCATGAAACTCTTGCGACTTTGCTGGGGAAAGGGGGAAGAAAGGAAACTGCGCTCCCGCTCCCTATTTTGGTATGTCTTCAAGGGCCTTCTCCCTCTAGGGAGGAAGAGGGCTTACCTGTGCTTGGTGGTCACACCTCAGCCAGCCTTACCTCACCAACAGGCCTCCAAGCCACCCACCTGTCTTTCCCTTTCCACCCACAACAATTAAGAGATTTCAAATTTCAGCCTCAGTTCCAAAGCAGCCAATTGCTGCTTGCCTATTGGATCTTGCTATCAACTGACTGGTTGTGTGGCCAGGGGAAAGTGGGAAGGAAATATGGTCCTCTCCCTTGGGCCATGCAATCTATGGGTTTCTGGGAAATGTAGTTGGAAGACATGACACTGAAGTGTTCAAAATTTCCCCAAATGTCATTCCCATGGGAGTCATTAGTCCCAGTGTTCTGTAAGTTAGCCCATTTGAGTTATCTTCATTCAGTAATTGTTGCCCTATGCATTCCATTTTTGCCAATTGAAGATTACAGACACTAGAGTTTTGGTAGTTTACAGTTGTGGGTGTTTACATTGGGAAATAAATTAATTAGATTAATATTACAAGAAGCTTTCCCTTACAAATCACTCATTATTTCTTCTGAAAGTCACACAAATCTACTTTAAATTAAAACAGTGAGGTAAACCGAACAATAGCACCAAATAAAAAATCCATGGAAATCAAATTAACTGCTGAAATCATTGCTGGAAATAAAATAACATTTTAAGAAAGCTGAACCTTTAGAACAGAACAGACACTTTCTCTTCTGCTCTCTTTACAAGTGGGCGATCAAGTTCTTGAATGCATATTTAATATTGAATTTCATCACTGGAAAAATAGCTCCATGCACAAGCAATAAATATCAACACCATAATTCTTTCAACAACACTATATAGAATGTCTCAGGAAATGACAGCATGCTTCTGAAGAAAAGCTGTGTCTCTTGCAGGATAGCAATCTTCCTCCACCATGGTCACTTAGAAATTAATTTGATTTGAGCTGAGCCCCTTTGCACCCCATGTCCCTTTATTCTGATACCCATTTTAGCTAAAAAAAAATAAGGAACAAATACTATTGCCTAGCCGTCCCATTTCAAGTAAGAGACGCAGAACACCATAGGTAATGTTAACATTCCTGGATCTTAAACTTCTTTGCCAAAAAACTGTATTCAAGGAGTTAAACTGAAAGCACGTTTCTGCTGTTGACTTCAAGTTCAAGAATGGACTTGATCATTCTTCAGGGATTCCCTTTCATATGAGTCATTGTTAAGGCAGGCCAACCCTTCCCTTTTCTCTTTCTATGCAAGAATAATGCCATTTCTCAGGAGATCACAGCAGCTGAAAGATAGCCCAGAACGGCAGGCATAGTTCAAGACTTCAGCACAAAATAATGTTCAGTCAATTACAAATAACCAGGGTGGTCTGCATAACCAATTAGTATCACTTTTAGAAATCATATTCATTAACAATAACTACAACTTAAACACCAATACTAATTTAGCAAACCAAATGTACACCAAATAATAACTTTAAAAAGAAGTCTTTAGCAATGCCATCACTAAACTCACAAAAGAAAAAAAAGCCCAGCCTCTTTGTCAAACATGTAAAGATTTAAAAATGATGTATTAAACTGTATTATTTCCTATGCATAGCAACCTGTCCAATTAAAGAACTTTGGCTTACTTTTAATAGAAATATTGAAATGTAGAATTACATTGTTATACATACTATAATTGGTTCATTATTTAGATTATACAACAGAAACCACAATTTTGTTTGTTTGGTTTTGGTTTACTTGAAAAGGTGAAACCAATTATTGCAGTTTAAACTATAATATAATATGGTTACCTATCAGATTATATACTAGGCCATTATATTTACTATTTGATGGAAATATTCTGTAGGAATATTTTAATCATGATCTGGATCAAATATTTTTAATAAAGAAACCTCTAAAGTTTTGATGAAGCTATACTACCAGAACCCTATCCCCTAGAGCTATGATGGGTGGGATTATGGGAATTGTTGTAGTCCAAACAAGATAAAGATTACTGCCATACATTACTATTTCAGATTACTGTGTTCTTGGTATAGTTGACAAATTGGCGGGTAGCTTTAACCACCAAAGAAATAAATATAATTTGTTCTATCAAAACACTGCTCCAATGCTTTTCCTTTTATCAACTGTTACACTCCCCGATTAAATATATTTTCCAGAAGAATCTGGAAATGTTTAGTCACATTTTAGCCTGCTCCTTTCTGCTCTTCTTTTCCACATAACTCTCTCTGTTGACTTCACAACTGAAAATGCCCTCTTGGTTTATCTTTATTCATTATCTATTACTTGAAAAAATAATATAAGGAAGCATGGGTCTGCCTTGGTCAACCTGAATCTCCAAATGATACTGTAGCTCCATCTGAGAGTACACAACACTGTCTTACTCAGCAAAAGGCATGTCCTTCTAACATACTGCACAAGCTACAGTGTGGTACTGCAATCACTTTGGAACTCAATGAATGCTGAGGGTGAAACGGTCCTAATTATCACAGCCCTCTTTGAAGGACTGGGAGAAGTGAAGAGTTTGAGCAATTCAGGAGACAGTTTAAAGTTCAGGGCATTCAGCAAACAGCTGTAGAATGCCTCATTTGTGCCAGCACCACGGAAACTCTTTCCAAAGCAAGAAAGCTTTAAAAAAAATTGCTCCTCCCCTTTCATTTTTGCCTTCACTGAACCTGGCTTTTTATAATCCCACTACCCCATTTATTTAGCTGCCTTTTTAAGCTCCTCGTTGTCTGCATTATCTTTACTCAACTCCCAATTCTTCTAGTTGCTTGATTCTAAAATAGTAGACCAAGAAGATCCTGAAAAGCAGCAGATGTTTTCAGATCCTTGCAAATGAAAATAGAGCCTTCCAGAAGAGGAAGAGGAAGAGGAGGAAATTCAGGTTAGAAAAAGTCAGGCAAAAATTTATGTAACTTGTCCCTGGAAATATATGCCTTTGCACTCCACTTCTAGCCAAGCTTTTGGTGTAGCTTAGCCATCTTAAATGAGTAGTTAATAAGAAAGTGGCCAACTTCCTAGTAGTGAGGACAATTAACCAGTGGAACAGCTTGCCTTCAGAAGTTCTAGGTCCGTGATGGTGAATCTATGGCACGAGTGCCACAGGTGGCACGTGGAGCCATATTGATGGGCACATGAGTGTTGCCCTAGCTTAGCTCCAGCGCGCATGAGCACCAGCCAATTGATTTTCAGGCCTTCCAGTCCCACCGGAAGTCGGGAAACTGGCTGTTTCCGGCCTCCGGAAGGCCTCTGGGGGAGATGGGGAAAGCTGTTTTTGCCCTCCCCAGGTTCCTAGAAAGCCTCTGGAGCCTGGGGAAGGGGAAAAATGGGCCTACCGGGCCCACTGTGCCATCACATGCCAAAAGCAGGGAGAAGAGTGGGGGGCTCACGTGCGCATGTGCGGGAGGGCGGGGTGCATTGAATTATGGATGTGGGCACAGTCATCCGCGTCCCCCCCACTCCACCCACTTTTGGCACGCGACGGCAAAAAGGTTAGCCATCACTGTTCTAGGCTTCATCATTGGAGGCTTTAAAAAAGACACCGGACAGCCACTTGTCTGAAATAATAATAGGGTCTCCTGCTTGAGCAGGGAGTTGGACTAGAAGACCTCCAAGGTCCCTTCCAGCTTTATTCTGATTAAAATTATAATAATATTTATTTTCTTTTTTATTATTGAGGGAAAAATAATTTATTGAGACTTACTTGCTGTCATTAATGGACTTTGCTAACTATTTAAATAGTTTTACAGCTTTCCATATTAAAATAAATAAGAATAGAATAAAAAACAAAACGCTATGCAGCACAAGAAACAAATCCATATTCTCTACTTAAAACAGAGAATTTGAATGAAAATATTTACAGAGCCCAGGATGGAAATTCTTTCTAATCAGGAGTTTGTTTGTAGATAATCTACACAAAAAGGTGGTTTGTTATGAATTCTCCAAATATATGTTTATTAAATTACAAAATAATGTATAATTACATAGAGAGTACATAAACTGTAATATAATGAACACAATCTTTATAGGGATAGATTATAAGTGATTTTGTATTCTGGTGCTTTTATTAAATCTGTTTTACTTTCTATAATGGTTGACAAAGTTCTTCCCTCCCTCTATCACAAAAACGCACACAAACTTTAACTTAATTCTCAGGAATAATTTTCTGTATCTTCTGCTGGCTCTCCTTATATTCCTGGCTAAGTAAGGTACTTGGTTTTTCAATTACTTTAACCTGGCAATACAGACTTCAATTTATTCGTTAAGTATATTTTATTTACAATAACTACATGTGCACAAAAGATATTACCCACAGATATCATATTAATGGCTAGATCTCATAACTCCAGACCAAGGATCCCTGATTTGAGGTGGGATGATAGATTTAGATTTTGGAGACCATGCTGTAGGTTCTGTCACAAGATGGCTGATGCAGTGCCCATTCACAAACATTTGCTAGGGCCAGGACTAGTTGAAAAGCACCCGTTAATTTACCCTTGCTACTTTTGCTCTTTTTTTGGGGGAATGGGACAGATAAACACCCTTCCAAACAAAGCATTTGGCTACAGCTGACCATGCTCATTTTCCAGGAGAATCTTTGGGACTCCCAAGAAATTCCTGGAAAATGAAGATGGTTGGAAGCTAGATTGTTTATTCCATATCCCAGCTTTCCATTCTATTAAATTAAAATAATATTTTAATCAAAGTAATAGGTGAATCAGGAGCCTGCTGGGTATCAAGAGAGATGTGTGAAATTATACTGATGGTGCTAAACCTCATCTAGCATCATCAGTATGTAGAGGTCACTGCAGGAAAGTCACTGTGATGATAACTGAATTTCACCTGTATTCACATAATATTACAGTCCCTAAAAAAATCAGATACTTAGTAGTTTTGCCATCAGCTGCCAAGAATATAGTTTGCTGTTTAAGTAGGCCCAAAGACTATTATCTCTATAAGAGATTAAATGGATACAAATCTGGCACCAAAAATCTCAGCATTCAGAAATGAAGAGTTACTAATTGCTAAACATTATATTGCTAAACTTAAAATAGTTGTTCGCCCCAAGCCATTTTTAGCAATCTCCTTCTCCCTATACTCTGCAAACAGAACCTGTATCTTAATGAGATTCACTAAATTTTTTGGAAAGCTGGGCAAAATGGAAAAGACAAATACTGTTAATCTACTTTTTTCTACTAGCTTTTTTTCTTCTCTCTGTGTATAGCTATTTCTCTCCAGCAAAAGTATGTCTGGAAATCATGAATTGTGAAGCTGAGCCAAATTTGTGAGTTAGATTTATTGAAATCTTCCTGTTACCCTTGTATTGAAGCTATAAACATATGCGTGTTCCTCCAGAATAATTGTATTAAGAAATTATTTTTGTTTTATGCATTTCAGAAAACAGAAACACAATGAAATTTAGTTCCAAGTGCACACGTTCAGGATCTGTCTGATAATGTCACTCATGAAAACACAGTGGTGAAATTCAAATTTTTTTACTACTGGTTCTGTGGACATGTCTTGGTGGGCGTGGTGTGGCTTGGTGGGTGTGGCAGGAGAAGGAAACAGCAAAATCTCCATTCCCATCCCACTCTAGGGGAAGACTACTGCAAGATCCCAATTCCCTCCCCACTCCAGGAGCCAGCCAGAGGTAGCATTTGCTGGTTCACTAAACTACTCAAAATTTCCAATACCGGTTCTCCAGAACCTGTCAGAACCTACTGGATTTCACCCCTGTGAAAGCATATAACATAGTTGACCTACATAGTAATATAGGCGAGTGTGATTTAAAAAGTGCAACACTGCAGCTGTATATTTACACTGGCAATTTAAGCATAAACATTGGTAGTGTTTTAAATACCTGGAGCCTTCTCCACAAATATCACTTTAGAATCTTGAAGAAAGTTGTGTCCGCTCAGAATTATTTTCTTTCCACCCATCACATGGTAGCTATCAAAGCTCTGCTTTTCAACCAGAGGCAGTTCCTGAGCAGACCTTTGGGCTGATGGAGATTTAAAAAAAAAGAAAAATAAAATATGAATATACACACCGAGGTTTAAGGTTTTTAAATATTCTACTTTGGGCAAACAACTTTTGTAAATTTTTAGCATTTTGTTTGGGGAGACAGTTGCTGAGTTACTTGTGCCTTAGTCCAATTTCAATATCTCTTTGGAAGAACAGTGCAGTGTGTTTATTTTTGCCATCAATTATTTCCAAGAGAAATTCAATATTTTGAATACAAAGTGCTTCTTTTTCTAAAATTCAGAGTGACAGAACAATTTCCATTTTAACTCCAAACATGAACACACTAAGAAAGAAAAGATACTTACAACATTCAATAGGGTTGGAAGACGCTTGCAAAGAAAGGGTTCTCCCATTAGGTTGAGGGATATGAATACGGAAGACCAGTCGAACTCGTGTATTTTTCCTTCCAATGTCAGTTTCTCCTTTTCTTAGTTCAATGTCTGAATTTCTAAGTTTCAGTATTCCAGCACAGTCAATACTATTCAGAAAACAACAACAGCAAACAATCCATTTAAAATGTTGCATATGTCCAGAATGTCATCTAAACAGTTGGTGTGTCTTAGCTAGCTTAAGAGAAAAAATAACTAAAGGGCACAAGGAATTCCTAAATTATTTATTCACAGAACTAAACATACCAAAAAGTCTCTTTTCCGTTCCTTATTAATTTATTAAACCACTGGATCACCAGTTTTACACTTGGATTTTGAAAATCATGTTACATTTGCCATATTGAAAATATAGAAGAGATACAAACCCAAGTTGTGCCTGAAATCATGTTTGTCTCTCAGTCCATGAAGAATTTCATAAACTGGAAATAATAGGCAAACACAAATGGCTAACTGGTTCCAACTCAGAATTCAGAAGCAGCAAACCATGTTTGTATAATTATAATAGCCTTACTTTCCTTTCAGTGTCTGGGATTCGAGGCTGATTCAGACATACTGATAAATCAAGGTTCTCCCTCCCTCCCTCCCTCCCTCCCTCCCCGCCCCTCCCCTCCTTCCTTCCTTCCTTCCTTCCTTCCTTCCTTCCTTCCTTCCTTCCTTCCTTCCTTCCTTTTTGCCTTATAAGACTAATACAAATGATTCTTTGCTGGTATCAATGAAAGAGAATATTCTGATTTGCCTTGAATTAGGAAAGAAGGGAGGTAATGATTACATATCTTGGGAAGATAATGTATTTGCCCAGAAACTCCTTGAAGACTTCACATCATGTCTGTTATGTATATTTTTCACTCAAGGACCTGTACTTTTAGCAATTTTATTACACAGAATTTCTATAGGTGAATCTTTCCTAATAAAAATGTTTCAGCACTGTTATATGCCTGCCAGACAAGAAAAGAGCAACTAGATTTCAATAATACAGAGGATAGCTGGCTATATGCTACATTTATACAAATTGACTCCTTGCCATTCGGTTTGGTGGAATAAAGCCAGTCCCACAAGCAGTTTTAACTAGAATTTGGCACAAGTCTTCTGCTATAAAATATCAAGAATGGTCAGAGCTGTCTCTGTCTTGGTTTTCAGGAAAAAAGAAAAGGGGGGGAAATGCTCTATTTGATGAGTTGCTGCGGTAGCAAACAAGTCAGTTGGATTTGAAACACAGCCAAACATCATCACTCCTAATGGTGAATCAAGACTGCTAATGAAGTCAGGATGTTGCACAGTCTGAGATCCTATAAGTGAGCTAGCAAGAACTTTGGTGCCAAATGCATCATGGAGCCATAATGCAATGCTTATGAAGATGATGATGCTACCCATTCAATTGTGTCAGATTCTTGGTGATTCTATGGGCCCGTTCTCCACATTTTCTGATCTTGTACAACTTCTTTCAGTTGTTTTATGCTCTTGCCCATGTTGGCCTTGGCGGTATCTAGCCACCATGGTTTCTGGTGGTTTCATTTCCTTTTACAGCTGCCCATTTCAAACATAGCCATCTTCTCTGGCAATTCCATTTCTAGCAATGTTTATTCTAAACGGCAATGTAACAGAAAATACTAATTTGCACTGTGGAGTTGTTACCACAATGTTAAGACCATTTCATGTCTTAGGTATTTACTGTCCCAGATTTAATATATTACCACTTTCAGTAACAGTAAGGGAGTAACAGAGTTGAAAGAGACCTTGGAGGTCATCTAGTCCAACCCCCTACTCATGCAGAAGACCTGTAGTAGGGATTTGAACTGCCAAACTGCCGACCTTTCTGATCAACAAGCTCAGTGTCTTAGCCACTGAGCCACCTTTCGGATAAGAGGATGAGAAACGGGCTAATATGAAGATACTGTAGTTCATGATTAATCTTTCTTTGAAGGCTTTGACGGCTTATAACTGCAATTCCTGAGACAGAGATAACCTTGCGGAACCAGTATAAATATATCTGTTAACACAGCTTTATTGATCCAAGTTGTTTGGATCACACACTTCATTAATTTTGACATTCCAGTGTTATTTATATATCATTAAATGGACACTAGGCTAAACAGGTTACTGCCCAGTGAGTCCTAAGAGTTTCAGGGAGTGAGATTTTGATAATGATCAATAATAATTATGATTAAGAAGCTGATCCTGCAGCCAAGCTACAAGAAAAAAACTATTTCTCTTAATATGTATTATCTTGTATAGACAGTGCATATCTAAATGCTATTTTACACATTTTGCTTTGTAAGAGCGTTGATGGTTTGCTCAACTTTAGCCATATTCTTACCACTCCTAAAATGCAATCTTAGGCATATTGATTCAGAAGTTATTTGCTTGCTTTATTCATTTTAAAAATTATATGTCAATTTTCAAAACCAAGTTTTTCCATTTTATTGGGTCTGATTGCTGGATAAATATGTTTCTGATTACAGCTTCCATGTGGTACCACTTTATAAGTACCTAAGAGTTTTTTTTCTTGATCACTTTCTGTGACAATGTGCCTTGCTATTATTCCAGCTCCCTGCCCTCCAGCTTCATGTGCCATTTAATATTACAAAACATTTGCAGATGTTACTTAAAATACACACTAAATATACACAACCCAATTTTTAACAATACCCGAGGGCACAATGGCAACAGAGAAAAGGAGTGAGGTCTTGATTTTATAACTATCTGCCACGTTGCCTTTTTTCAAGTGAGATAATTTGAGGCTAGGAAAATTATCATAACCTATACAATTATTTATTTGAAATATTCATATTTACTTCCATTTTGGCTCTACTTGCACATATTTCTCTTGGGCAGAACGATCATTCTTTACAAATTAAATAGAAGAGTTTTTCATTCTTAACACTGTCTGAAGGTTAAATATTCCATGAGACAAGATTTTGTATATATTTCCCCTAATATTTGTGTGTCTCATTTAGTTGCAGCTTCAAAAAACCCCAACCTTTGGTTAATTTTTCCTTTAACAAAAGATACACAACATTCAGTCTCTCTTTTCTTTGTGAGAATGCTAGCAAACTTGTTTCCTGCAGAAAAGACCGCAGGAATAAGGTGGTATCAGGTTAAGAACCTAAAACAGGAGCTGAGGTAGGAGATATTTACAGCTCTGTAATTGATATTCTGATTTTAAATGGCAAGGAAGCGTGTGTGTGTGAGGGGGGGGGAGGGAAGGAGGGAGGGAGTGGTAGAGAACAACAACCAGTGTTTGTTAGTGTCGAATAAAATATTCACATGTTTTATTCAACACTAAAAAAACAGTAAAAAGATTTTGGACAAAATTCTGCAGCTAGAAAAATATATATATAATAATTAATTTAATTAAAAAACAAGACAGACAGAACCCTGTCAAATGTTTTGACATAAAAAAGGAGGTTTCTCAACTGATCAATGGGAAAACATGTGGATGAAGGGACTGAATTTACATTATGTTACAACTTTTACAAAACGATGTGTAGATGGTACTTATCCCTGGATAAATTGGCTAAAATGTATAAAGGAATAGTTACTCTAGGTGTAACACTGAAATAGGAATCTTCTACCATCTTTGGTAGATTTACAAAAGAGCTAAGCAATACTGGAGTAAAATCAGTACTTTAATTCAAAAAATCTTGAAAATTAATGTACAACTCAGACCAAAAACTGTGAGGGCTTATGGATAAAACATTGGAAAAATCATATGGTGTTTTATTGTTATATATGACAACTGCAGCTCAACTTTTATATGCTCAGTATTGGAAAGATTCTACACTACTTACAATAGAGGAATAGGTAATAAAGATGTCAGAACTGGCAATGATGGCTACATTAATGGATTTTGTATGAGATAAAACACTGAAGAAATTGATTTATAATTGGAAGTCCTTTATGGACTTTTGCAGGAGATGAGAAAAATCAAATTTTGACATATGCATTTGAAGATTAATACATTTTAAAAAGATTTTCCCCCCTTTCCTTTTTTTGAGGAAAGTGGACATCGTATCACAGTCTTAAACTAAGAGCTGAATTGAAGTGTGTCTTATATTCTTGGAAGTTGGAAGTCATTCTTTATTTATATTTTTGTTCTCCTTTCTTTCTCTTCATAACTTATTGCACTTCTTCTGTTCTTACTTTTTACACCTTTTCTTCTGACTATTAGCTTATGTTGTCTTTTACGTGTAAAATTTAATAGAAGTATAAGACGGGACATTGAAAAGAAGGTAGGCCTTACATTGCTTTCATGTTGTTTTCAGGTAAAAGTGGAATTTCCAAGACTTTGGTGTTGGAAAGTATGGTTTCGTGGCTGGTTGTGGAAACAGTCTTCCCTGTGATCCGATGAACCTGGTAGAAGGCATGGGGCCGCAGCAGGCGGTCATCTGCAGTCCCGATGAAGAGCTGTAGTGTGAGTGGTTCGCTTTCTAAGTAACCATGTAGCTGGAAAGAGAACATAAAGAGTTTCTCTTGAGCACCATATATATATCCACAACTAGGAATTTATTAATACAAAATGCAGTCTAATTGAAGGAGAAAACCAGTGTTAATATCTCCCCACCTATACACAATAGGATACATTCACTTTCTCTTCTTGTTTTTTTTTTTTTGTAATACAATATTGGATCAATACAGGCAGTCCTTGACTTGGCAACCATTTGTTTAGTGACCGTTCAAAGTTACGACGACACTGAAAAAAGTTTTTCAGACTTACAAGGATCGCAGCATCCCACGTGATCAAGATTCAGACATTTGGCAACTGGCTCATATTTATGACAGCTGTAGTATCCTGGGGTCATGTGACAATTTCTGACAAGCAAAGTCAATGGAGAAGCCAGATTCCCTTAACAACCATGTTACTAACTTAACTGTAGTGATCCCTTAACAACTGTGACGAGAAAGGTTGCAAAATGGGGCAAACTCACTTAACATCTATCTTGCTTAACAATGGAATTTGTGGTCATAAGTTGATGACTACTTGCAGAGAGGTGCACTTAGGGAATGCCTAATTATTTTACATGACTTAGAGTGTTTCATTGAGGCTTTAAAGCATTCCTGCTTTAAATTGCTAGGAATGTCATAAACTCTGGGAGTTAAAGTCTACAAGTCTTAATGTTGCGAACATTGGAGACCTCTGGTTTAGGGCAGGTGTGAAATGTAAAATTTGTTACTACCGGTTCTGTGGGCGTGGCTTGGTGGTGGGGGATAATGTGACTGGGTGGGCGTGGCCAACTTTTTTTTTTAACTTTTACTTTTCAAAGCATTTTTTCTAATGCTTTGAAAATCCTCTGCTGATCAGGCAACTCAGCTGGGATCGTCAGAGACTTTTTAAAGCATTTTTTTAACCACCTCTTCAACCAAGAGGGTGCAGAAAAAAATGCTTTGAAAAGCTTCTGACGATCCCAGCGGAGTCACGTGATTATCAGAGGCTTTTTTTTAACTTTTAAAAGCATTTTTTCGTCAGAAGAAGTTGTAGAAAAAATGCTTTTAAAAGTAAAAAAAAAAAGCCTCTGATGATTATGCAGCTCAGCTGGGTATGTTGGGGGTGGTGGGGGGCAGGGATATTTGCTACCGGTTGTCTGAACCACCTGCCGCCATTGCTACTGGATAAGGCGATCCGAACCAGGAGCATTTCACCGCTGGTTTAGGGGACAAAAAAGCCCTAATCTTTTCTATGTACCTACAGCTCAGCTTCCATTGGTTTGGAGAGCCAGAATGCAAACCGAACACCGACAATGCAGAAAACCAAAACAATATAACAACATCTCTGCTGGACCTGGTAATGCCAAACATGTGACTACGCCTACTTAATTCAGTTGGGATCTCTTCCCAGGTATGACTACGACAGCAGCTTAGAGATGCCTTCCCCAACCAGGTGCTTTTCAGAAGTCCTTGGACTGAAACTCCTCTGGCTTCTATAAGGAGGATCTAAGTTTAGGAGTTACGATCCCAGCACTTCTGTAGAATGACATCTCACTGGCTGGGGCTGTTGGTTCTGTCTCTTTATTATCTGGGCTTAATAGAAAAAAGGATGAATGAGCTTTTACTCTCTGAAGCAGCCTTCCCCAACCAGGGGGTTACTTCCTACTTCCTTTCTGCCTAAAATAAAAAATAATTCTTATTACAAGCATGATTTTCAGTGTCCCTTTACCAAGATTTATTAGGTAGAAAGGGATGGGGTTACAAATAATTCTGGCAACTGAACTATCTCCTATCTACAACCAGTACAATACATTCGAGAAGAATCTTCCTCCTCTTTCTGTTTTATTTTTACTGCCTTTCTGTGAACTGGTAGGTAGGTCTCCTCCCTAATTCTGAAGAAGCTTATAGACAGTTGTATATAAAACCATTTTCTGAATCCTCATCAGTTTGGCTGCTGACTATAACATTGGTATCTTTTAGAAGAAGGAACTTCAGCTCCAGGAATTTACTCTTATTCATTATTAGGGTGCTCAACAACTGGGCCACATTTATGACCATTTCTAGCTTTCTGCATTGTACATCATTTTGCCAAAAACTGGCATTTACTTCCATTGGTTTAACGATTGCCGTAAAAAAGGTTGTAAAATAATGTCGGTCACGTGACCAATCTGTTTTATGACTCTCACTAATTACAACTTTGATGCACAGGCTCCATTAAAGTCGTAACTTGAGTATTACATGTTCGTTTTATTTATTTTTTTCTAAAATTGAATGCTAATACTGCAGATGCCTTGAATTGCTGATATTATCTGATTGTGTAATGAAACATCTGCAAGCAAACAACCAAGCTCAGAGAGCACCAAGAACTCCACATTTCAATCCTATGATATTTGCTTCTATGGGAACTTTGAATGTTGCTAAAGAATTCAGGCCACAACATGTTTCAGTTGTATATGTTGCCAAGTTAACATTATAGAGAGTCATGTTCAAAACTCATTCTCTCAAGGTCTTTAAAGGAACCAACAGAAATCAAGAGCTTCAAACTCTTGTTTTCTTGTTTGCATCAAGCTTCCAAGAATACATCTTTCCCTGCTAATTTCAAATATGAGATATTCCTCAGCATCAATTTCTCATTGATTCCAGATCAAAATGTAATTGCTGATCTATTCATTACCAAATCTGTCTGGTAGCTTTCAAGACTGGAAACAAAGATCCCTGTTTAGTATACCTGGATTTTAAATGTTTCTATAATTTCAGAAATGCAACAACATTTATTCTCCCCAACAGAAGAATATTCATAGAAGGTCCTATTCAAAAGGATATAGATACTAAAATAAAAGACCTCTATAATCATAATGTGATCTCAATTTGCCAAGTTGAGTGGCTTTAACTTGGTAGAGAGACCTTCTTACTAACATCTCTATATAAAGTATATAATGGGTATTAAGTGCGGAATCTTAAAATAACAATAATCTCCTAGAGACTTAATGGAAGTTTCAACTTTTGAGTCTACTGATATTGCAACTATACAGTCAACAAATTGGGTTCTTTTTCAAAAAAAAACCCAAGTATTTTATGTTTATGCAAAATTTACATCTGTATAAATTGAAATTCTAATCTCTTGCAATAACCCACAGATATAAGGACAGAAAAGGTGACTTTTTCTAGTTAAAGGTACAACCAGAGTATTAACTGTACAACTTCAATATGCTTATTTGCTGCATAATTATCCAAGTTGCAGGTACAGAAATATAGCAAATCAATGTTATCTTTCTTTAAAAAGGGGGTAATTTAAAAATCTTTTGTATCGGTGTCCAAACACTGTTGCATGGGGTGTTTTTCTAATTAGGGAGGTTGCGAGATGGATTAGGGTGTGGTGAGGAGATTCCTGAACCAACACATCATTCTATTGTTACATTCTCTAAATGAACCATTGCATTGCACTAGGTGGTTTCAACTCCACAAAATGTTAGGAAACATGGGAATATGGAAGGAGACTGTAGGTTGTTTTCTTCTCTTGTCTATGAAGCAGTAACAAAAGAGCTTTCGGAATATTGGCAAATCTTTATTTGCAATGACTGAAAGAGCTGCCATAACAGGACGGGAAAGGGGGCCATTCACTCTACAAATAATGTGGAGTTGGGGGCATGGGCAAAACTCATTAACCTAAGCTGTGTTACAGAGCCAATCAATTGACTGCAACTTCCACTATGACTCCAATTGGCTCTAGCGTGGCCAATGACAAGGCTTGTATACTAGTACAGGGGTAGGCAACTATGGCAACTTTATGACCTGTGGACTTCAACTGGATGAAACCGTCTAGCTAAATCTGTGCTAGTCCAGCTTCATGCCTGGGTACAGCACGGAGACGGCATTGGTCGCATTGGTGGATGATCTCTGGAGGGCTCGGGACAGGGGTTGTTCCTCTGTTCTGTCCTGTTAGACCTCTCAGTGGCTTTTGATACCATCAACCATGGTATCATGCTGCACCGGCTGGAAGGATTGGGGGTGGGAGGCACGGTGCTGCGGTGGTTTTCCTCCTATCTCTCTGACCGGTCGCAGTCCGTGTTGGCAGGGAGGCAGAGGTCGACCTCGAGGCGCCTTGTTTGCGGAGTGCCACAAGGGTCGGTCCTCTCGCGGCTCCTGTTCAACATTTATGTGAAGCCACCGGGTGAGACCATCCGTGGTTTTGGGGTGCAATGCCATCTGTACGCTGATGACACTCAGTTGTACATCTCCATTCCAGACCACCCCAATGATGCCCTCAAAGTGATGTCCCAGTGTCTGGAGGCCGTGGAGGTCTGGATGGGGAGGAACAGGCTTTGACTCAACCCTTCCAAGACCGAGTGGCTGTGGATGCTGGCGTCCCGACATAGCCAGCTGATTCCATCGCTGGCTATTGGGGGCAAGTCATTGAGCCCCACAGAGGGGGCTCGCAACTTGGGCATCCTCCTGGACACATGGCTATCTTTAGAAGAGCATATGACGTCCATGACCAGGGGGGCTTTTTATCAGGTTTGCCTGATACGCCAGTTGGCCCCTTTCTGGATCGGGACTCCTTATGCACAGTCACGCATGCCCTTGTCACGTCTTGCCTGGACTACTGCAATGCTCTCTACATGGGGCTCCCCTTGAGGAGCACCCGGAGGCTCCAACTGGTCCAGAATGTGGCCGTGCGAGTGATTATGGGAGCGGCATGGTGCTCCCATGTAACACCTCTCCTGCGTGAGCTGCACTGGCTCCCGGTGGTCTTCCGGGTGTGCTTCAAGGTGTTGGTTATCACCTTTAAAGTGCTCCATGGCTTAGGGCCAGGGTACTTATGAGACTGCCTGCTGCTACCGATAACCTCCCACCGGCCAATACGCTCTCAGGGTGCCGTCGGTCAAGCAATGTCAGCTGGCGGCCCCTGGGGGAGAGCCTTCTCTGTGGGGGCACCTGCCCTGTGGAATGAGCTACCTCCTGGAATACGACTGATCCCAGACCTCTGTACCTTCCATAAGGCCCTGAAGACTTATTTATTCCAGAAAGCCGGCTTAGCCTAAATGGTTTTTTAATGGGATTTTAAAAATTTTATGGACTTGGGGTTTTAAATTGGGAGGCCAATTGATTTAATTTCTTTTAATTATCTTAACTTTTGTATTGTATGTATTTTAATTTTGGCTGTTCACCGCCCTGAGTCCCTTTTTGGGGGAAGGGCGGTATATAAATTAAATTAATAAATAATAAAATAAATAAACTATGACCTATGGACTTCAAATCCTGAGCTATGGTGGCTCAGGAATTCTGGGAGTTGAAATTCACAGGTGTAAAGTTGCCATAGTTGCCCACCCCTATACTAGTAGGATATAACATTGCTTAAATGCAGAAATCACTATATGGAATCAATGCAAAGTTCATTAGGCATATACAGAAAGCCTTAAACCAGTGTGCAGCTTGGGATGGCATTTTCCCTTAGAGCTTATTTACATTAGCACGGGAAAACTGTATTTTAAATACATGTGCACATTTTAATAACTAGACTTGTTACCTTGTACGTCTTAAAATTATTTGCATATCAGCTGCTGAACTGCCTGCATCATATAAAACCAGGCATTTATATACAGTGGGAAAATGGAAAACAGTATTATTTAAATGAATTCTTATGAACTACTTAGAAATCTGGCTTGTAGCCAATCATTATGCTGCATTAATTTAAAAAAAAACCTCATTGAGCTAAAGCTTTAATAACAGAGAAGTTCAATGGTTCATATCTACTCCAACTTGATATAGCCAGGATGAGTGGGACTCCTTTTCTACCTGTTCTCAGCAAAATTCAAGAATTCAAGTGCCACAAGAGAGGAAAATGTATCATTTTACTACATGCAAATACTGATACCTTTCTTATGATTTGTAGGATTTCCAAGTGAGTTATGAGCAATACTGTACTTCTACAATGTGAGAATCAGTTTCTGATTTATATAATGATATAACATGGGAGATAGACTTGACAAATTTTAAAAAGTGCGTCTTTGACAAAAATCATGTCTTCCTACCAATTTCTGTATTGTATTTCACCTGGAGGAACATAAGATGATTCAAAATTAATTAAACAATATCATTACTTGTTATTATATCAGTTGCTAAGGGTAAGCATTCTACCTTCATCACACAGGGTAGTGATGGCAGAAGACTCGAACATAGACAAATATAAGTAGACATGTTTAGTTACCATTTTAGAACTATGGCATAGGCGGGGGTGTCAAGGCCCGTGGGTCATATCTGGCTGTGGAGTATTTAGATCTGGCTGCAGGGCCCCCCTGGAAACAGCGAAGGACTGGCCCCAGTGCCTCTGCCAGCAAAAACAGAGCTTGTGAGGGAAAAAACAGAGCTCCGTTTTCACTGGCAAAGGGCTGCAGGAGGCCATCACAGCTGAAAACGGAGTCTAGGAGGGCCGTGCACAGCCATCATAAGCTCCATTTTCATTGGCAGAGTGCTATCAAAACAAACTACTAGGAAAAGTGGCATTTGATCACAAAAACGACATTGAGGTGGCCACGCCCAACCTGTTCCTCCCCCCCCACCAGGTCAAACACAACTCTGATGCGGCCCTCAATGAAATAGAGTTTGACACTGTTGCATAGACCATCTATGATAGGCTTGATTTTAAAACTTGTAGTTCTGCCTGAAATGTTACCTAGAAAAGTTAAAAAGGTTTCTATGACATAGACAGTAAGTTTTTCCTCTGAGCACCAGTACCATATTTTCCGGCGTATAAGACGACTGGGCGTATAAGACGACTCCTGACTTTTCCTGTAAAAATATAGGATTTGGGCTATACTTGCTGTATAAGACGACCCCTCTTCCAACAAATAAAAATTAAAAAACATCCATTGGCTCACCCACAATGTAAAAGCAGCTGTGCTAGACCCAAAATGGCCCCTGCAACAAGCAGGAACCTCACACAGCCACAAAAGCCCAAAAAACCAACTTTCACACTTTACACACAAAAAATTCCACATACAGTTTTGTGAGATTTTGTGCGTTTGTGTAGTTAGAGTGAAACACTACAGAAACACACTAAATCTCAGAAAGCTGCACAAATATTATTTTATTTTTATTTTTATTTTTATATGAAAGCTAAATTTAAAACTTCCTAGCCTAAAACTTAGACCTAGCCTTTAAATGGCTAGGTCTAAAAAAGAACAACTAAAAAAAACCCCAATTAACTTTTTTTTTAAGTTCCCAAAGGGGAAAAAACTTACCCAATAGAACAGGGGTCTCCAACCTTGGCAACTTTAAGATTCCTCAGCCAGCTTTGCTTTGCTGGCTGAGTAATTCTGGGAGTTGAAGTCCACAACTCCCTGACTGCTTGATTGCAGGCAGAGAGATTCAGTTGCTTGCTGATGCAATGGATTGCAGGCAAGTGAAGCAAGGCAAGCATTGTGGCTAGCAGCTAAGGTAAGCAAGCTGGTGGGGGGGATTTTTGCTACCAATTAGCAGGCAAAAATTAGCAGCTGAGATTGCCAGAGCCATGTAAAAGGAAAGTTTTTTTCTTTTACATGGTTCTGGTGTGTAAGTCAGCTGATTAGCGGCAACTCAGCAGGCAATTCAGCTTGGCTCCTCAGAGCCATTTAAGGCTCGTCAGAGCCTTTCGGGCTGGTCTGCCTGGTTACGGGAGAACGACACCCGGCGTATAAGACGACCCCCGACTTTTGAGAAGATTTTCGTCTGTTAGAAAGTCGTCTTATACGCTGGAAAATACGGTACAATACATCTATGGCTGTTCTTATTCCAGTTCTGAGTCCAAGTGATGAGCAGGACTCTTGCTCATATACAGCAAGTGCTCTGAATTTCTCCGAACTTCTGGTGCTCCCTTTGTGTAGCAAAGCAGAAAATTGGCCTGTTACTTTTTCAGCTCTACAGTTCCTGACTAAGAAGCCTGTGATCAGTGTAAGAGTTTGTATTTCTCTGACATTTATTGCTACACATCTTCTCCTTCCCTTTGTTTTTAATTTGAAAACAGATCTTGCAATTCTTTAGGCTACTTATTCAAGCCAGATGTTTGCTGATAAATTTATTATGTGCTTAGTTAGCCACTTACATCAGGTCCAGAAGCAGGGTCAGAAAAAGAATTAAACTGTTGTCAAAACCACCTACTTGTGTGTCACAATGTAAAAACTTGTTCTCACTACAAACGTATCAAACACTGATCTCAAAATGCATTTACATTTGACACTAGCCTGGGAAAAGCATATAGATCCGTTTTTCCCAACCCTTTTTTACCCAAATTTGCCGAATCTAAACTCCCATTATTTGTACTCAACATGTCCAATATGGACATTGCTTACTTTCCAGGCGCGCTGCTGGAGAATCCAAAGTGAGGGTTATTCAACATTCTAGCAGTCAGCACTGAGTGTATGTGTCTTTAAATTTCTTCAGATATGCCCCCTTTGCTCGTCAGAGGCTCAGTTTTTGTTCACGAAGAAACAGTATAAGAAGACGTAAAGGAGTTCCAAGATCCAGCAGCCTGACCGGGCGGGTTGGATTCTCCAGCAGCGCTCCTAGAAGGGACATTCAGGTAAGCAATGCCCATTCTCCAGCGCGCTGCTTTGAAAATCCAAAGTGAGGGATATACCCAAGCAAGTTTAGTCAGGGAGGGTGGCAGACTGCGCACACGTGTCTGAAGTGGAAAACACTGATTGTAGGACTCATCATCCAAACGCAGCGTCCGCCGAGGCATATGAATCGACCTTGTAATGGTGGATGAAGGTATTCAACGAAGTCCATGTGGCTGCTTTGCAGATGTTGTCAACAGAGGCCTGAGACACCCAAGCTGCCGTGGTGGATGCACTCTGCGTAGAGTGAGGGAAGATCCTACCTGGAACTGGTTTCTTCCGAAGCGTGTAAGCCTTGGAGATGCAAGCTTTCAGCCAACTCCCAATGGTGGACGAGGAGACCTTCCGACCCATCATCGCCGTTAAAAAGGAGACGGACAGCACCTCTGACTTACGGAAATGCTGAGTCCTTCAGATATACCGGCGCAAGGCCATACGGACATCTAGTGTATGCCATTGGGCCTCCTGCAGGTGTCTCGGGTTCAGACAGAAGTCTGGAAGTACCAACTCTTGTCCATGGTGGTAAAGGGAATTTATTTTGGGCAGGAATGACAGATCCAGCTGAAGAACCACCCTGTTGGGGAAGAAAACACAGAGGTCCTCCCGAGCTGACAGCGCAGCCAGTTCGGAAATGCGATAGGCCGAGGTAATTGCGACCAAGGTTTTCAAGGTTAGGAACTGCAGGCTGATGGAACCTAACGGATCGAAGGGAGGTTGCATAAGCACCTGGAGAACCAGAGACAGGTCCCATATCAGGTAGCGGTGAACTACCAGAGGTCTCAAGTTCGCCGCACCTCGCAGAAATCCCCAAATTTTGGCGACATGGGAAAGGGTAAGGTTGTTCTTGGCCGACAGAACCATACATAAGGCTGCTACCTGATGACAGAGTGTGTTCGGGGCAAATCCCTTGTCCAGGCCGTCCTGAAGGAAGTCTAATACCTCAGAAACAGATGTGGAGGTAGGGTCTACGTGGGTCCGGGAGCACCAAGTGCAGAAAGAGGTGAATGCTGATGATGGGGCTTCAATGGCTTTTCTGCAGGTTCACGGAGAAGCCATGTTGTTGAAGGCAGTGACATGCTATAGCAAGATCTTGCATGGCCAGCGCCTTTGAGGATGAAAGGATGAGAACATCATCCAGATAACAAAGTATCCTGATAGGTTTCTGTCTGAGATGTGCAGCTACCGCTGACAGGATCTTTGTGAACGCCCTGGGGGTGGATGACAGTCCAAAGGGCATAGCTCTGTATTGGAAGTAGCGGTTGTTGTAGGCAAAATGGAGGAAATGACGTTGGGTCTGTCGAATCGGAATGTGCAGGTAGGCTTCCGTGAGGTTGACTGATGTCATTCAATCCCCTTCCCAAATGCATCCCAAGATGGATTTCAGGGACTGCATTTTGAACTGATGGTATAATATATATTTGTTTAATTCCTTGAGATCCAGGATTCCCCCGGCAGCCGCCGGAATGTTTTGGAACAAGGAAAAAGATTGAATAGAAACCGGTCCCATGGTGTTTTGTGGGAACCGGCTTTATGGCACAAATGTCAATGAGATGTTGTATCTCCGTCTACATCAGTTGCCGTTTGGCCGGGTTGGACGACACGGGACACTGAATGAACCTATTGTGGTGATATGAATGACGCTCCAAGGTCAACCCCAAGCGGATGGTCTGTAGGACCCAAGTGTCCGACGTCATAGATTCCCATTGGGTTGCAAAGTGTTGGAGATGGCCCCCAATGGGAAGGTGGCAGAGACAGTCACTTTCCTCTCTGAAAAGCACGGATCCCCTGCTTCTGAAGGGACGCTTCACTGAGGTCGAGCGTCTGCCCCAATCTCGGAAGGAGGATCTGTCATAGGGATGGTCAAACCCTTGCGAGTACTGTCTCGTGGCGAAGGACCCGCTGGGTCCAGACTCAGTCTGAAAGGGCTGCCACTTGCTGTACGAGGGAAGCTTACGTTCGGTCTGCTGGTATGACCAGGGCATGACCTTATGCTTGTCCTTATCTTCCACAAGAATTGGGTCCAGCGCCTCCCCGAACAGATGTGTCCCCTTATATGGGGCAGATGTAAGTCGCCATTTCGACTTCATGTCCGTTCTCCAGTGCCTCAGCCAGAGCAGATGCCTGGATATCACTGATGAGACCAAGGCACAAGACGCGAACTTGGCGGCATTAAGAGATGCATCAACAAAGTACTCTGTGGCCACAACGATCTTGTTAATGTCCTGGTGGACTCTTGTGTCCTCCAGTGGCAAGTCCTCCTGAAGTTGATGCAAACAAATGAAAGTTGCCCTATTGAAGAACGATGCTGAAGTCACTGCCCTGACCACCCAGGCCGCTGCATTGTGCATCTTGCAGACTGTGATTTCTGCCTTCCGGTCCTCCGTCTGGAGGCCATCGGCTATATTGTGAGACAGGAGTGAGGATGATGAAGTCAGGTTCACTACTGGAGTATCTACCGCTGGTAACGCCAGGACGTCCTGAAGAGACAGAGCTGAACAATATAACTTCCTGTCAAGGCCAGTAGGCGCCGGCAATGATGACGGCAAAGTCCAAGGACGTTGTACTACTTCCATGAGGAGTTGAGGAATGTAGTTATGTTCGGTTTTAGGAAGATTGAACAGGGTGTCATGTGGTTGAGGTGCCGTTGGCAGATCACAGAGACCCTCTGAGGCCATGTGGGTAGTTGCTTTCGCCATGTGTAACAAGGACTTAAAGAGAGATGGCCTAGGCAGGTCTGTCCGGAACGAGGTCCTCATCATTGGAAAATTCCATGTCCCTCTGGGCCTCCTCATCTTCCAGTGAGGAATCATCAGCTTGTACCGAAGCCAACTGGGAAGAATGATGGTCTGTTTGATCATCATAGTGGTAAACCTGAGAAGTCTGCCCAGGAGGTGGAGGTGGTAGTGGAGGAGCAGTCAATATTGGCACTGGCCTGTACGACAGAGGTTGGTGGGCGCTAGCTGCCAATGCCTTAGAGATAGTCTGAGAAATGAGGTTCTTGGTGTCACAGGGAAGTATGATATGTGAAGGTTCCCCAGGGCGGAGCCCCGCAGCTGAGGGGGTGTAAGTAGCCTCTGGGGGAGAACGGTGAACAGGAGGTTGGTGATAAGACAAGTCCACTGGAGCTGCCGTGCCGTACGAGATAGCAGGAGCAGGAATCGGCACCTCTGACAGTGGAGAAGAGCCGGTCACAGGGGCGTAACCCTGGCACCCAGACAATGTGACTCCAGAGTGTGAAGCAGGAAGTGCAATTGGACTGGTATCTGGAGCGACTGGTTGTGAGGCAGTAACTGAGCCTGTCTCTGCGCCAAATCAAATCGGCGTTCTAGCGCCTTGTGCCGTCTGTTGGCGTCTTTGGAAGCAACAGATGAGGATTTGTGCCTCCCCATTAAGGTAGCAGCAGCGGTGACAGTTCCGTGCTTAGCCTTTTTCTTTGATTTTTTTTTCTTTGCAGGACCCGGGGAAGCTGGAGCCTTAGAAAGTCCAGGGCTGTGCTCCAGGTCTCAGGAAAGCTCACAGTCAGCCATTCCAAAGAGTGCTGAAGGTACGAGGAAAAAGGTAAGTATTTGGTCTTAATTTGTGAAGACAGATACAGATATAGATATATATCAATTATTTTCTCCATTGTATATATGTAAGTATTATTACTGCAATTACTAGAGGTTTCCCTTTTTAAAAAAAAATGTGTGCTGGATTACAGAGAGGCTTTGCTAAACAGCTACTCCCCCTCCCTTTTTTTAGCACAGGCTACAAATGAAACTTGTGCAGCAGTGGGGGAAAAAAAACCTCCAGCCAGTCAGACCCCAGAAATAGGGCTGCAGTCAGATGGAGTAACAAGGGATCACAGAAGGCCTGCTACCAGTCCAGCTGACAGCCTTCTCATCTCCAGAGGGCGCTAGAGCGGCTCCTTTATTACAGCTGCTTTCCTGGCCCTCAATTGCAGCATATACGTTCCTGCACAGTCACAGATTCTGTGCTGGCAATTAACGTTAAATTAGCTTCAGCGCACCATTACTACGCTGTTACCAGGCAGGGACATCAGCTGGGGAGCTTATTGCACAGCCACAGCTTGTTGCCGGGCAGATTAGTACTAGAAACTGAACTGGGCATGCGCAGACCCTTCAGCCAGGCCTATTGGTACTGGGCAGGCAACTGCGCATGTGCAGGCCTGTTGCCAGACAGAAAAGAGGCCAATAACAATGAAACTGCACCACACGGTAATGGCAGCCTCCCCAGCAGTCCAAACAGTGCAAAAATCTATAAACAGCTGCAGCGCCTATCCAGCAACCCCCACAGTCAATCAGAAGCGCACAGCTACTCAAAAGTAGCCCTAGCGCAATTTGGTATAATTCAGAGGGAGTGTACCACTGAGAGCAGGGCAGGGACTCCACAAGCGGCAAAATGAAACGTTTCATAGCCACAAGTGTGCCGCTGAGAGCAGGGCAGGGACTCCTTAGCCACTCCTGTACCAATAATATAAGGGGGAAGGCGAGAAAAACACACTCAGAAGAAGGTGCCCTGAACCGGGCAGAGCTTCTGTAGATAATAAACAAATATGGGCAGCCAAACTGGGGAGCCAGGAGGACTTACTCTTTGAGGTTGAAATAAGAGGGAGAATAAAGATAAATCACCCCTTAACACGATCCAATCCAAAGTCCAAATCAAATACGAAATCCAAGCCAAAGTCAGTTCCAGTCCAAAGGTCAAAAAAAAGAGGAGAGAATCCAAAGTGAAAATTTTATTCAATAATCTATACATCAGAGATGAAAAACAAGTCTAATTAGCTGACTGAGTGAATAAAAACTGAGCCTCTGACGAGCAAAGGGGGCGTGTCTGAAGAAATTGAAGACACATACACTCAGTGCCGACTGCTAGACTGTTGAATAACCCTCACTTTGGATTCTCCAAGCAGTGGCTGGAGAATGAGAGATAATCTTTCTTTCTTTCTTTCTTTCTTTCTTTCTTTCTTTTTCTTCCTTCCTTCCTTCCTTCCTTTTTTTCAGCTCCATTGACTGCAAAATATTTTCTGTATTATATTACACAGCTACTACTACTACCATACTATGTATGAAATAAAACATGATATAATAATTAGTATTTTAAAAAGACATAATTATGTACTTAATTTTAGACTATGTATCAGTGGTGGGATTCAAATTTTTTTACTACCGGTTCTGAGGCTTGGTGGACATGGCTTAGTAGTGTGGCAGGGGAAAGATACTGTAAAATCTCCATTCCCTCCCTACTCCAGGGGAAGGTTACTGCAAAATCTTCATTTCCTCCTGATCAGCTGGGACTCGGGAGACAGAAAATAGGTGGGGGCAGGGCCAGTCAGAGGTGGTATTTACTAGTTCTCCAAACTACTCAAAGGTTCTGCTACCGGTTCTCCAGAACCTGCTGATACCACCTCTGCTAAATACCCATTTCCATTACTAGGATAGATCTAGTGGTATCATGTTTTTAAAGTAGGAAACTATCATTTTCAGATAGGTTTTGCTTACAGACCTCTGTCCAAGAAAGATTTCCAACTTGCTAAATTTCTCAAATTATTTCCTATCACACTTTACAGAAATAATTGTCCCTCCCCTCTGCTGTTAAGCATATAAAATAGAACAGTTATAATAAATACACAAGACCATTATGTGACTGGAAAGGTGAAATTAGCATTCTACGTTGTGAGGAATACATTAGGAAATCATTTAGGAACTATTTATGTAAACTACTAGGAAAACTATTTTCCCAATAGTGAATCTTGTAATTTTCTCTACTGTTTTACAGGATTGCTTTTATGTTTGTGTATCTGTTGTTTTTGTGTTCAGTAGGAAAGGGAACTATATATGCATACACACACTCTCTCTCACACACACACATATTTTCCACACATGCTCTGGAAGAGTGAATACTGTTCCTGGCTGGCAGTACGGGAAGCATGTGTCACGTATTCTATTTTTATCCTTTTCTTTCTCTAACATGGTCCCAAGATTAAGGTACCACTATCAGTCTTTCTGTGACTAAATGCTGCTGACAGAGAATATTCTGCAACATTAGAACAAGACCTGAAGAATCATAATTGACCCTCTAAATGACCCTATGATATTTTATATCATATAGCTGTATTGTATCTTTGCTAACAAATATTACTAGTGACAGCAACAATCAAATTTGATTGATCCTAATTTGAGCTTCTTCAAGAAAGGTGAACATTCTGTACACTTGAATGGTGATAAGGCAACCTAATGAAAAACATAAAACTTAAAAAAAAATGGAATACATAAATCTAAAGAAACATAGGAAGCTCCAATGGTTATTGCTACTCTGAGAAGGCAGCCAATGGTCCCTTCCTTAATGCTGAGAATCTATTTGACCATTTTAGTAAAAGAGCTACATATATCACAAACATATTGTATATCCTCTACCTGACTTTATAACTTCTATTCTTTTTGTGGTAAAATAATTAAAAAGGTCCTAAGCTGTCTTAGACAGAACTTCAATAAGTGTCCTCAGAGAAAGGCCAGAGCTAACTTAGAGGGAGAAAATCCAACCAGCATTTCTACCCATCCCCAGTGATGAAAATACCCTCAAAACAAATTAAAGAATTAAGAATATTCTTTGTATCTCACAAATCTGCTGTTTAAAGTTGCTTTATCAGGCAAAAAGCAGAAATGTTCAGAATTTGCCTGAAACATTTTCCAAAATATATGTGAGATGTCACTTAAGCTTTTCAACTATATCCTTAAAGCACTCTTATTTAGCCTATAAGTAAAATCATGTAAGTGAAATGATTACATATAAGATTTCCTCTATTCAACCAGTCTTTACTCTACCTTCTTGTTCTGTTATTCTTGCTCTGCTAAATTGTATATATGTAGGGGAGAGAGAGATATCTATCCTTATACTTTTTAAAGTGTCATGCACACAGATGACACTATAATAATAACTATGACTCATACTCCAAATGATTCTAACAAAGCACTATTTTAAATTAACACAGCACAGTACAAATACACTTACATTGATACAGGGTTATCATATCATTTACTTTGTAAACAAAGTGCACACAGTGGACTCAGTAGTAACAATACAGAAGCTTATTCAATTTGACTGAACCATAGCTGGGGAGAAGCCTCTAGTGGCATTATTGAAGCAGCTCAGAAAAGCTGGAAGCTATTTCTGTCTAGACAGTAAATATGTGTCATTGATAAATCACAAAACTCTTTTCCTTAGTCTGCCATCTGGGAAACTGAGGACTTAGCCCCTGGATGTAGTAAATTCTTTACAGTTACTAACACACAAACAAAACAAAACCATTAATTGAGAACAAATCTGTAAACCATACCGGCTGAATTGGGATTTGAAGAAAACTTCTAACATATCAGAATAACTATGACTTGATATAGATAGCTTCCTGAGTCTCAAATGAAGTTTGACATTGAGCGTAAACATTTTGAAATGAACAGGAGCTGCATAATCAGCACAAATCTCAATCACTTCTACAGGGTCTATGTAGACATTTGTGGCCTTTAAGTCCATATCTGAAAAGTTCAGAGGCACTTCTGGGAGATAATAAATATCCTCTGAATCAACATCTCTTCTCCAACTGGCTTCTACCCATAATGTAAATGAAAATATGAAACGCTTAGCCTCTGTCAAATGAAAAAACTTAATACTACAGTTTATCTGCTAGGCCCAGATTGTATACCTGAAGGAACAGTTACAGATATAAATCTTGAAATTAGGTTCAAGAACCAATTGATGAATTATCTTGAAATTAAAAGGTACTTAGGGAAGTGTTATTTTTATAGCAATATTCAGAAATAGGATTATTAGGAAGTGAAGGCTAACAGCAGCACAACCTAAGCTATTTAAAATAAAAATTGCAGAAGTTTGATACACAACATTGCAATGTTTTCAAACACATATGTGCTTTGCATCCAAACAGCTCAATAAATAAAAATTTATGCATATAATGATATGCCTCCAGACAAAGGTTGTTCATACCTATATGACAATATTAGTCATCTTAATGCCAGTGTGCCCATAAGGAACTATTAATCTCGAGTAATAGAGATGTTTTGCATTCAATGACTGGCTTAACAGGTATTTGGGCAACCTTCCAGAATAAAATGTTCTTTGCAGCTGCTGTATTACACCACTTTTCATGACCAGGGAATGTGGAACTGGGCTTCTTAAACATGCTAGAACATGGACTGAGAATTGGGCTCAAGTAATTTTTATTTTTTTCATGATTTGTAAGTTGGATGGGAGCTGGCAAAGCCCCTATATACTCACTAAAGAAGACATTTGTTTTTTTAAAAAAAACAACAAATTTCTTTAACCTAAGTAATAACAGGTCCCCATAAATATTACTTTTCATTTAAGCTCTATCTCATCTGATTTCAGAATTTTAATTGATGTAAATTTTACATCAACTTAAGATCCCTAAGATCACATCCATATTTTGAGTTGCTGAAAACTACAACCATATTCTGTGCTGATTTCATCACACTGCACACAGAAACTTTCTCTTAATTGTATACAGCTCTTGTCTCTACTTAAACAGCTACTAATATAGGAGCATACGAAAGACTCTGCTGGGTTAGACCACAGGGTTGCCTACTCTAGCATTCTTCTGCTCAGAGCCCAACCACACATCTTCAGGAAACCCACAACCAAACACTAGCTTTCTGCTCAGCTTCTCCAGCAATTGGCAATGAGAAGTTTCTCTGACACTCAAGGCAAGCTCATAGTTTACTGCCTAATCCACTTTTCAATTTCTCCAAATCAGTGATTCCTTTCACAATACCATTCGTTAATGCGTTTCAAAGCTGAATTGTGTGTGGTCATCTTTCACGATTTTTCCTTTTCTGGAGGCTATCTGATTAAGCCTCCAGAAAAGGGAAACTAGTTATGCATAAGAAAAGTGCTTATTGATGTCATCAGGAACCAATCTTCTCTCCTTAACAATGAGTGTTATGGTTCCATTCCCATCCACAGTATTATTTACCAAATTTTTAGGAGGAACACTTCCACAGTGGATGAGCTAAAGTCTTGAGCATCATCTAAAAAGCTGAATGGAAGATATTTATCTTTATCTAGGATAAAACACAAGCATATATAGAAGTGGTTTTTTGAACATAGCCCCAAAGATTCCACCATCAAGTCAATGCTTCTTTGATTCCACTATCAAAGTCAGTGTGAGGTGCCTATATTGCCCTTCCTTTTTTTTATCCACAGGGAAGATGTGAGAAGAAAATAATGAACTGATTTCTTGAAGCAATTAATCTTCTCTGAAAGTTTATGCTATAAAATATAGGTTGGTCTTAAAGATATTAGAAGACTCTTTGGCAACTTTTCCTAGAAGTAGTAGTTCTTCTGAAGGTTGCACCCAGATAAGCAAAACTTTCAAGATAATTATGTAATCACCAATTAGCAATTCACGTATAGGCACTGTGTCCCTGGGTCACAGGAGGATATCGGCAAATCAGTTTGAAACTCCTAATAATGTCAGTCCCATCATTTGGGAGGAAATGTGAACTAGTCAAGAGCGACCACAAAAATCAACAGCCAACATCATGGTTTGTTTTTCCTTTGTTAAGAGGAGATGTGAAAATTAGAAGGGTTGAGCAGGTGTCAGATGTCTCTTTTTAGATCCTCTACTTCTTTTTTTTTTTATTGAAAAAGTTTTACATTACATTTATAAAAAACCCCCCTCCCTCTCCCACCCCCCTACATAACCCACCTTAACCCCCCCTATCCCTCCCTCCCCCCCTTGACTTCCGCTGTTTAACAAACATCAACCTTAACATATTTAACAATCTTTAAAAGTGAGATCCCCATACATAAAACACTTCTTCTACTTCTTATATGGTAGCAAGCTGCCATATAAGAAGTATATGTCCCCAATGCTTAATGGTCTGGCTTGGCTGTTTTGAGATAACTGAAAAGTTTATCTACATCCCTATACAAAATCAAGCTTATAGGATATGCGGTTCCCAGCCACTGTACCACGTCTGGCAAGATTTTGTAAAAATGGTGAAGATACAGGAGGTGTATTTTGAAATTATCAAAGGTCTGCATAGGGGGAGAGAAGGCAAGAAGCAGTCCTAATGTAATGAAAATTAGACAAGGGCGGTTGATCATAAAACAGTACATTGATTGATTATTATTAAGATAAAGTTTAATAACTACATTAACACATTCAAAGGCCTTCCTGTGAAAAGGAAACTTAGCTTATTTTAAAAGAGGCAGTCCTTTGAGTAGATAACATTAGAAGCTATATTTAAAGGCTTCATTTCTGTAAATATTTGGATAAAAGTAAGTACTGGGAAATACCACATCATAACCATAATATTTTTTAATGAAGGTAATGTTTCAATTCCTGAAAATGAGTGGAGAAGGAAATATCAGACGAACCACATTGTGAATCAGAAGTGCAAAATGCTGAAGTTATGGGAATTTGATAACACACTTCTTTAAAAATGTGATTTTAAGGATTCAAGTTATATTTTTAAATATATTTAAGAATCTCATCTGATATATAAATTAGCCTTTATATTTCTGAATAGAATAGTTATTGCTATGTAAAAGTTAGGGAATAAAAATCAATACCATCTTAATTATCCCAGATAATTATAACAGATTGAAATCTGTTCAATTTTTCCTTAAAATAGATATCACAATTTCCTGGATAGCAAAGAGTACAGGGAATCAAGTCACAGCATCATCAGTCATTCTTTTGGTTACATTAAAATAACTAACAATAACCGCATTGGAGACTTCTAGAAAAAGATAAAAATATGATGCAGTAAAATCTTTGAATCACTACATTATGATGCAGTTTTGGAGTCTTCTGCTACCACTGTATATTAAAACCTAATGTAGGTTTTAATCAGGTCATTCTCTTGATTTTACTATGTTTTCAAATCATAACCCTAAAAATGAGACATGTGAAAAAATGAAATAAAATATCTAGATAAACTAATCTAAACCCAATGCAGCTTCCATTAAACATCTGGTGTTGCAGGATTAAAGTCACTGGATTTTCTTAACACATTTATTTATTGAACTACAGGTTTATACACAGAAAAAGCATACCTCAATGTCACCACTTTCCTTTCCTTTCAAATTTCTAAAAACATCTAGCATCCAAAAATATTATTCAGGCCAAAACAGCTCATTTCTCTTTCCTGTGTCTGTATGAGCTCAGAACCCTTGTTTATATTATTCCCAACTAATTGGGAGTAAACCAAACAGCCATTCCATTCACTCTAAAACCTGACTTCTTAAGCAGTTTTCATATTCTATAGCAGAATTACAAAGTTTGAAGTGATGTTACAAGATTATTTAGATACTCCCCAAAGAGAGTAATATAAACGTGCCAACCAGGAGTATTCCACTGATTATTCCAAATTGCCAATATCCTAAGCAAATCTGTCTTCCCAGTTATATTTGTGATAGATTAGGAGTATACTGCTCAGAATTTCTAATTAGCATGGCCAAGAAACCAGAAAGACTGAATTGAACCACAGGAAGATGAGATAAGGGACAATACATCCTAAATATATTACAATTCATTGAAGAAACACTAAATGAAAAATAGCATTTATGGCTAATAATGGCATAGATATGCTTGCCAATGGCATTCTGCAGACTGCAATTGCCATATGGGAGACATATGCTTGCAAATAAATATTGGATTCATAGCAGCGGTGTATGGAAAACGTAGCTTCCCAATGCCGATAAGTAGATGGCTATGGGTGGCATCTTTCCCGTACTGTCTGAATATTTGCTGTGTCACGATCTGCCATCTGTAGCATGAAACTCACTCTGAAGAGTATATAGATGTACAAAAGTGATAGCAATTTTATAAAGCTGTTCCAAACAAAAGATAATGTAGTGACATTGCTGTAGAGAAATTTAAAATAAAGTTTCAAAATTATGATTCAGCTATAGAACATTTTGCCTGGAAAAACCAAATGAAATTGATATTCTATTATCAGGATCAATCCTATTTGCAATTTTTTTTTTAAACAAACCAGTCAAGCAACATGAAGAAGAAAAACAACACAATGGCTGAAAGACTGGAATGATTTCCACAGCAACCATATTAGCCACAGATCCTAATCGCCAAAATTTGTTTTGCAAACTTAGCTGGAACCAAACCAACAAAAACTGCTTCCCACTTTGCATTAAGTCAGCTTTATCAGATGGCTTCAGATAGCCATAATTCTTGTTTGAAAGTTCTTCATTCTACTGCTAATTTATGTTTTGCAGAGCTCACAATTTTCAAATAAAAAGAAAAACCAGAAGAGGAGAAAAAAAGACTATGCTTATGACTTGAGCTAAATAAAATACTTGTTATACTATTTATTTATTAATACATTTGCTATCTTGGTGCAGCAGCCCTCACACTTCATCCTTCAATTACATGGAATCAATCCTTCATTGATTCCATGTAATTGTATCATAAAATAAAAAATAAAAATAAAACAATAAAATGTAATTGTTATTATTTATTTTTAGTTTTTTTGTATATTTCCTAGGGAAGAGAGACACATTAGTCTATAGTAGTAAAAAGTCAGAAGTCTGACAGTCCTTTTATTAAAAGGCATAAGTTTTCAAGAGTTGTGGCTTATTTTATCAGATGTGTCAGATCCTGATTTTTTTGCATACTTCCCAGAAGCTTTAATTAAAGAGTAAAATAAATGTATATTTTGTATTTCTAAGCTATTTTGGCTTATGGTGTTTCTTTCTTGAAAGTAAGAATAAATTGTTGCACAGTATATTAAGCATCTGTGCGTATTCGGTGAGTTCCTGCAAAAGTTAATGAGAGTTACTGGTTTCAATGAAATCAGACCACTGTCCATCTCAGTATTGCCTGAATCAAGGATCAGTAACCTAGAACCTGTCTCCTATTTAGGACTAACTCCTGTAAAGCCAGTTAGCAATGGTCAGGGATTTGGGAGTGATAGTCCATAACAGAAAGCCTGTTTGCTAAAGTGTTGAGGCACCAGAGTAGAAGCCAGGAGATTGTGAATTCTAGTCCCACCTTAAGCATGAAACCAGTTGCATAACTATGGGCCAGTTATTGTCTCTCAGCTACAGGAAGGTGGTTATAGCAAAATACTTACCAAAAGAATTGCAGAGACCAGTCCATTCAGTTTCCAGAAGTCAACACCTGCTCAAAGGCACCTCACCCTACTCCAAAAAAGGCCTCCATAACTATAGCATGCAAGACTGCGGGGATCGCCAAAGCACATTGCCGATTGCCACCCAAAAACGCGACTCATTTGGAGACTTAAAATGCAACACGAGGTGCCCAAAATGGCTACCCAGAACAGCTGCTGCCTTCTTTTACCTCTTCTGAACTTCACTGGAGCTTCCTCTGACAATCAGCTGTGCTTTAGAAGCTGTTTTTAAGCCCAACCAGACATGTGCACGCTCAAAACCAGCGAACTAATGTGCTGAAGCTGACCAGGCTAAGGATGCTAGTCAGATGAATACCTGGTAGGCAGATTTTTTTCCCCCTATTTTCCTCCCTAAGGTGTGTCTTATACTCCAGTACATCTTATACTCCAAAAATACAGTATATACCACTTTACAGTGCTTTACAGCCCTCTCTAAGTGGTTTACAGAAGCAGCATATTTCCCCCAACAATAGGGGTCCTCATTTTACCACCCTTGGAAGGATGGAAGGCTGAGTCAACCTGGAGCCTGGTGAGATTTGAACTGCCAAATTGCAGGCAGCCGGCAGGCAGCAGAAGTAACTTGCAGTACTGCACTCTAACCACTGTGCCACCGTGGCTCAACTAGTGGGAGATATCAGGTTGTATACCTGTAATCTAGGCTGAGTGATTTAGTGGGTCTATTCATAATCTCTATTCTCTCTGTTTACTCCAGATTGTCCTGGGATAATATGCTACTCTACCACATGCCACTGCAGCAACTACAGTGATTGTGTAGTTAATTGTGGGGAACTCCATGTGGAAATGATTGTATTTTGTAAAACCAGCGTAATATTTAAAAGAATCTCAGATTCTGGCCCAGCCCCTGAAAAAAAACTCCTGTCTGCAGTTTCTCTTTCTAGCAGAATTAGTCATGTAATGTTGGCCCAACATGTGACATGGAATCAAAATCATGTCCAGTAATGTATTTCCATTTACAAAAATATTTTAACAGTAGAACTGGCAATCCTTCTTTCTCACTTGTTTCCTCTTGTAGACCCTCAAAATCTGTTGCAAAGAATTGAAAGACTTTCTAAAGTAGATTTAGGGAATGAAAGAAATTGTGGGTAGGAAGGTGGGGAGGAACAGAAGAAATGTTCCCGCTGCATTTAATCAATGCAACACTGGGTATCAGCTTAAATATGGAAGAGAAACAAGTCTTACGTGGTTTTAAAGTAGACCAGTTGTAAAAAAAAAAAAATCTGAATAGCTGTGACAGAGATCTTTGGACGGAAAAAAACTATTCTAACTACTACTATAAACTTGTCATTAACAAATCCTCTTACAAAAATCACAGTAAGGAAAAATAAACCCTGCTAGTATCTTTATCAGCCTAGTTTCTAATTATCTGGAACTCTGGCAAATGTTCAAGATATATATCAAAATAAACATCCTGCAAAGCTGTTTGCTAATAATATTAAATATTTCTACCTATAATATCCTACTGTTGTTATGAACATTAAGAAAGCATTTATTGTAGAGCATTCGTGATGATCGTGATGGCTAAATATTTTTTTTTTAATTTTTTTAGTTAATCTGTACTATAGATCTTCCAAGGACTCCTATCAGTTTAGGAATCTGATATAACCACATAGTAAAATATACCATAACCTGCAAAGTTTCAGAATCACTTTCTATTACTTCTTCACATTTTTAGTCCTGTAAAAAGTTCAGATTCTTTTACTTTGCAAAAGACTGTAAGGGAGGGTGTTATTTATATCTCTGAAGTTAAATTTTTACTAAGTAAATCACTCAGAATCACTTTTCATAAGACAGGTAGTCATATAAATTTGATTAATAAATATAAGTATTTCCCCCCCTTCTCTTACTGGGGCACGCTTAGCACCCCAGGATAAACAAACTGGATAGATCAGTTCTTCATAAACATAACAATTGGTTAGGGTAGTCTTGAAGATATTCCTTGTAGAGAAAGTCCAACTTAATTAGAGAATTCTAGCTTGGGGAAGTCTCCATTAGATAAAGTTTTAGAACAATGTCTAAAAATCTATAAAATATTTGAAGGCCTCTAGTAGTTTCTCCATGTGTCAATCAGTGCAGAAGGTACTGTATGATCAGTTATTACTACATTCTTTTCTTTAAATGCAAAACTCTTGCTCACTTACAGTATTTCTTAAGCAAGTGAAGAATGTACAGTGGGTTTCATTGCACTGTCAATATGCAGGAAGTTTGATTTATATTTATTTGTATAGTAGATGTTATAATGGTTTATCTCTTTTCTTACCAGCAAGATCTCAATCTCTGTTTCAAGGAAAGAGAAATGATGAACCAATATCCTTAGTAAACGTTCGACTTTTCATATTCATATTTCATATTCTCTATTTCATGTTCTATTCTCACTTTAGGGATGTAGAGAACAATTAACTAAAATGGAAAAGTGCATTGTTATTACTGATGGTATATTGATATAGTTATGGACTTAAAAACCTGCTATTCTCATAACTAATGGAAAATATAAATCATGACAGTAGATGGTCTGCCATGGACGTAAAGTATTGTACAGACAGAATTATTTTTTTAATGTCCTAGGACCTTATGCAAGTACCATTTATTTGATAACAAGCACATCAGAAATGCCCAGCATAAGTAAACTGATTCACAACTGCTCTAAGGCTGCACTCCTAATTAAGTTTCTTTAAAGGTAAATGCTACAGATGTTAAAGGGAGATATTTTTAAATAGTTGATTAGATGACATAAAAAATGTAAATCTCACTGGACTCAGCACAATTAATAGTTTCTGAAACATGCCTAAATTTACTACATTATAATGCTGAAAAATTAGCAATATTAAGAAAAAAATTTTTTTAGTAACTCCTCATATTGATTAGCACAATGGTTAGAATGCACTATTTCAGACTAACTTTGGTCACTGCCAGTAGTTTGATCTGACTGACTCTCAAGGTTAACTCAGTCTTTCATCCTTAAGAGGCTGGTAAAATGACGACTCAAGATTGATGGGGACAATATGCTGACATTGTAAACTGCTCAGAGAATGGTGTAAAGCACAATGGAATGCTACAGTGTATACGGTAAGTCTAATTGCTATTGCTATCAATATAGTAGCCATCTTGGCCTAGTGGTTAAAGCTCCAGGCTAGAAACAGGGAGACCATGAGTTCTCATCCTTTCTTAGGCATAAAAGCTCTCTCTCAGCACAATGATCTCAGAGGGCTGCTGTGGGGAAAGTACAAGGAGGAAGGAGTATTGTATATGTTCACCAGATTGGGTTATTTATAAAAAAAAATAATAAAGACAGGATATAAATACTGTATTTTCCTGCGTATAAGACTACTTTCTAACACACAAAAATCTTCTCAAAAGTCGGGGGTCGTCTTATACGCCGGGTCTCATTCTCCTGTAACCAGGCAGACCAGCCCATAAGGCTCTGATGAGCCTTAAATGGCTCTGAGGAGGGTCGTCTTATACGCCCAGTCATCTTATACGCCGGAAAATACGGTAAATAAATCTACATGGTACCTTACAAATAAATAACAGAACTTTTATTAAATTAATCTTCCTCAGCAAAGTAAAAGAATTAAAATGTTCATGTTAAATTTGTTCAAAGATAATTAGAAGTCATACTTTTTATTTATTTATTTATTGATGATGTGCACAAGTATGACAATTTATATGATCTCTGAAAATCTATTTTCTCTAATGTTCAAGAGAACATAGAATGCTTCTTCCAAGAAATGCTCCTGCCAGAAATTTTGGAGCTCAAGACTTTTTATTATTGAACTTCAAATTCAGGACCATTACACTAATAAAGCTGAGAGTTACTCATACCTAAGTAACCTGGAATTATGCATACAACTGCCATCCAAATCTTGCAGGAGTATGAGTAACAATGATGGAACATTTAGAAAGTGAAGATCTCTGAGATCACAGTAACAATAATCATGCCCAGTCAAGGTATTTTTAAAAATTAAAGCAATAGCAAAGGAATTATGGTGGATTTATTTTATATTGCTCTACCATTGCAAAATCTATTAGCAGTTACCTGAATTCTTCCTTTTCCCCCAGTTGCAAATAAGAATCAGCACAATTCAAGAAACATGTGGGTATCACTCAACATGCACAGCTATGCATGTTTAAGGATGAAGTGCTATCCCACAGAGATGATGAACAAATGGCTACAAGGTCAAACTAGGAAAAGAACAACAAATTGCTATTTTGTGGCCCCTTAAGGCCACTGCCTTTCCAGTTGCTCATAACTAAAGCCCATACATTTTCATTTCATAAAGAAAAAGAAAGAATTCCCCAATGCTTCACACTTTTAAGAGTGAGGTTATGCATAAGATACCGCAAGATAGTAAAAAGTTCCTTTTTTCTTTCTTCCCTATTACAGCTCTTCCTGTCTTCTGCATTTCAGACATGCCAGTTATCAAGGGAAATATTCACAAAACTATGTGAAATCTGTCTTGCTTCTCCTCTTCCTTTCATTGATCAGATTTGGCAAAAGCTAAAAGTGCATTGAGTGCATCCCTGTGGGTTGATGAATTTGGTAGCCGTATCCTTGGAGAGACTGATACTTACAATCAAATAAAAAAGGAAACAATGAAAACAATGGAGAAATTAAAAACCAAGTATATTGCCTTTTAAGTTTGACCATTCCATTCAGAAAAGTGTAAGTAAATTGTGCAGTAAAGTACCTCATTCCAATACTGCACAAAGAAAAAAGTTTTCAGAAGCTGTCTTAAGTTTTTTACTGTTACCGATCAAAAGCCAGCTGGGTCACCTTGGGCCAGTCAGTGTTTTTTAGCCCTAAGAAGAAGGCAATGTCAAGCCCCTTCTGAAAAAGAAAACCGCTTTGAAGACACAAATATAGTAAAATATAATAAAATAAATTTACATAATCTGAAGTTTCAACCTTTAAAATACTACTTTAATGTATGTAAGTGTTGATGATACTTTATTAGCATAGATCAGGGGTGACAAACTCAATTTCATAGAGAGCCACATCAGGGTTGTCTGACTTTGGGAGGGGGAGTGACTGGGGTGGGTGTGGCCAGCTCGACATCCTGCAGTGCTCTGCCAGCAAAATGGAGCCTGGGAGTGCTGCGCATAGCCATCCTGAGCTCTGTTTTTCTGGCAGAGGCACCATGGGCCGGTCCTTCACTGTTTCCAGGGCAGCCTTGAGAGTCAGATCTAAGCACCCCGTGGGCCGGATCTGACTTGTGGACCTTGAGTTTGACATCCCTGGCATAGATAATTCTACTTGTGGGGCTTACTAAAGAATGTGGCATTGACTTCCTAGAGAGATATTTAAGAGCAGCAGTTTTCATCCATGTATATTTTTGTTAATAAATGATTTAATAATTGTGGCTTAATGGGAAAATAACAAATTATCATCTGCAAAACTATGACATGTATCATTTTCATAGGAAGAATACTCGGGGGCATCTCTTACACCAATTTTAAGGAGAACAATTTTGGGTTTGGGCAATCTGAAATGCAAAAAGTGCCATTCAACTGGGTGATACAAGGATAGTGAACATTTTTTGGAAGTGAACATTGGACTCTCTTCTGCCTATCAATCTAGGCACTGAGAAGGCTAGATGTCTTTTTGAACAGAAAATCACAGGCAGGGATGAGTAGATCTCCTAATCTTGTTGTTATTGTTGTCTCTGACAACCACATTTGCAGCCTATCTCACACAACTACAACTACATGTCCTAAAACACAAAAGGGGGCTGACATAGTACATAGTAATACTGTTCTTTCAGCTGTTCTGATACAGGAAGGTCCCATATTCAGAACCTTACCACGCATCTTAAACTTGATAAGGTTGAGAAACAATGCTCCAAGATCTTGCCACTATGGACAAGCTAAGTCTCTTGAATGTATCTTTCTTTGTGGCTGTTCTAACCTGATCTGTTCCATATCCTCCTGTATATATCCACAGCTCTATTTGCCCAATGCCATTTTGTTGCATTTGTGTGCCCGCATGCATAATAATGCACACTTCCTGTTTCCATCAGTCACTCCCGTCTTCTCCTACCAGCCCCACCCTACCTATACTATCAGTTCTTGCAATATAATAAATGGTTCTGAAACATGCCCAAACCTTCCACCCACAACTTTGGCTCTCACAAAGGCATATTCTTAATCTTCTAGAGTTGCCAGCTTTTGGTTTTGGCAGAAAGAGTAGTATCTCACACGAAAAATAAGCAGGTGAAACTTTTCCTACTGGTCAAGGTACACACTGTAGCAGATGTAAGTTTCTCTTGCAATATTTCTGTAGATATGTGTATATATATATTCTGGCTATAGTTACATTTAAAATAGGCACAGCAAACATCCTCCCAATTCCTATCCATTCCTAGCTATAACCTGTCAATTCCATGTTTTTCCCAGACATCCATACTGGATCCCCAGCAACTTACCTCAACAGGAAAATAAATAAATCCTGATTAAAATGCAAAAATAAAATAAAATAATAAAATAAAATAAAATAAAATAAAATAAAATAAAATGAAATGAAATGAAATAATGAAATGAAATGAAATGAAATGAAATGAAATGAAATAAAATAAAATAAAATAAAATAAAATAAAATAAAATAAATAAAATAAAATAAAATAAAATAAAATAAAATAAAATAAGGAAAAGATGAGCCGGTTTTGTAAAATTACCGCAACCTTTATTTTGGGAGTAAAATGTTTAACAGCGAGAGAAACAGAAAAAGCATAGATGAATTATAAAGGTGTATATTTTAAAGCTTGGATAAAAATTACACACATCAAATATGGCTTGTTCTGTTTGTTCTAGCTTATTCTTCCCGGTTGCTTTGCTGGAGACCACTAGCCTTTTCAGCTCACAACTGCTCAAATCTATAACTAACAACCCATAACTACTCCACCATGTTAGGGTTGATTCACAGCTGCTTTCTTTCCCCCACCACTTTACCTCCCCCAGCACCTGAAGTCAGTTGCCCAACATGGGGTAGGGATGTGTAACTGGGTACCATCAGCAAGCACACTAATGATACTGAACCCCATGCCACCGAATGACCTCTCCTGGTGGCTTATGTTAAATATGAAAGGAAAGAAATCAGAGACTTGAGGCACACCCCACGGCATAGGTGATGATCTAACTTTGATCAACATTACACTCAAATCTCTCATGTCTACACAGATATCTCAACAACAATCCTCAGCACTGACAGCATTGTGAGGATTTCCTGAAAAAAATTCTTAGGGAAGGGTAGAAAGCTACCTTAAAGTGATGTGGTTGTGTAACAATTCTATGAGGATAGCTTTATGTGAGGTATTAAAACTTCTCACCCCAAAAGATACGCAGCCATACTCTTTTATCAGATTTATGACAGCAATAATATTCATAAAACATCTGCCAAGCTATTCTCCTTTCCAGGTTTGATTATCTGTCTGCTACTTGGTGGTGAGCTTTAAATAACCAGATGCAAGATGTGTGAAAGCCATTCAGCTTGAATTTATTCTTAAGAAGTACCATCTGTCTGAAAAAGAGCTATTAAATATAGGCTCCTTGTCTGGCTGCAATACAATTCTGTGGCTGGACGTTATTAATTGCAACCTGACTAACAGGTGCTTGCCAATTTCTTTAAATTCTTAGTATATATGAAAGACTTAAATTTTCCGCTGGCTGGAAAGGTAACATTTTCTTTCAACTACAAGTTACAAGAAGTGTATGATGGAAACCAGTGGTTAAATCTAAAATTTGTTACTACCAGTTCTGTGGGCATGGCTTGGTGGGGGGGGGGGGGGTTAATGTGAATGGGTGGGCGTGGCCAATTTTTTTTTTTACTTTTAAAACCATTTTTTCTACAACCTCTTCGGCGAAGAGGTTGTAAAAAAATGCTTTCAAAAGGTTCTGACGATCCCAGCCAAGTTGCCTGATCGTCAGAGGGTTTTAAAAAACCCTCTGACGATCAGGCAACTCAGCTGGGATCATCAGAGCTTGGATCATCAGAGGCATTTAAAAGAAAAAAAGCCTCTGATGATTGCGCGGCTCAGCTGGGCATGGGGGGGGGGGAAGGATTTTTGCTACTGGTTTTCCGAACCGCCCGCCTCCATCGCTACTGGATGGAGTGATCCGGTCCAAACCAGGAACATTTCACCCCTGATGGAAACCCATTATTTTGGGGCAAAATTGGAAGAAAGGCTCCTTTTATTAAGTCTTTTTTAAGGTATCTGTGTCTGAGATTGCAATATGTGATATGAAATCATTGTGTATTATGCTTCAATACTCTACTCACCTGTGATATATTTCTTAAGCCAGCTGCATTTTCAAAAGCAAAGCAATTCATTATGAGCATTATGAGATTATCACTGGCTTGCACACAGGATCATCTTCAACCATATTCTTTGAAAGATGGCCTAAGTTTTGTCATGAAAGGGGTTCTGATCAGATCCTTTCCCCAATGGCATCTTCGTTAAGTTCCAAACTGCCTCCTCCTCCTTCAAAGAAGTCTCAAAATACACATTGCTTTTTTCTTTCTGCTGTAGTGTCAAATCCTTTTCACTAGATTTACTACACTGTTTAACCAGCAAGACTTTTCAACCTCATGTTCTAAAAATAAAAATAAAAACATGGGCCAACTTCTGTTGTAAGTTTTGGTTTTTTAAAAAAAAGTTACAAAAAGAATATAACATCCAGTGTAAAGCTTCTAAAAAGATTTTCATTATACTAACATCTAACAAACACATGGCTGGCTCAGGAATTCAGGGATTTGAAGTCCACAGGATATAAAGTTGCCATCATTGCCCATCCCTAACTTAATAGCAAAAATTTAACAAAATGAAGTTGAACTGAGCCTTGTTAAGCATTGAGTAGCTTGCTACTAGGTTACATTTTCACAAGCAGAGAAAAACACTATATCCCAAATCCCAAAACGATGGGCCACAATCAATGGGACAGTGACAAAATTCTTTAGAATTTGCTGAACACCTTAAAGAAAAAGTTCACGTTGCTTCTGGGGCAAAAGAAATTTGATCTCGGAGAATGTCACTCAAATTCCCTTATATGCTGAAAGAGTTCACTGAATTCATTGTTGAGTTATGCTGACTAGGTGCACAAAAATGAGGAGGTATACACTAATCACTTTTCCTTCTGCTATGTGCTTGGCAACATGTGAACGCAAATGAATTGATGCCAAGTTTATTCAAGCAAAAGATAAATTTGATTCTTTCACAGGGCATTTTAGAGATCTGTAAAAGAGATATATTAGGATGGACGGACGGGCTGGCATATGTCCACTCCAGTGCCTCCCTGATATATTTTCAATTCACCAAGAGTTAGTTCCCTTGTTTAAAGCCCTTTAATATTAAATAATCCAGCCTACAAAACACATTATAAGATAAATTCCTTGTATACCCACAAATAAAATTATTCCGTCCAAATTTCTGACAAACATGTATTTAAATAATTAATGGCAAACATTGACAAATCTTCATATATTTTAATCTTTTATAATTAGGCTATATAACTAGTTTTCTCGGTTGCTTCTTTATGAGTTTCTTTAAAATTAAAGTACCTATAAACAGAAATAGAGAAAGTATTTTTAATAGTTCACTGACTTATCAGAATTGGTATATAGTGAATTTTTGCATGAATCTCTGTCACTTCCCAAACTGTCTTTTGTGGTGTTGGGGAGAGAAGATAAAACAGGCTCTATCTAAAAAAAATAACTCATGTCCTTTCTACATTTTATGAGTTAGGATTTCATTCAAGTTATGATTTTGTAACAGCCAAACATGAAAGTGAGAAAATTGGCTTCACCTTAACATCAAGAAAGCAAAGATAAGGACAACTGTAGAAAACACACATGTCAGAATGCAGATCAACAATGACACCATCAAAATAGCAAAGGAATTCATCTTTCTGGGCTCAAAAGTCGACCAAAGTGGTGACTGCAGCTCTGAGATCAGAAGGCGTATAGCACTTGGAAGAACTGCAGTGTCTGGCATGAATAACACCTGGAATAGTAAAGACATCAGTCTCGCAACCAAATGCAGATTAGTTAATGTAATAATTTTTCAAATTGCTACTTATGGCTCCGAATCTTGGACTCTGAAAAAGGCAGATAGGAGAAGGGTGAATACCTTTGAATTGTGATGCTGGAAGCGACTATTACATATCCCCTGGGCTGCAAAAATAATAAACAAAGATGGCCTAGATTGAATCTTATCAAAAATATCTCTTGAAGCCAAGATCACCAAGCAGGAGCTGTCATACTTTGGTCATGCCATGAGTCACTCAAAAAGTCAACCATGCTGGGAGAGATCAGCGGAAAAAGAAGGGGCTGTCCTAGTATTTTCTGGCTGGACACTATAAAGCAGGGGTATCAAACTCAAGGCCCGTGGGCCAGATTCAGCCTGCAGGGTTCTTAGATCTGGCCACAGGCCCGCCCTAGAAACAACAAAGGACTGGTCCGCAGTGCCGCTGCCAGTGAATATGGATCTCGGAAGGGCTCAGTGCGGTCCTCTCAGGGTCTGTTTTCGGCTGCGATGGCCTCCTGCAGCTCTCTGCAGGAGGCCAATGAAAACAGAGTTCAGGCAGGCCGTGTGCGGCCTTCCCATGCTCCATTTTTGCTGGCAGAGAGCTGCAGGAGGCTGTCATGGCCGAAAACAGAGCCTCAATGAGTGATGTCAAGCTGGCCCTGATGTGCCCCTAAATGAAATCAAGTTTTTTTAAAAAAATTGATTTATATGCCACCCTTCTCCGGAGATTCAGGGCGGCTTACAATGCGTTAAGCATTAACACCTTGTTTGACACCCCTGGTATAAAGGTGACATCAGGATGACCATAGTGGATCTGAAGGAACCAGTGTGAGGCAGAGGAGCATAGAGAGTGGTGATCCATAGAGTGGTGGTGGGTGAATGGATGATGATAATTTAATTCATGCTACCCAAATGTTATATAAAGAAGTGGTATAGACATACTATAATCATAATTAAAGACAATAATATTTGGGAGGGGGCATAAACAATTAAGATGGTGTCAACATTCAAGTGATCAAAGCCCAACCCCTTTTTACATGTGTCACATGCATAGCATTTCTAAAAAGAGTGGGGCATCAATCACAAATCAAATCATTATTTTGATAATTTTGGCCTCCACGTCCTCTGGCAACCTACCCCTAACTCCCTTCCAGCTTCTTGGCAACCATTTGCAGTTAGATCTATCTCCTCACTTTCATTTCTGTCTGCTTTACATCTGAATGCAATCCATTTCAAAGATAATTATATGGGTGAGGAAGACCACTTTTTCCTCACAGGTTAATAGCTTATCCTGCTGGGCGTTGACAAAAGTACACACAATTCACTGGCTGCCAATCTCTGCAGTGAGTGTGGCACGCATTGTGGCAGCATAGCTGGCTGCGAAATTCTGGGAATTGAAATCCACAAGTCTTAAAGTTGTCCAGTTTGGAGATCCCCTGGTCAAGATCTACAGCTATTGCCATGAGAAGAACACTCTTGCTGGTCCACAAATATGGACATTTCAGTAGTTTTGCTACCCATAATACTTGCTCTCCCTTCCTTTCTGTATACAGGAGAGTGTTATGGACATGCCATTCAATGTGCTGTATTAAGAATAAGAGCCTACAAATTGAGAAACAAATTTCTTTCGGCACTGAAGAAATGAGAGATTTTTTTGGCTCTAACCCTTGATTACCTTTCCTTCCTCTTCTGTTTCCTGTGTACAAAGCCTCAGTGCTCTTGTGCTGACAAAACCTCGTAGTACATGAACATGAAAATATTTTCTACATTCGAATCAACAGAGAAATGAAATGAGTCGCCTCAGGCTGCACAGGATGTTAGTGGGAGGGCAGGATTTGAAACCCCAAATCTTAAATTCCCAGAACAGAAGGATCTTTTTCTTCCTTTGAAATAACACAGAGGAAAGAACTGAATATCTGAAGAGGATTATGTTTAGTAACACTGCTTTATAGGACAAGGCATGAGGTACTTTGCCAAGCATTACCTCACCAGGCCAATTAACCACCACCTTTGATTAGCCACTCTTCTCAAACATTTTTAGCACTTTCTAGGTGTGTCAGCTCATCTCACTCTTCAAGCATTTAGAAATCCTTGTGATAACTGGAAGCTGCTATGGTAGCCAAACATTCAAACAAGTGAAGAGCAAACGTGTAGGAGTATGAAACTACAAAAAATGTGTAGGTGACTTCTTGTACTTTCACTCTGAAGTACAACGTACCAAAGGTGCCTCCATGTAAACAGGTGATAGTCATCCCAGCACTGCTGGGGTACAATTATTCTCAGAAAGGAGAAGTAGTTAGTTGAACGAAGAACAAAGTGTGAATTAGTGTGCCACTTAAGTAGATATAATGGTACCACAACCATCTGATATGGCAATAAGAATATTGGTCATCCCTACTATTTCACCTAGAAGGGTGAAATTTAGGTACGTATGCTCAGCCAGAACACGTTCAGAATTTTACTACTGCATATTGAAAAGGCGTGATGAAGGAGAATAATTTCTAGATTGAAAACTATAGAACCAACACAGAAATTAACTCTGGGAAACAAATAGGGACTGTTGTAATACGGGCCAAGACGAGAGGGTATTAACAGCAGGTGTAATATTTAACGCCTCCCCAAGCATGTGTTTACATTTCTGGTGATTTTTTTCTTATACTCACTCATAAAATGAATGTAGGAAATGGTCATAGACTCACTCTGAGGCTGTACCCATGATAATACAGCCCTGATCTATCGTCATGGTTAGATTGTTTTCTTCTTGTAACAGGGTTGTAGGGAGCTTGATATCATCACCACTGCTGTGACTGGAATGTTTTTGTCCAATGGTTTCTTTCAAACTCTATAGACTACTTTGATAATATTTCAGAGGAAAAACACTGCATTTGTTGTGTTCTGCTAAGTTCTTTGCTCAGCCCCTGTCTTGGTACCACCTCTTCTGGGATATTTTGCTCTTTGTCAGTTTACAGATTTCCTATTTTTTTCAGAAAATGACTGAAAATGCCTGTATTCCTTGAGGGGCTTAATTTTACATATAAGCTGGGCCAACTGGCCTGTGTGAATGTTCAGATACTACAGGTAGTTCTTGACTGACACTGTTTGTTCAGCGACTGTTCAAAGTTACAACGGCACTGAAAAACGTGACTTATGATGGTTTTTCAGTTATGACCTTTGCAGCATCCCCATGATCATGTGATCAAAATTCAGATGCTTGGCAACTGACATGTGTTTATGACAAATGCAGTGTCCCAAGATCATGTGATCACATTTTGCAACCTTCTGACAAGCAAAGTCAATGGGAGAGCCAGATTCACTCAACAACCAGGTTAACTGACATCAACTGCAGTGGTTCACTTAACAACAGAGGCAAGAAAGGTCGTAAAATGGGGCAAAAGTCACTTTACAAATGTTTCACTTAACAACATAAATTTTGGGCTCAAATGTGGTCATAAATTGAGGACTACCTGTATTCACTAGTACAGGACAAGCCTGCCATATAGGCAAAAGGTATGAGGGGCAGGTGTGGAGGGAAAGCCTTCAAACTCCTATTATATTTCACACAAAACAAGGACATCATCTGTCGCTCGGAATGAAAAACAGGAGGAAGTTCTGGATCATTCCACTGATCAGAATTTTGCTTTCCTTTTTTCCTTCCGACATTTCCCTTTTTTCTTTTCCACAATTCTATCTAAATACAACATGCATCACGTTTTATTTTATTTCCATACACTGTACAAAGAGATTGCGGAGAGCGGGGTGGTTCCTGGATACATTCAACTCAATTAAATGTTGGCACTGCATTTTGTTTTTTTCCAATCACTGAGTGGAAATTTTAAATGTCAAATTGGCTATTGTGAATTCACGCCTCCCATCTACAGTGTATTTCCTCACACTAGGCAGTTAGCAAAATATATCCTAAGGAACAAGTGCATAAATTTCACTTTAAATATCATGTGTAAAATAAAGAGCAATAATTTGAGACAGGAAGAGAAGCAGTTGTAACAGTGAACTATGCTAAGATTACTTCATGCTAATATATTAGTAAAATCAAACTGACTAGCACAATTTTTGCTAGATGTCTCCCTTGAATTTAGAATTTTAAATTGCTTTCAGATGATGATGCTTTCAACCCACACAAGAATTAGCAATGTTCAAACATACAACTCTCAATTTTAAACCAAAGGGAGCAAAAATAATAAATTATATTTATATCAAAGTATAATGAAATCAATGTCCAATGGATATTTATCAAGAGGAAATTCTATCAGGAGGATATCACCATAGAAATTGGGATGGAGGAGATTTTTTTTTTGTTCAATTCTGTTTTTTATGACCTGCTCCAACTCCTATTAAGCTTTTCAAGGAGCCAAAATGCATTTATACAGAGAAATAAGTACTTTTCAAAAGTTTATGTTCAATATTGTGTTTTGCAATTCAAAGCTTGGATACAAATATCAGTATACTCAAAATATTGTAATTAAACATGCACGTATTTCAGAAGGCACAAAATGTATCAGAAGGATATCACTTGCAAATAGCTCATATGCAAAAGAATATATGCAAATGCGTACAATGGAGAAGGAGGAAGAGTGTGTGTGTGTGTGTGTGTGTGTGTGTGTGTGTGAAACAGGCAGAAATATGTTAAGAATATGAGGGAATCTAATATAAAGAACTTTGCCTCTTGTTGTGTGTGTGTGTATGTGTGTGTGTATATATTAAGTGTTGACCGAGATATCTGATCCACCCCAACATGTGGGAGGGGGCATTCTGCTCCTTTTTGCCTTTCAGCTCCAATCCAGGAGCCCTCAAGCAGTCGCATTCATGACAAACCATTTTATACCAAATTTATATTTTGCTGATAATGTTGGGGTAGACCAGGTGTCTCAGTAAACACTTAATCTTTCCCCTGGCTCAAGCTGATGAAGGGAGGAAAACTTGTGGCTCAGAAGGTTAATTCAACTGCCTAACATGCAGGAAGCCCAAGTTCAAATCCAGGTAAGGGGATGGCTAACTGAAAGCTAAAAAGCTTGAAATAGATCTATACTAGTCTCCCTTTATTTCTTTATCAGCAAAATATATATGTTGTATGTGTGTGTTTGTGTGTGTGTATCAGTAGTGGGTTTCAAATCCCGGCACTACTGGTTTGCTATCGGTAGCGCGCACTCACTTTGTGCGCTTTGCGTTTTTGATGATGTCTGGCTGGGTGGGCGGAGCCTCCCGCCACCACCTTAACCAGGGCGAACCGGTAGAAACCCACCACTGATATATCCCACACACACATTCCACCTTTTTTATTGTTTTTTTAATTAGGCTATGAATATACCTAATTAACCTGTTTCATACCCCTTCCTTTTCCCCAAAACAACAACCCTGTAAGGAAAGCTGGGTTGAAGGAGCCCAAAGTCACCCAGCTGATCTTTCATATCTAAAATAGAACTAGAACACATGCTCTAGTTCAGGTTTCTAGCCTGACGCCTTACTTTATAGTTCATCTTGGGTTATTAGTTATGACAATAAAGAAACGTATGAAGCCGTGGATAAATAAAATTAACATTGATAAGTCAATGCATTTTATGTTTGCTTTTATTGGCCATTAAATTTTGGATTAAAGCCAGCAGATGGGTTGATTTGAAGTAATAGCTCATTACAGTGAAACTCTTATATCAGATATACAACCACATAATAATCAGTTAGGGATACATATCTGGATCTGAATTTCTTAAACTTCCAATATGCAAACACCACAGTGTTTTTCTGGGAATGTTTCTGTACATTATCTTAATGAAAAGGGGTACTCCTTTATAGACTAGTTTACTTGCATTGAGTTATAAGGTGTGATGAGTCCCTTGGCTAGTTTCTTAGAACCCAGGTCTCAGATGAAAACTGCACATCCTCCGTAACAATATCGTTCATTCACGGTAGCAAGCTAGTTCGACATACAAGGAGCCTGAGTAGCGTAGGGGGCTAATGCCTCCTACTAAAGGCAGCAATTAACATCCAGCTGCCTGCAATTTCTGCGAGTTCAATCCTAGCCAGGCTCAAGGTTGACTCAGCCTTCCATCCTTTCTAAGGTGGGTAAATTGAGGACCCAGTTTGTGGGGGCAATAAGCTGACTTTGTATAAATATACAAAAGTATGAAAGCTATTGCTTAACGCACTGTAAGCCACCCTGAGTCTCCGGAGAAGGGCGGCATATAAATCAAATTAAAAACAAACAAACAAACAAAAAAAAAAAAAACAAGGAAACAACAGATTCTGCACTGAACTGGCACCATAGAAGTTGGTCATATATTTAGACCTTTCATATAATATTATGCTGAAGAATTCCAGGAGCAACCACCATACCTACATCATAAAGTACAAAATACCCACCAAGCACATTCAAGCCTCTGAAGCCCTTGGTTGAACAAATAAGCCTTTTTCCATCCACCAAAACAGAGTACATACTTACATTCAATATAAGATCATTTTACTTGCCTTATTAAGGATGTTGGTTTTAAAAGAAATACACACGCTGCCAAGAATAATGCTATTACCTGCACCACTGGATGTCCCCCAGCAGACGCCTTGACAGCTCCTCGACTGCCTTCCGTCTCATAATGGGCTCGGTGATGGGACTTCGGCTGCACTTCAATCCGAAGTTCATAAGGTCCTGAGTGAGATGGCAACTGCCAATCCAAGGCAGGCAGAGATGGGCTATAATAGAGAACAGTAAGAATTAAATATTAACAACCGTTCTGCTATCATAAACCACAAGAATCTGGCACTATTACTTTAGAGGCCACTTTTAGCAGATCATCCGTCACCATCTTACATTTAAAATTTCATCAATGGAGATAATGGTATGACATAAGTAATTTAAAAGGTAATGGTTATTTTATGAAGATTTATGGATGACACAGATTAGATAGGCTAAATGCTATCAGATGCTTAAACAAAATGGAAAACATTTTAAGCTTGGCTTAAAAAGAATTAAAAATACAATACATTAAGACATCAAACCATTAATCATAATAGATAAAGGTAGATTGTAAGATGTGGAAAAATACCCCCCCCCAAACAAATTCTATTTTGTACAGAAATAGCCTTTTGGGAATATCAGTACTTTAGTTCCTTCAATTTGTATTCAATAAGCTTTACCTTTTGAACAAACTTGTCAGCAATAAAAATTCTACTAACAATTTTTGAAAATCCCAATCAGCCCCACAAATTGACCCAACGAAAGGTCTCTTTCCATTAACACTATCATTTTGTTTATTACCAGGCAAGAATATACAATTTGCAGGCTGAGGGTCAGATAGAAGATATACAGTTTGGATGTGGCTCCTGGATGGTTGCCTAATTATTATATTTTATGTAATATAAAGGAGAAATTTTAAATCCAATGAGAATGATAACATCAAATGGTTTAAATTAAATTGTAAGTCAATTTTAATTTAGATTTGCCGGAATAAATTTGGGTTTTCTTTCTTAGGGAAACTCAGTACTGATTGACTTCAGTTAACAATAATTCTCTACTCATTTGCATGGGTATCTTAATGAATCTATCTGTTGGGTGGATTGCTAGGAGTCTTCAGTTTTCCAGTTATAGCTGACCTAGAACTCCCAGTGGTTTTAGCCAAAAAACCAACGCATCAATGGTGGAGAATGTTGGTAGCTGTAATTCACCAGCATCTGAAGGGCCACAGATTTTCCATTTTAGTTTTACATTATTTTCAAGATACTATACAGTAGTACAAGACTAGAAAGCTTTCACAGAAGATACCCTCTTAATATGTGGCTAACAGTGAATATACACAACAAAACACCATAGAATATTAGTTGGATTTTTCAGTGGCTGTTCTAAGCACAGGTCAATCTTACTTATAGTGTTCCCAAGCTTGCTACATTGATCAAGATCTGGATGATGTTTCTAAACATGTCTATCCGCTAGCAAGGATCATGCTATGTCAAGATTATAGGAAGATGGATTCACAGTCATTTGACCATCTCCTTATTCAACATGGAGAGATCAGGTACCATAGTTAAAATATCTTCAATTTTGTTCCAAGATCTGCATAGGTAGCCATGTCTAAGCTAACCAGTATCAGTAAGGATACCAAGCATATGGAGTGGAAAATACACCTCATAACCAAGAAGCCACAATTAAGAAAGTTTGGTCTCTCATCACAGAAATACTTTGACTCATACTCTAAAAAGAATTGAAGAAAAAAGCAATCTCCTATCAGAATTGGCATTTCTTGCAATAATAAGATTCCCCACCCTGCTTTTTCAGGTTTTATAGGTCAAAGGTTTTATATTCACTGCATACAAGCCTTCCTGTTCTTCAAACTCCTGATTGCTACTGTGTCTGTCTATAGCAAAATCTTTTTCACAGTCCTTTCTTTTTCAATGAAATTCATGACTGCATTCCTCCCATGGCCTACGGGAATGTGGTATTTAGTAGCCTGCATATAGGTGACTGATGTAGACTTCTTTATTGAGCATAACTGGAAAATTACAAAGATTCATCCCACTTCATGCAATGCTTTGTTACATATGCCATCATTTGAAACATTCCTGGATAATTATCTGGAGAGATCCCGCTTGACTACAGAATAATTTATATAATATAAAGCAGCTGCCTATCTCCTGGTGATGATCACTGTATATTATGAAACAGATGCTTCTATTCTTTAGCAATTTCATATATAAGATGGGTTTCTCTCCCCCCACCTCTTGGAGGAATGAAAATATATATATATATATATATATATATATATATATATATATATATATATATGTATATGTATATGTATATGTATATGTATATGTATATGTATATGTATATGTATATGTATATGTATATGTATATGTATATATATATAAAACAGGGGTGGGTTCTACTTACCTTTACTACTGGTTTGCAACGGGGCCACACGTGCGTGCTTGCATTGCTCATGCGCGCTCTTCTGCACAAGCGCAGAAGCTTCTGCGCATGTGCAGAAGCATTTTCATGACATCAGGGTCAGTGGGTGGGGCCTCCCGCCAGTTTTACTACTGGTTCTATAGAACCAGTGTGAACCAGGGGCAACCCACCACTGATACACACACACACATATATATCACATATATGCATATGATATATATACATATATACATATATGTTTTCTGAGGTTTTCGCGGGTGTTTGTATGTAGGTCTTTGGTTATTCGGGTCATTGCTCCTGGAAGCACGAAGCCCTGAACACCAGCCTGAAGATGACGAATGAGACTTCGTCGAAACGTCGCCAAGACACTTCCAATTTTACGCGGGAGATGACCCGAATAACCAAAGACCTACATTTACATACATACATACATACATACATGTATGTATGTATGTATGTATGTATGTAGGTCTTTGGTTATTCGGGTCTTCTCCCGCGTAAAATTGGAAGTATCTTGGTGACGTTTCGACGATGTCTCATTCGTCATCTTCAGGCTGGTGTTCTCGGCTTCGTGCTTCCAGGAGCAATGTGAGATCGCAGCTGTCTTTTCCTTTTAACTGCTAGTGGGGATGTGAGCTGATTGGTGTGAGTTTGGCCAATCAGAACACACCTCCAATCAGAACATACCTCCACCCAATCAGAACACAGCCAAGCTCCCACCCAATCAGCTCACATCCCCACTAGCAGTTAAAAGGAAGAGATAGCTGCGATCTCACATTGCTCCTGGAAGCACGAAGCCGAGAACACCAGCCTGAAGATGATGAATGAGACTTCGTCGAAACGTCGCCAAGATTCTTCCTATTTTATGCGGGAGAAGACCCTAATAACCAAAGACCTATATACAAACACCCGTGAAAACCTCAGATATATATATATATATATATATATATATATATATATATATATATATATATATATATATATATATATATATATACACACACACACACACACACACACACAACATCTCTTTCGCCTTTCAGCTCCAATCCAGGAGCCCTCAAGCAGTCTCATTCACGACAAACCATTTTATACCAAATTTATATTTCGCTGATAAAGAAATAAGGGGAGACTAGTATAGATCTATACTAAACCAAGTTTGAATCCAAGTAAGGGTATGGCTAGCTGATGAGAGCTAAATATCTTGAAATAGATCTATATATCAGATATCAGGTTGTAACATATGGGTAGTATTTCTTTCTTTAAAAGCACTAATCCATCAATCAACAAAATGGCCCAAGTGCTTTCAATTTTAAAAGGGGGGGGGGAGAATAAAAATGGGAACTAATCTTACAAATCTGTGTATACATGTGAGTTTATGCCTACACACACACACCAGACGTCATTATCTCTGTTTAGATCTCAGAACAGTACCAGAGACCTTGATTAAAAGGAGAGTTGCTGATTTTGTAGAAAGCAGCCACACAGTTCACATTTAATTAAAATTCTAATGTAAGCATGGATGAATAACAACACTAAATTGGTAATCATATCTGGAGTAGTTCCACTGGAATTAATTGGGGCCAACATGACTAAGTTAAACTTCATTGGTTTCAACAGGTATCCTTCAGGGAAGGGCAGACTTCAGAATTGCCCATCTTTGTTTTCACAAGGAGGCTGAAATGCATCATCTGGAGACTAATGCAGAAGACATTCAGTTAGAATGAAATGACTAGAGTGAGTCCAAGAACTGGAGATTAGAGCTGAATATGAGAAATGAATAGAATCCAGTTCTTCTCCAAATATTCTTCTCACAAATATTCACTTTGGTTTATATGAAGCTTTCCTGGTTTCAGCACTATAATTTAGGAGAAGACATAATGTCACTTTATCATTGGTACTATCAAACATTTGGAATCAGATAGCTTCACTCATTTCCTACATATCTTTTAGAAGCCTATCAGTTGACCTAAATGGCTTTCTCCTCACCTCTAAGTATTATATTTGTGCAGCATTTGGGTTTGGAGGCTGTGTGTTCATGAAAGAAGATTTTTTTCCCCTTTGAAGATGAAGTCCAGCCCAGTCCAATAAGGTATTTTAAGAGTACATCTAAAATATAGTATATGCATGAAGCAAATGTGATTGAAACTCATGTAGCATCCTGTATTGAGATTGACTGCAGTGTCCTGCTGACTTTTGCTAAGGAAAAGTAAAGAACTCCAAATTAAACAGAACAAAGATAGCCACTACTGCAATAATAAAAAAATATCAATAGTATAATGATAGTAGAATAAACTGATGAGATAGCAAAATGGGGGGGAGGTGGGAGAGCCACAAACAATTGTTGTATGCCACGCCAAACAATAAAGTAACTTCAGCTGTGATTATTTCAGGCACATGAAAGTAGTTCTCATTGATGAGAACTACTTTCTGTTAGTAGTTCTGGCAGACAAGGTGCACATTTAACCCAGTGGGATCAGGTCATTCTGCTGACTGTTTATCATCTAATGAAAACATGGCAGAAGAACTTTTGAACAAAACAACTCTGAGAGTAGCTAAATGTCCAATCCATGTGTTTAAAGGATAGAGAAAACAGGCATATGGCCAATTTATTGCAACCATGAAAAGTGAACACATTCTGAAAAAAATTACATTGAACACATCAATGTCATTCAGCACCAATGGTACTGTAGTTGCTGCAGATGATGCAATTGAATATGAAAAGGCATATCCTGAGTAACACATATAATTTTTTTTTGTAAAAACATGCCAGTCAGTTCATCTTCTCATGTTAAACAAGAAGGTTTGAATAGTTGATTATACAATGCTATGCAGAAAGAGAAGCAATAATCACAGAAGTGTTGGCAGATTTATTTCTTATAGATCTCTAATAAACCCTGAGAAATAAAATAAGCTGGTCTCCAGTCAAAATTTAAAACACTACTAAACCACTCCACTCCAAAAAATAAACAATATAAAAACAAATAAACATGTAAAATGCCTAGATGGTCACAACCCTGCCATCTATTTGAACTAAATATCAATCTAATATGAAGATTCATATAACTTTATTTTACTGGTTTCTACATTGGTTTTGTTATAAGTACCACTGAATACATCAGCATCTGTTTCTAAGTTAACATACACTGTGTAACTGCAGAAGGAATATCCTTGGATTCTGGAATAAATTTACCTTGTTCTCAACAATATGGGGAGAGGTATCTCCTCATTTCTTCAAAGGGTAAGAAAAATATAACTTGCACCTTCTCACTGACATTTTAGTTTATTCTTTCCTTTACTGTAATCCAGCCCTTGCATTGAGAAAGGAATATAAGGCAGAGCTTATGCATCAATAGATCTATAGCTCCCCAGAAAAATCAGGCTTCTTAATATTCCATAGAAAATACTGTAAATAAATGGTTATTACTACAACTGCATTTATACCTATTCTTGTGGAAAGAAATCCTATGGATTTCAATTATAAATTAATTCTGCGAAGAAATTCATGAGTTATACAGCTTCCTGAAAGTTTAAAAAGCAGCAAGATTTTTAATTATAAAAGAAATATACTTTAATAACAAACACAATAAGTAATATCAATGTTTATATGCTGCACATCAGATTCTTCAAGAGAAAAATCTGAGAGATATATTCCATAATCTTATGTACTATATGTTAAGAACCAACCAATTTGTAAAAAAACCCCCATGCTTTTCAACAGGCGTTTTCAGGGGTTTCAGATCCAATTATAATCCATGGTTGGTTGATAAGAACATGACTCAGTGTGACTTAGTATGAATTCTTCTACTAGCGTCTCTAAACATGGAGTGAGCAAAAGAAAGTTTTATATTTATTGTTAGATCTCTGGATTGTTTGCAAAAGACAGCCAAGTCGCAGATTTCAAGTCCCAGTTATTTAATAGTAACAGTGACAAAATTCCACCCTCATGCTAAATTATACAAGGGAAAGAATGATAGTTTCGAGCTACTTCATTATATGGAAGCAAGAACTGGCTATGTCAGGAAAAAAGATAAAAGTAAATTGAATGCAGCAGGAATAAGATTACTTCAGGAGTGTCTGCAGTGAAACACAAAGCAATGGGGTCCAGAATGAATGGATGCTGAAAATATGTGGACTGGATACACGGACAAGTAACCAGCATAAAAAAGTATGTTGTGATGGTTTGGTAATAGAGAATTAAATTACAAAATAATACAAAATAAAAGTGAGAAAAGAGAAACTTGAAAATGTGGTGGTTGGATGTAGCTGATAAGATCTTCAAAGAGAGATGACGGCAAAAAGAGTAACTTTCTGAAATGGTTATGGACATAGTGGAGCAAGGATGGTTTTTAAGAACAAAGAAATGAAGATGTATAGAGAGTACTGTTGATTTACATTATTTAGATTTAGTTAAAAAATTTTCTTCTTTTCTCCTATCTTCAGTCATTCATTAGGGTTGCTTCCAAACTCTTTTTGTATGTATGTATGTAGATGGAAAAATCTGAATTACAAAGATAAAATGTGATTTAGGCATGCATATAGCACCTGCTGTGAACATTTTTAACTAAATGCACCTTTCCTAGGTTTGTGTATCACATGTAAGTCCAGGAAAAATGCAGCTGCTTTAAATTGCTCCTGGCAGATGCCACATCACGCCATGTGCACCCCAAGTCACATTTTACTCCTTTAAATCTAAAACTCTGCCCTTCCATGTTCCAGATCAAAGACCAGCTCTCCAGCTCTGGCATTCAAAGTAAATTTCCAGGTCCAATAAAAAAAAAAAAATCTAATGGTGGTCTTCTTTGCTTATTTCTGTTAGTTGAACTTGAGATTCATCAACATTATCATCCTGAACTTGAAGATTGCCTTTCCAAAATGTAAATCGTGCTCTGCCTTTTGATTCAATAGAAGATTGAAAATTATAGGCAAGGGAAGGCGTTTTCATTTTCAATCTTCTGTTAAATCAAAAACAGAAGAGAAGAAAGACCATGCAATTCTCAGAACTTCTCATAAGTAAGATTGTAGTTATCATGTAGTTTGTACTTCTGTGGCATATAAAACTCTCATACTTCTCTTACATTGAACAATCCTGTGTCAAAGGCACTTAAACAAAAGCTAAGAACAGCTTATTGAAATATTTCACCTTCTCTTTTGCTTCACTAAACTGTAATCATTTGCCTCAAGAGTATTTTCCATCATAGATGGAGAAGTTTAGATAAGTTATTCCATTTTGCTGGAAGCAGCATGATTCACATGGCTATTAATCTGCTTGTATCAATACTTCCCTTATGAACTCCTGGTTCTGCTGTAAACATTTTCTACATGCTAAAACTTGGCATACCAGATAAAAGGCTACCTGATTGCAAACAGAGCAGAACATTAAATGCACAGAAAATACATCTACACACAAGGCTTTAACTGTGGGTCTTTGTACAAAAACAGCACCCAGATGTTTGGGATTTATCCAGAACCAGAATATAAATGCCAAATGTGCAATGAGAATCCACAGATTATTATGGCTCTGAAGAATTAGGTGGCAGCTCCCCCTCTAAATTTTTCAGATTGAATTGACTGACCAAAGTTGGTAGTCTTCCCAGGTCATAACACTGAAGCCACTTTCATATAACTGACGGACTGTAGAGTGACCATGAAACTTCTATTTTTTAAAAACCATAATTGTGATGAGTTAACATCTCAGAATACATTATGTTATAACTAACACTGTGAACTTGCTTGAAACCCTGCAATCAGGGGTGAAGTCCAGCAGGTTATGACAGGTTCTGGAGAACTAGTAGCGGAAATTTAGAGCAGTTCGGAGAACTGGCAAATACCACCTCTGGCTGGCCCCAGAGTGGGGAGGGAATGGGGATTTTACAGTATTCTTCCCCTGCCACACCCACCAAGCCACGCCCACAGAACCAGTAGTAAAAACATTTGGATTTCACCGCTGCCTGCAATCCTGCAGTTTATCTAATTTTTTTTAAACTTTCTCTTGTAAAACTAATTATAGATGCACTCAGTAGATTACTTAAGGAATTAAAAGTAATCAGCAGAATTCTTGGTAGCGCTTTATCTGACTAACATATGTTATACAGAAGAATAACCTTCCATAATAAATAAAATGAGTTAGTTGGCAGAGTTGCTGACTTTTGGCTCCCATAAAACTGTTCCTCTCCTATTATATACGGAATAAAATGCCTGTATGTCACTTATCCATGAATAAAGTGCAAGCAGCACTAATTTCACTAAATGATTGGGAACGAGGCATTTGTAATAATCTATAATCTTATATTCAACAGCAAACTGCCTTTGAATATAGGTAGCTGTTGTCAAAAACATTGGCTAAATTAATTATTCATATCATAGGATCTATGTTAAAAAAATCTATTAATTTAGGAATTTTCCAATACCTTTTTTAGGGTTTTTTTTTTTCTGGAAAAGACAAAGGAGGTAATATAATAGTTTTGGCAAATAAACCTCATGACAGGGTGGATATCGGAATCTGTATTATTTGTTGGAACTCAACCTAGACTTTGAAAAAGAACAGACACTTAAAATAATCCAGGAGCAGGGAATGATTCCAAATATACAATGACAAATGGCTACCTTTTGCTAGGATATTTAAAATACTAAATTTCAAGCGTGCATCTTATGACTGTGCTGACATCTCAGTTCAGCTTTTTTACACACATAAAATGAAAGGCATTCATGGGTTACAGGAAACTAGGTCCAGGGCACCAGATTGGTAAAATCAGACTTTTACAGTAGCTTCCAGATGTTCTGGAGCACAAGTTAATGAGAGCACATGGAAACATACTGAAAAAAATATCAGGAAACACATTTTTTTACACAAAAGCAAACCAGTGGAAAAATATTATATGCATAATACTGGAATGCAGTTATTGTCATTATTATTCTGGGTATTACTGTTTACATTTTAATTCCATGTGGTATTTAAAACAACAAAAGAAAAACATTTTCCTGTAAATTAGTGAATGATAAAAGATTTATGTGTTCAATCATCATAGGATTTTTCCTGATGTTTAAAATAGATATGCAATCATTTTTTTTCAACTAATGTAAATTTCGGTGAAGTGGCCTAAAACTCTTTCTTTAAACCCGATTTTAAGCTTTATTACCTAAACAAATTTTAGAGATACATTTCCTCTCATTTTGGCACTACAGATACCATCATCTTGATACACATATTATATATTATTGCCCATATACTCTGCAGCTAGGAAGTTCTAGAAGAATAAGGCATGGAAATGGGCTGGTACTATGAGAAATTTTTATTTATATATCCAATATTGTTCGCTTATTTGAAATGCTATGTTCTGAATGTTTACACCTACCTTAAATAGATCACATGCCAGTTTTAGACAGACTCATATACTTCAAAAGGATGAGACAAAAATAGATTGCATTGTCTGATACCTTAAACATGGGTCGGATGCATTCCCTTTCTGAGGCCTTAAAACCTAGTAATCACACCTCTATAAATTAGTAACTATTCACCAAATCAGATGTCAGAGCTCCTGCTTTTTTTCAGATAAAAGCAAAGAACAGAAATATATGAACCTTCAAGCATGCACCTGAAAAAAGGAACCAGCCCTTCCAAAAATATAAAACTCAACACCTCATGGAAACTTTAGTATCACCCATGTTACAAGGTATCATGATGTCCCAGCTCTGCCGCATAAGGGCATCTGGAGGGAGTTTGAAAAAACATTCAAGATCATGGATGTATCAACATGATCAAAACCCCAGTTCCGTACATGTACAGAACACACGTTAAAGGGATGTGTTTGCAAAGGCTTTAATTGCACCAACCATTTTTACTTTTTTGACCTTCACCCACTGGACACCCAACAGTAAAACATATGTACATATCAGGGGTGAAATCCAGCAGATTTTGGAGAACTGGTAGCGGAAATTTTGAGTAGTTCGGAGAACTGACAAATACCACCTCTGGCTGGCCCCAGAGTGGGGTGGGAATGGAGATTTTGCAATATCCTTCCCCCTGGAGTGGGATAGGAATGGGGATTTTGCAGTATCCTTCCCCTGCCACGCTAAGCGATGCCCACCAAGCCACACCACACCCACCAAGCCACGCCCACAGAACCGCTAGTAAAAAAATTTGGATTTCACCACTGGTACATGTCACTGGCACGTGTGTGTGTGTGTGTGTGTGTGTGTGTGTGTATCTAGGTCTTTGGTTATTTGGGTTTTCTCCCACGTAAAATTGGAAGTGTCTTGGTGACGTTTCGACAAAGTCTCATTTGTCATCTTCAGGCTGGTGTTTTCGGCTTCGTGCCTCTAGGAGCAATGTGAGATCGCAGCTGTTTCTTCCTTTTAACTGCTAGTGGGGGTGTGAACTGATTGGGTGGTCTCACATTGCTCCTAGAGGCACGAAGCCAAAAACACCAGCCTGAAGATGACAAATGAGACTTTGTCGAAATGTCACCAAGACACTTCCAATTTTACGTGGGAGAAAACCCAAATAACCAAAGACCTACACACACACACACACACACACACACACACACACACACACACAGAGGTTCGATTTATATGCCGCCCTTCTCCGGAGACTCAAGGTGACTTACAATGCATTAAGCAATAGCCTTCATATTTTTGTATATACCTGCTTAGTAGGGCTTTTGGGCACCCACTAAGCGGTGTTCTTTTTTATAAAAAGTCAGCTTATTGCCCCCACAATCTGGATCCTCATTTTACCTACCTCGGAAGGATGGAAGGCTGAGTCAACCTTGAGCCTGGTGAGATTTGAACTTGCAGTAATTGCAGGCAGCTGGCAGCTAAGTGCTACTTAACAGCACTTTAATCTGCTGCACCACCAAGGCTCCTTATGTGTGTGTGTGTGTGTGTGTGTTTCTCTTTAGCCAGGTTCTTCCTACGTAAACCAAGATTTTATGCAGCCCTAGTTCAATGAAATCACAGTTTACTAGTTTCTAGGCTTTTTTTCTTCTGGCAGCCAGCAGACCCTTTGCTGCCCATTGGGAGAGTAAGATAGATCTATTTCGGCCAAGCCCCCAACCAATCAGAACACACCTCCACCCAATCAGAACACAGCCAAGCTCCCACCCAATCAGTTCACACCCCCGCTAGCAGTTAAAAGGAAGAAACAGCTGTGATCACACATTGCTCCTAGAAGCACGAAGCTGAAAACACCAGCCTGAAGATGATGAATGAGACTTCGCTGAAACATCACCAAGACACTTTCAATTTCACGTGCAAAAATATAGAACAGCATGATAACTTTACATACAACAAAGGTCCACTGGCCCGTATTATCACATGCAAAAGTTCAAAATGCTCTAACTTCCCTGCTTGCAAAATTGCAAAACAATGTCTGAAATAGTAGACATCAAACATGAGCTTCATGGAGTAGAGGTTACAGGTGTATGTATGCATATTGTTATTTTAATATGTCTTTGGGGAGTTGGCCATTATATACACAAACAGAACACCAAAAATCAAGACAAGACAGTCTAACACCATACACAGCAACATAATGTTAAGGTCTGTTTTTTATTTTTTCTTTTATTTTGCATGTTATCTTTCTATTATTATATTATTGCTTACATTACACTGCAGGAGATGGAAAGCAAGATTCCGTGAGCTCTGCAGAAAGGCTAATTTTATCTGGTTCCTCCCCTCCTTGAACTATTTTCATTTCAGCTTTAAAACTGGATGCCTCATTTGCTCTTTCATCCCTTCCCCTTTTATTTCTTCCTACCGTACTTTTACACTATGACTTTTTTGAACGTAGGCAGCAGTGACCAATGGATATGGTAAAAAAAAAAAAAGTCCAGGTAGTGGCAATGTACATAAAAAGCAAGTGGAGCTTCAACTGTATACCATCATAATCTTCTTGATTCTTTTGACCACACCCTGTAGACAATGTAGGACTGCAGGCCAGAATTATCTTATTTTAATGATTATGTATAAAACTCATCCTAGGAAAGAAAGAAGTCAAATAAAATCATTTTGAAAGAATTGCCAGTGACCCAAGTGATGCCACTACTGCCCTCTTGCAATGCCTGGAGGCTGTAGGCATCTGGATAGGGGACAACAGACTTCTGCTGAACCCTGGTGAGGTCAAGTGGCTTTGGATACACAGAGCTTTGGGATCTGGAACATTAACATCTTTAGTTCTGGATGGGGTTGCACTGCTCCAGACATATCAGTGTGCAACTTGGGGGAGGGGGGGGGGGTTCTCCTGGACTTGTGACTCTTGCTCTAAGAGCAGGGGGCAATTGTGGCTAGGAAAGCCTTTGCGCAATTTCATGTTATGCACCAGTTGTCCCCTTTCCTGAATTGGGAGTCCCTGTGCTCAGTCAATCAAGCCATCGTCATCTTATGCTTGGACTATTGCAACACAGCATGGAGCTACCTTTAAAGAGTATTCAGAAACTATAGCTCGCACAGAATGCAGCTGCACAGATAGTTCTTGGGATCCAAGTTTCATGAGCTGTACTGGTTGCAAGTTTGCTTTCAGGTCTAATTCAAGGTATTGGTTTTTACCTTTAAGCCCTTCGTGGCACGGGTCCAGGTTATCTGAGGAATTGTCTCACTTCAAGGGGTTAATCCACCCCACCCATGCCAGCAGAAGGGGCATGTTGCAGGCCCCATTGGTCAAGAAATTCCGGCTGGCAAGATACAGGAGAATAGCTTTTTCTGCTGTGGCTCCCACTATCTGGAACATCATTCCTCTCCCCCTCTCCGAGGTGAGATCTTTTTAGTCTTCTGAAAGGGCCTGAAGACCTGGCTCTGCCAATTGGCCAGGGACCCCAATAGGGGCATGTCATGTTGGAGACAGTAAATAAATTAAATAGACCTCATCTCCTTCCTGTGAGCATCTTGTTTTCTCCTCCCCATCTCTGTCGATTTTAAATCAAGTTTAATGCTACTATTTATTGTTTTAATGTTTTATATTTGTGCTTATTGATTGGTGGGTGATAAGATGGGTGACGTATGTTAAACAAACAAATAAATATCCTCACATGTGTACACCTGGGCCTAAGAATTTATAGCTAAGGGCTGATCAGGATGTTTTTGAAACAAAATCAACCACTTCTATACATTGTGTGATATATTCCCCCTGTAATCAAGCATTCACCATCTATTTTCAAGTTTGTAAAAGTTAACTGTTTTGATTAGGGATTTTTTAAAATATTACCCAGATAGGAAACTAACGGATATCTAAGAATCTAGGGAAACTGGTTTGAATTTGCCTTTACCAAAGTGAGTCTTAACATACCATGTTACAAAAGCAAAAAGATAGCACTATAAAAAAAGATTCTGGTTGTCTATGGCTACCATGTTTGAAGTAGTAAAAACAAAGGCATTATTGGGAGGAGGTAAAGCAAAAGAAAAAAAATGGAGACTTTTCTTTTAAAGATTACATCTAAAGAAACTGTACCTCATGTATGATGTTGGGGACAAAGGCTTTGATTTGGCCCACTGATAGGGATACTGTGGAACTGAAAGATACTGATCACAGAAGCTTCCTTTCCTGATGTGCTGGAACCCAGGAAACTCTTCTGGTGATAAATCAGTAATCGGTGATATGGTCCCCTGATCATCTCCACTAGGTTCGGTCTTGAGTGCCATGGAGGGAGTGTGATCTACTGCAGTTTTCCTAGACTTGATAGGAATTCCATCATTCATATCTATTGTGCTGTCAGTAGTGAGGGCATTAATTGCTGCAACAATGGCTGAACTGGTATATTGGTTAGTGTTTCCCAACCATGTCTCATCAGTCACACTAACCCTCGGAGAATTCTGGGGAGAAGGGGTTGGGGAGTGATGTGGAGAGTAGGATGTCTGTCTGCCATTCAAACTGTATTTTCTCTTATTACAGGGAGAGGATGGCCTGGAGTTGCGAGAGCTCAGCCAGTTTTCTTCAGTAATACTTGTTCTGGGGGATGTGGAAGGAGAATGTCGGGGTGAATTAAGCAGGGTGCAGGGAACTAAACTTCGCTGATACCTCTCCTCAGTTTCATTGGTCTTGGGAGATACGCATGGCGATTGCCAAGGAGATGTCTGGGGTGAAGTATAAGGATAGGAATAATTTGATTCATAGGAAGACGCTTCTGAATTGCAACTTCTGGAAGACAGGCTACTGGCTGGGCTCAGACAAGATGGATCCCTGTAAGCCTCAATGTTTGGTAAATTCAAAGTAGCAGTAGAAGACGATCTCTTGGTGTTTTGGGTAGATTCATCAACCTCCGCTTCATGGAAGAACTGGTTGTTGTTTTGATGCAGTCCTAAGTAGGTGGTTATTTCAATTCTGGGACTTTCTAATGCTGGCACTCCATTAGGTCTGAGACTTGGAGGCAAATAATATCCAGCAGTGCTATTGTCAGCATGCCCTCCATAACCTGAAAGATGATTAGCTGATGAGACATTTGGAATGACTGGAATAGACGTTTGAAGGCCATGACATGGAGTTGGCAGTGAAGAATGTGCCACATTTAGAGGCAAAGTTGAATTTATATTTGAAGATGCATAGTTATAATGTTCTGCAAAAAGATAAAAAAGAAAAAGAAAAGACATGAGATGTTGCACATAGACACAAATTAATTTGTTAGTAAGCTGAATCCCTTTCATGATCCAGTGAATATACTAGAGCCATGATGGCGAACCTATGGCACGGGTGCCACAGGTGGCACACGGAGCCATATCTGTGGGCACGCGAGTGCTGCCCTACCTCAGTACAGCACACATGTGCGTGCTGGCCAGCTGATTTTCAGGCCTTCTGTGCCCTCTGGAAGTCAAGAAATGAGCTGTTTCCGGACCTCTGGAGGGGCTCCGCGTGGGTGGGGAAGGCCATTTTCGCTCTCCTCAGGCTCCTAGAAAGTCTCTGGAGCCTGGGGAGGGCAAAATATGGGCCTACTGGGCCCACCATGACATCGTGTACCAAAAGCGGGGTGTGTGTGTGTGTCATGCACGGGGGATGCATGGGGGGATGGGGCACATTGAATTATGGGCATGGGCACACGCACGCGTAATCCCCCCCACTCCCCCCGCTTTTGGCACGCGATGGCAAAAAGGTTAGCCATCACTGTACTAGAGTTTTCTCTGGAATCAAAGCCTACCTTAACCATTTCAAAGATGGCCAAGAGCTAATGTCATTTAGCCATTCAAGAACAGACTAGGACCAAAGAGTTCTAGGTTCTGGGTTTAAGTGCATCCTCAACTATGGAAGCTCATTAAAGATTTGGAACCAGTCACCTTCTTCCGGCCCCACCTACCTCACAGAATTATTGCAAAAAAAAAAAAAAAAAATTGGAGAAGGCTACATATGCACCTTGAACTTCTAGAGAAAGACAGTAACAAATAAGCTTCGCCATTAACCAGCTCTTGAGTTCTTAGACTCCATTTATCTTTTTTTAAACTCAGAATTTGCAATGACATCCTTTATACAGGACTATCAAGTTATTTTTGAGCAGAGTGAGGTATTTAACCTTTAAATGGTGTGCCAGAATCAGGCCAGGGCCAAGGGCCAGGACATACAGTACACCTAATTTATTACCAACATAAACAGAAATAAACTTAATGCAGTGAATATGATCACTCTCCAATATAAAATAATATATTGTTCTTTTTCAGTCACATAAGAAAAACATGGAGGGTCTTGACTCTTGAGGGCTGCAATTACAGGATTGCAGAACAAGCAGAAGTCTGTAGGCTGAAGACATCTTTGGATGTTACTGCATGAAAGTCCATGTGAATAAATTGCACTTTCTTGTAGTATTTCTGGGATAAGGAAGAATGCAGTGATTCATCTTGCACCCCACAGCAAGGATACAAACTGCTCTTTGCAGAGTCCTTCTGAATTGAGCAGAAAGAATGGAAATTATCCAAGTAACCTTTCTTGGTACCCACAAAATATTCAAAGGCATCTTCAGCCTCCTCTACTATAGATTATATAATATATATGAAGCATTACAAAAAAGCTTTTTAGAAGTTAGGGTTTAACAGTGGGAAAAACAGAAAACTGTATCAGCTTAAAAACCAATAGGTTTATTCTGATATATTTTGGTTATAAATTTGGTAGAAGTAAACCAAACTACCCTCTCTAAAAATGGCTAAATAGTAATAACAAGCAATGAAGCATACTCTTTGTAGGCTTCTGTGATCTGAAGTTTTTTTAATGTACCATAATAATGCAGAAGAAGTCTGCAAGGCTGCAAGGATCCCCATACAGCATCCAAGGGGCACCAAAGATGCACCACAGATACCTCTTATTGTGCCCATCAGACTTTATATTCTAACTACGTTGTTACAACTGATAAACATTCATGTTTATGAATGTTAGGGCCCTATTAGGGCCTATGTTGTGGCAGTAAGGACAGCAAGAACAGTCCTAGGACTGTGGCAATAACTATTCATGCTATATGGCTAACAAAATATCTCAGATTCATTTGGAATTGGATTTTGACTGGTCAAATTCAAGTGAGTTTCCCGCAAAACTTGTGTGGTACTATCTAGAAACTTGTTTGGTTTTTATTACACTCAAGGAAGAGGACAAAATTCTCAATTCTGTTAGTTTGACAACTGTTTGTTAGACCCTGGACCCTCCTGGGTTGTTAAGGCAGCCTGGAAGGTGACCATAGGGCGGATACATATAGTGAGAGACGGGGTGCTCCCACCAGCTTCAAAGGAAAATCCTTCTTCAAAAGAATTATCTGCCAATTTCCAATCTTCCCTTTTTTGGGAAGGCTATGCAAAAGATGATAGCTTCCCGATTCAAGACTGGTGTGCAACTTGGGGGTCTTTCTGGATTCACAACTACTGCTCAAACAGTAGCTATGAATCAGTGGCACTTGTGGCCAGGAGGATCTTTGCACAGGTTCATCTTGTGCACCAGTTACCCTTTCCTTGATCAAGAAGGCCTTCAGACAGTTATTTATGCCCCCTACTTGAATTATTGCAATGTGCTCTTCATAGATCTATCATAGTGCTCTATCGTGGAAAGAAAACCACTTCTTCCTGCATACTCTGATTTTCCTCATCTATCAATTGGCAGGCTTAAATCCAGGAAGCCCTCTCTGGCACTCGCTCAACAGCCATCTAACAACTTTGACATGAACACACAGTGGAAAGCCAAATGGGCTGCTGAATGCCCAGATACAGGCAGTTACATAGATGACCCTACACAAAAGGTGCCAGGTTTTGACCTTCCTCGCCAGCATTGGTCAACTCTGAACAGGATCTGTACCCAACATGGTGTCTGCCAGGACTCAGTGTTTAAGTGGGGTCTTGTCTTTACCCCTCAGTGTGACTGTGGTGCTCCTCGACAAAATATCCATCATATTGTGTCTGAATGTCCATCAAGAGCTTACACCGGCCCAATGTCTGATTTTTTCAACATAAACCACCCTGTCCTTGAATGGCTGGGTGGACTGGACATTAACATTTGAACCACTGTAAATCCATGTATTTGCCATATGCTAAATAAATAAATAAACAAACAATAATTGTGGAACTTTCACAGGTAAGTTTAACAGATTCCATAGAACAGAAGTCTTCAAACTTGGCAGCTTTAAGACTTGTGGACTTCAACTCCCAGAATTCTCCAGCCAGCTGTTTGCTGGAGAATTCTGGGAGTTGAAGTCCACAAGTCTTAAAGCTGCCAAGTTTGAAGACCTCTGCCATAGAATAAAACAACCATCACAATCCTATCTCCTTTATTCTTTTGCTACATTAAATCGAACAAAACAGCATAAGCAAGCTATTACTCTGCTATCTTTTCATATCTAGCAAAAATTGCATCCATCTTTCATTATTTTTAAATGAGATATTTACTACAATAAGTTGATTCCAATTTACAAAATACACAGGAGAGGGAAGTGCTTCTATATACTGATCAGAATGTTGAATCTCCTTATTTATTTATTTTTATATTTGCTAAATTTCACCTGCTGAGCTGAATTCGAGTGATTGTGTGTTTTTAATATAGTAAATTAAATGAAAATCAATTGTGCTCCAACACAGCATATAATCTAATTTCACCCTCCTTTTCTATGTCTTGCCTTTGTGGTAATGAACACATTTATTTTGTGAGACTGCTGAGCTACATAGCCAACCAATAAAAGGAGGGAGAATGAACAAAAAAAAGGGGCAAAATTCAACGTGCTGCAGTTTTTTCCTGAGCCAATCTGTTATTCTTTCTGAGGCACACACAATTTTCCATGTTCTTTGTGAAAAAATGCATTATTCTTCTATTGAACAACTCCTCAACACAGAGTCACAATGGCTAGTTCTTGGACCTATTGGAATTACATTTTATATCCTTTCATTTCCATGTGCATGTGATACTGCATGCTTGCATATACACAATTTTTTCAGAAAGTCTGAATGAGAGTTATAACAATCCCAAGTATTCCTAAAAGTGGTGGCCATGAATCCATTAAAAACAACATACTGCCATTTCCACTGTTCTAACCATTCACGTGTCATTTTTTTGTTATCAACCCAGCCTCAAGCTTCAACATGCCTTTGGCTTCAGTTGCTTTTTAAGAATTCTTGAGTGATTGAAGCAAAAAGGCAAGGCATCCTCTCATTTCCTCTACATATAATGTTTGCTTCCTTCCTCTCCCCCCGGAGGCAAATGCTCCAGGCGATGTCACTCCCCTAACATATACACTGAGATCCGGAAAAGCTCCGTTAATGATCAAGGCTGTATTCCCAACTGAACTCCAATGTTCCTCTACTAGTTAAATGACAATGTTGACAAAGGACATACAATATTACTCCAGCTGCTACAGAAGTAGCTCCATGACATTTGGAGCTTTTCTTTTTTTCATGTTAAACACCATTAGTACATTCAACACCTATTATACGCCTATTATTTACCAAAAGATGGCCATTAACATCCAGGTGTGGAGCAGCACCAATAAAACAGAGCTTTTTCTTTCCAGCTTGGCGTTCCAGCTAAATCCATTGTAGGGTAAAATATTGAGGCCTAATTGCTTATACACTGTTTGCACAGAATATTTTGACCTGCACAGAAAGCAGGAAATGACTCAAAAATTACCCTCAACCAAAAACCCACACAGAATGTCAGTCATTATGACAAGAAATGGAAGCAAAATTCTTACATGGAAGGAAAGAGCCTTTCCTTTCAACCTTTTTCACACACTTACCAACTCCTGAAATTGTTTCCAGGAGCAGATCAGACTCACATTTTGCCACTCTCGATTTACACACTGTTCCTTTGTAGACAATGTTACTTTCCTATGAGAAAGTAACATACCCTTATTCATTCCCCGAAAGAAGACATGGAAAAGATTGAAGTGCATTACAGGGATATTCACATGGGTAAATTGCAACTGTCTCATACATGGATAAAGGCATATTTAGGGCAAATTGATATTATATATCTGAAGAGGTCTAAAATTGCATTTCTTCTAACAGCCACAGTCATACTGCCAGTGTACTGTCAATAGCATGTATATATCTCATTAAATAAACACTATTGCTGTGATGGCGAACCTATGGCATGCGTGCCAGAGGTGGCACAGAGAGCCCTCTCTATGGGCACAAGTGTCATCGCCAGCTGCTCTTCCGGGTTCTGTTGTGTGCATGTGCACCAGACAGCTGATCCAGCATGCATGCACACTGGCCAGTTTTCTTTTGGGTTCTGGCATTCCGGTGTGTGCACTCACTCCAGTTTTGGTGCTCGGTGCCGAAAAGATTAACCATCACTATTGAATAATGGTTGCATTGCTGAAGGCTTACCTTCATGACGTAAAATCTAGGAAAATGTTAAATCTATTGTACAGGAGTTAACACAAGAATAGTTTTTGTATGAACAGCATGAAGTCTTCTCTATTTTAAAGTAGTTATAATGGACAAATAGTTAGGAAAGATGTATCCATCAAAGAAGGTAAAGAAAGTGGGATGCAAACAAACCTATACAGTACTTTTGCACTGTAGCATTTTATAAGTGTGTGTGTGTGTGTGTGAATACAATTAATGTACGCATATTCAATTCCTGTACCATTCCTAATCGAATAACATTTCATGCAAAATTGTGTATTATTATGGGTAAATAACAAGTGTACTTTCTGGTTTGTTTTAAATACAGTAAAATAGTTGGAATAAAGTAATAAGGAAAAATCTGTGACCTAATGGAGTTAGGATTATTTCCACTTTTTTACTCCATGCCTTCCCAGCTGGTAGAAGGCAGCAATACTTGGCAGATGAAGTTGGAACAGACAACTCCATTCAAACTTAATATTTGGAGGATTTGGGACATCTGAATAGGGCTCTTGTAAAGCAGACATGGAGAACCTGACTAAAAATCTATTTCATTTATAATAGAGTAGTCCTAAAACAAGCTATTATCTATTTCATTCTCAAGAGTTATGCATACTATTCAATTACTTCCCAGCCTGATTGCATCAATCTTATACCGATTAGATTATCATCACTCATTCTCCAACTTTGTGATTCCACAACCCCCAAAAGTGAATTTGGGCAACCCCCACCTCCCCCCCAGTTAAAAAACAACAGTTTCACTCGAGTAGTAATACTGAAAAGTTTCAGCTCAATTCCTGTAGCCAAGGCAACATTTAAAAAACCCCTTCCAAGTGTGCCTCTTAGGGGTTCTGACTCACAACAGAGAATCTGCAAGTTGTATGAATTAGGTCCATACAACTGTACACCTTCTTTGTGTCTGCTGCATTGTAATATGGAAATTTCATGCTCAGAGTGCAGTGCAATCTACCATCTAAATGCCTGATGCAGTCCGGGTTAGGAAGGAAACATACTGGGTTATATATATACATATGTTATATAAACAGGAAAGTTTTCAAGATTGTTTTTCTGTATCCAATTACACTAATGCCACTGCACAGCCACTAGAAATATACAAAGGCTAAAATGGGGATTGGAATCCAGAGGCTTGGTGAATCCACAGCTTCGCAAAAAAAATATATTTTCAAACCAGTTTATATAGGATCATCTCCATTTATGTGGCTGTAAAACCAACATTACCGTACATTATTTGTCTAACTCTCATACTCCAGTTGAATTTCTTCACATCCTGGATTAAACAGACAACCTGTTTAATAATCTATATATTAGAGTCACATTATGGTGTGAGATGGTGAGCAAACAAATCTAAATACTTAATTAATAAACACTGAAATACAGTCCTTCCCTAGTTGAAAGCCAACGCAGGAATAAAAATCTATCTCTGGATCCTGCATGAGATTTCCATCCTAGTCTCCTTTTGAAAATTTGGCAAGTCACCTGACTGAGGACACAGGTCCATATGTTTTTAACCAGTTTTATCCTATAGAACTTCAAGGCTGATACACAAGACCCTAGTGGATTGTTAGAGGGAACCTGACACCCACTCTACCCCTTGCTTGCTGTCCTCCCCCCCATTTTTTTCTTACAAGTTCCCAAACTAAGGATGAAAATCTGGTTTTTAGAAAACAAATTTCACTCTGGAGCAGTGACAGGAAGGACTGGCCCTTTCTTAAAAGTTCTTCAATGAAACAGTACAGCTGTTTCTGGGGTTTTTTTCTCACAAGTCCACTTGTGAAAAAAACAAGTACAAGTACATTTCAGGAGTAGACCTGTCTCTTGTCATTCTTTTTTTTACAAGTTCCTTGACGGAACAGAGAACAACTGTCTTTGGTTTGGTTTTGTTTCCTCCGGGTGAAGTTGGCAAGAGTTCGGCCAGTTTCCCCTTCAAGTGAGGAGAAAAACAGTAACATGGTGGAATTGTCTTTTTTGCAGTGGCGGAAGGCTTTTTTTTTTTTTTAAAGGGGAACCCGCAAAGCCGGGGCCGCGAACAACCCGCTTGGAGCCAACACAAGGGCAAAGGGGTTTCCGCTTCATTTCCAGCCCATCTCCTCCAGCCGCGACATCCAAGCCCTCAAGCCGTTGATGAGGCGGCTTCTGCTTCTGCTCGCCCTTTAGGAAGTAGTGAGGAGACACCCCACCCCCACCCCCGCAATCTGAGCTACCTCCCCAAGGGCTGGGCTCCGCTGGCTTTGAAGGAGGTGGTGGAGAGGAGCGTCGAAGGCGAAGCGATGCCTCAAGCCCAGCAACGGGCGGCGCTTCGAGCTCCCTCCCTCCAGTCCCCAGGCTCAGCCTATTGTGGAGACGGCTCTTTCCCGTCCCAGAAGAACCGCTATATTTAACGCGCTGCAAATAAACGCTCTTCACCCTCCCTCTCCCCGCGCGCCGGTTCCCCGTCCCGTCTCCCTCGAGGGCGGCCGCCGCTGCCAACCTTTGCCGCCGGCAGCCTCGTTGCTCTGGTTAAACTCGAAGAGGAAATCGAAATCAAACTCGGGATCTTCCTCCAGGCCGCTCATGGCTCGATGGACAGAGACCGGACAGGGCTACCAGCGCGCCGCCGCCTCTTCCTTCTCTCCCGGGGCTGCAAAGAGGCCGGAATGTCCGCCGCTCCCCCTCGACTCCCGCAGACACCTGTTGCGGCGGGAGCGCTGCGGGCGATCGGCTGCTGGCTTGCCCGGCAAAGGAACTCGCGACCTCGGGGGTCGCGCCGCCTTCTCCGCGATCCGGCAGCCCGGCCGCCTCTGTGACTGGCAGGTCCCAGGACGCCCAGGCAGCCTCTCCCTGGGTCGGTGCAACGTGACCTTTGACGAGCGCGGCTCGCTCCCTTATCTCGCTATCGCTGCCTGTCTGTGAGATCCTCCTCCTCTCTTTGTTTATCTATACCCGGAAACATCAACAATCTAGTTGCTCTGCTCCGCGAGCCTCTCCGGTTCCTCATTTTAAAATAACCCCTCGCCGCTCGAGTTACATACAGCCCAAAGGGGTTTGGCCCTGGCCTCGCTCCCACCCGGCCTGGGTCACCAAGAGAAGGGAACCTCCGGGCAAAGCCGGCCCTACTCTGAGCTGGAGTGAAATGGCAGTTGGTTTGGGCTAATTAGGAAAGCACAGCAGCACCTTCTCTGCCTTGTTCCAAGTTGTACCTCGTTAGTAGTGGAATCCCAGGGTTGTGAGGCTAAACCTGGAAGTAAAAATACAATATATGGAAAAAGGCAGTGACAAATTGGAACTGGGGTTTATTTTTTTTATCAGCTCCGTGTTGGGTTTAATTACGGAAAAATTACCATTATAATTAAATTAAAATTATAAAGTAAATAATTTATTATTGCTCTTTGATTTTTATTCAACACAGCCTGACAGGTGTAGTGGTTTAAGGCACCAAGGTAAAAACTAGGAGGCTGTAAATTCTAGTTCAGTTTTAGGCACAAAGCCGGCTGGGACACCTTGGGCCAGACACTTTCTCTCAACCCTAGGAAAGATACAATGGCAAACAACTTCCAAAACCTTGCCAAGGAAACTGCAGGGACTAGTCCAGGTGGTGTCAAGAATCAACAAAGACTTTAAGACACACACACACACTTTTTTATTCAGGGGATTGCAATTTTAAGAACTTTTAACCAACACATACTTTCTCTCTGTCTCTGCTTGTAGATTGTCAAGCAACCCTATACTAAGATAAGTTACAATCAAACAAAACATTTTGTATTTCTTCAAAGAGGTTGCTGTATTAATTAGTTCTGATTATTAAACTAGTCTTTCTCAGCTTACCATCCTTCAGTAATAGGATGTCTCCAAACAAATACACTCTTTTCTGTAGTTGTTTGAGGAACGTTGATGTAATAACAGTGTACTGGCAGCGAACATAATAATGTTCTAAATATTAAGACACCTGACTGTCCTAGACAATCAGTGAAGCACTTCTTGCCGTTATTTCTCTCTTCAAAGATTCACCACTTGAGACTGTGGATTTCATTTTGCTTAATAGGGAACTTAATCCTGCTTTCCACACTGTAATATATGTGCATATATGATAACACTTAACTATGTCAACAGGGGTGCTCGGTGATTTGAATGTGGGATAGAACTCCATAGATTCACTCAGCCAAATGAAGAGACACACACACCTACCCTCTCGTGGTTTTGGAATGAAACAATATACATTGATATCTAGAGAGATTTATCCTAGTTTACAAGATTATACCCCGAGACTAAAGATAAAATCTCACCATGATGACTACAGAAGTGGGAAGGAGCCAATCCTTTCTTAAATCCTTCCCCTATTTCTTTTTTCACTATCACCCTCTTCCAGGAAGAGAAATTGGAACCAGTTTTCTTCTCTTCTTTCTGCTCTCTAGCTAACCAAAATGCATTCCTGGTGAGGAAGAGGTAGCCACAATGTAGGTAGAAAAAATAAATCCAAACATAGCAATAACAGCTCATGCATGTTTGCTATAGATTCATAATGCTAGCTCCACATTCATGTAAAATAGTTATTTCCTTCAGTTTTTCCAAGCTTTCTCAGGTAATCCTGAGGTTATCCTACCTGATAAAGCAAAGGTTTATCTAGAACAGGGGTGTCAAACTTGATTTCATTGAGGGCCACACAGGAGTGGGGTTCAGAAATTTTAGCAACCGGTTCTCTGCTCAGTTGCTGGGTGAGCGTGGCCATGGTGGGTGTGGCCAATTTGGCCTCCTGTACCATGGGGGAGGGGGCTTTTCGCCTTCCCCAGACTCCGGAGGCTTTTCTTGAGACTCTGGGAGGGCGAAAACGGCCTCCCCCGGGCTCTGGTGGCCGGAAGCGGGCCCATTTCCGGACTTCTGGTAGGCCCATTTTTTGGCGTCCCAGAGCCTCCATGCAGGCCCTACACTTACCTGGCATCCAAACTGGGCTGCATGGAGACTCCTGGGAGGGGCGGGGTGGGCAGGGTCAGCCAGTCCTTGCAACAACCGATTCGGCAAACCAGATTAAAATTAACATCTGGTTCGCCCGAACCGATCTGAACCGGCTGAATCCCATCCCTGGTGCTGCCGGTTCAGACCGGTTGTATTTGACCTCGGAGGGCCAGGGTGGGCATGGGCAGTTCAACATCACTCATGTTGGGGGTGCCTGTGGTGGCCGGAGTGCTCTGCCACCAAAAACGGGCTCCCAAGCTCCATTTTCGCTGGCAGAGGCACCACGGGCCAATCCTTCACTGTTTCACTGTGGGCCACATCTAAGCAGTTCATGGGCCGGATCCAGCCCCCGGGTCTTGAGTTTGACAGCCCTGCTCTAAAAGGAAAGCAAAAGAACAAAGGCCAAGATGGAGCTGGCCCTTCCTCTCTTCAAAGTTCACCTGAAACAGAGACCCTTTCTGCTCAGAGTTTGCATTTCCCCAACTTCGTTAGTCTCTGCTTACTAAACAAATTGGAAAATTTGCCATGATGAAGTCAACATTAATACATCAAATTCCCTTTTAAGTGTACTGCTATGGACTTTCAAAAACGTTCCCTGAAAACTTTTTAACACATCTTGGAAATCTTGTGTAGTTTCCAATGGGTATTTAATTTTGCTCTATCTTCTATATTAGTTGAAAATATCTTTTCCCCTTTCCCTTCATTTTCTGGAATCTTTTTCTGTTGCTATCAAACACAAAGTAAATGAAGACTTTGAAAACTACAAACATAATTGCCCAACTTCCTACAAAGTGTAAAAACATGATATTACTATGTCATAAAGAATCATCTTTCAAGATATACAGAGGTTAAGCAGGAGGTGAAGAAATGAACTGGCTAGAAAGTCTCACTTGGAGAAATAATGATAAGGTTTGTATTTCACTTCCCCGACAGACAAAATTCTAACTGCTGAAGGTTTCCAATTTCTTAGATCACTCTGATCAGAAAACTCCGGTATCAACTCCTGATGTCTAGACTAGCACCAATAAAGAAGTGGTTTGCCAGTGACGTTGACTCTGATTTTCCAGGCAAGCTTACAGCGTTCAGATTAGGTTTGGCCCTGTTTAAGATCAATTAGATACTGCCATAAATGCAAAAAACAGATGTATTCATAAGGGGTGGGGGTAAAAAAAAATCATCCTAATTATTTGCAGCAATAAGTATGATGTCATTGCAAATTTAGAAATCTGCTACTAGATTGCAATTTACAAGTAAGTTAATCATAAAGCATTAGTTTCAAGTCTGTTAATTTAATATAAACACACAAATGTATTTAGTTTTGGGCTACTCTTTGCAAGCCCTTTAGGAAGAAAATGGCAGAAACTTAGTAATTATCATTATTACCATATGTTACTCACTTGCAATACCACTCACTATAATTGCTATAAAACTTCATAAAAAGAAAGTTCAAGAGGAAATGTTAATGTATGTTATGTATCAATAATACAGATTCCAATGCACTAAGTCAGATCTTTACACTAAAAGTATGGTAACTTTGAGATGAAAATCCAGGATAATTAAACCAATGAGCTAAGACAGACCTGAAGTTCATTTTCTTTTATTATGCTGCAATTCTATAGGTATGTTTACACAGAAATAAATCCCTCTGAGATCGATGAGACTTGGTCCCAGGGAGCTGAAAATCTAATTGTGCTGAAGCTTTATTCAAAAAATCAAGTAAAGCTTATGATGGTTTCCATTTATGATTTTAGTTTTAACACCCCAAATACAGAAACAGAACACTTCTAATTTCTTTTTCTATGTCTCTCTTTCACTCACTCACTTTCACACACACACATTCATTTTCTTTGATATGCACAAATAGGGTGTACCAGTATACATTTATTTTTAACTTGTTCCACAAAAACTAAGTTGTCTAGTAGAACAGGGCTTAGTAAATGGTTTTGGGATGTATTTACATGTGTTTTTAACTAGAAGCAGTCATTTCAGTGTTTTGATGCTAATTAAAAATAAAGTTTGTAACAGAGACAAGACTTTAATTCTGTGTTGGGAGACATAATGCTTTTGTGTTTGCCAAAATAGTTTTAAAGTCTGCCACACGCAAATGACCTCATCATTCCAGAAGCTAGGACTGTGGGGCTCCCAGATCACTAAGGCTATATTTCAAAGAAATGTTTTTAATGATGGAAATGGTATTCCTCTGTAGACTATGGGAATCCCATTTCTAGTCTGAGACCTGAAAAGTCCATCATCAGGAAAATATCATTTTTCCGTGAAAGCCATTATTCTCATTCTCCTCCTGATTTCCATTTAGAAAATGATATACTGCCTTACACATTTTCTGCAATAGTTATCCTTCTCCATCAAACAGCTCTTCCTGGTTTCCCATCTAGTAATTCAATATTATAAGAATACAAATAATGAATACAAATATAAACATGAATATTTTGGTAAATCCTGGCTCTTATCACAATGGCTTCCATTACTCTTAACAGCAGATCTGTCTTATCTTTTTGACAAATATATTTATTTATATTTATACATATCCAGCATCTTCCTCATTCTCCTACTAAGTACCTCGTGATTGCTTCTCATGAGTAGATCAGTGCTGCCTCTAGCTGGCCAATGAGAGAGCATAAAAATGATGTTCTTCAGTCAGTGTTCCACTATCTTTACTATTCTGCCCTAGTTTTGAAATGAAGCCAATGCCACACTTTAAGGTAGTGTTGGCGTGTACTGGGGAGCACCAGAAGAGCACGGGGGAGTGCCAGAAGACCAGGTGACTGGCGCGCATGGGAGAGCCAAAACCTGGAAGAACAGTTCCCAGTGTGCACATACGCGCCAGGACACTGAGCGTCAAGTTTCAGGCATGCACATGCGTGCCGGTCACCTGGTCTTCTGGTGAGGATGCACGCACCAGAAACCAGAAGCTCAGCTTCCCGGTGCACGCATACGCACCAGGGAGTTGCTCTTCTGGTTTCTGGCACTCCTGCGTGTGTGAAGACCAGCTGGCTGGCACACATGTGCACACCGGAACCCATAAGAGCAATGGATGACAACTGGCATGCCCAGAGAGATGGCTCTATGTGCCACTTCCAGCACACGTCCCATAAATTCACCATCACTGTTTTAAGGCAATCAAAAATTATGGAGAAAAGATAGTGACTTCACTCCAGAAGTGAGAAATCTGAGGATCCCTGGAATAGACAGAGTTTCCACCACCAGTGCACAATTTTATTCATAGTTGGAGAAGCAGCTGAACTGGAAAATAATCTTCTTTCTTGCAAAAGAACTCGGTTCATCAAGATTCATCATAGCTAGGGTGCTAACAAAAGCAAAAGATTCAAGAAAAAACTCAGGTTGAAAGTATTTGGGGTTGTGGATTGCCTATTTCTGGTCTCTGGTTGATACAAATGTTTACAAATGAACCAGTGGTGGGTTGCTACTGGTTTGCCCCAGATCAGGAGAACTGGTAGTGGTGGCAGCGGGAGGCTCTGCCCACCCGCCCAGATGTCTCTGCGCATGCGCAGAAGCATCATGCATGTGCGCACCGAGCAAACCGGTAGCAGCTGAAATTGAAACCCACTACCGTGTTTCCCCAAAAATAAGACCGTCTTACATTTTTTTGAACCCTGAAATAAGTGCTTGGCCTTATTGCCATGCGCTCAAAAGCCCCATTGGGCTTATTATCAGGGGATGTCTTATTTTGGGGGAAACGGGATAGTGAAATGAACCCATACGACAGGTTTAGGTAAGGAATTGCTATTTCTATTAATTCATCCTTCTGCTCCCTTAAGTGAAATATACACATATAAAAAGCAAGATAATTTTTATATCAGGTGTAAATCTGACACTATAGGCCATAATCCATTTAGAAGTAAGGTACACAAAAACTGTTGAAGCCAAAAGTTGTCCACTATATAGTAATTTAATGTCAGTCACAGCCATGAGCTCTAGATTGTAGACTGAAAAGCCTATGTGAACATTAATGGAAGATTTTCCCCAAATGAAGGGACTGGACTGCAATACTTAATAAAACTTCTTATTTATAATCTGGTTGGATGAATCAACAGGATTACTAAAGAACATTTTTTGAAACTCAACAGTGGACATGGATAGATCTAATTCATAAATCACTTAAGCATAAATGATATGATAGTAAAAACTAGAATGAAGGGTAGACGGTGACACGCAACCAGATTTTAATAAACAAGTAAAATTTATCCCAACCTCAATAGTTCTTGTCTCATTGTGGTGGAAACAGTTTCTTTCTGCTTATTTATTTTAAAATAATTTGGTATACCACGATATGGTTCTCTAGGCACAATATGCTCGAAAGAATAATCCAAGTGAGACTATAATGATCAGATTTCTATGAGGAAATCTGCAGTCTCCAGTTTACAGACACTAAGAGGAACTTGGCTATCTGTAGCAATAACCCCAAAAATTAGTGCTGTAGTCACCAGTACTAAAGGAACTACCCCAGCTTTTGATCAGTACATGCATGCAATGTCTATCTTTAAAGCAATGTGGAATTGGATAGGAATATTTTTTAAGAACATTAAAAAGTGTGCAGCAAGCTGGAAAAAAGTTTAAACTTTATTTAAATGTAATTGAATTTCTATTTAATTAATTGGCATAATTATAATTCATGCATTTAAATAATTTCCCCCCTCTTGGCCCAGAATGTGAACCCCTTCTAGAATGTTTAGAAAAACAGCAGGAAATTCTACAGTATTCCTATTTTAACTGGCTCACCATTGAAGTAATTTTCGTTGAGCTAATCTGTGCTTCTAGAATCCAAAGTAAACTGAGTGACAATTAAAGGTAGTGTGGACTCACAACCACAACTGAGCCCAAAATTTTCTGTTGCTAAGCAAGACGGATGTTAGTGAATTTTGCTCCATTTTTACGATCTTTATTGTCACAGCTGTTAAGTGAACTGCTGCAGTTGTTAAGTCGGTAACATGGCTTTCAAGTGATTGCAGCTTCCCCGTTGACTTGTTTGTCAGAAAGTTGCAAGAAGTGATCACATGATCTTGTGACACTGCAACTCATAAATGAGCCACTTGCCAACTGTCTGAATTTTGATCATGTGATCATGGGGGGTGCTGTAATGATCATAAGTGTGAAAAATGGTCATAAGTCATTTTTTTCAGTGCTGTTATAATTCTGAACGCTCACTAAACAAATAGTTGTAAGTCAAGGACTCCCTATATAGAATGTGTGATGTTTATTTCTAGAATGCTTCCTAAGAGAAAGATGTCTGGTGCCACATTGTTGAATCCTTTTGGTATCAAGCAAGAGTTATTTATTATCCCACGTTTAGTAACGTACTAGCAACACTGTGTATAATTTATCTTGGAGTCGGTTTTTGTTTGTTTGTTTGTCATTTGCAACCCATTCTGGAAGTTCCATTGAAGAGTGGTGTAAATTAATCCAAAGGTACTTTTTATCTTTGGTGAACATGTAAAGAGGCCTAAGAATTTTTGGAATCAGATATGTATCCAATTTTGAAAATGGGTGTAAAATTGATACTTGAAGCTTTTTTCTAGGGATGGTGGAGAAAAAAGTAGAAAGAAAATATGGGACTTTTGTTTTTATACATGACATTAGCTGCAAGGATATTCTATGCACAAAGATGGAAAGAGGAGCATATACCCACAATGGAAGAATGGGTTTTGAAAGTGAAGGAGATAGCTGAGATGGCAAAACTGACTGCTTTGATTAGAGACAATAGATTTACTAAATTTCTTGTGGCTTGGAGACCATATTCCATAGGAAAAGGAAAAAAATGAAATTTTGACTTTGGAATTTATTCTTAGTGAATAAATGGAGGAAAGAAGCAATGTGCCATAGAACACCAACTGAGAACTGGCCCTCAAAGCTGGAAGTATTTTGAGATCAGTGAATATACGAAGAATTGTTAAGTGTTGCTTAGTTCTCATTTCCTGTGAATGGGAACTGGTAGTAAAATACCAGTGATACAGTGGTTGAAAATTAACATAAAATGGAACAGTACTATACTGATTATTGGAAGGGGTGTGTGTGTGTGTGTGTGTGTGTGTGTGTCTGTGTGTCTGTGTCCTGAAGGAAAAAGGTGCTGAGAAATGAGATGTTGCATGTGTGATGTTGACAGACTTATATGCCTAATATTTTAATAGTTATATTTTAGCCGGCTCTTGCTCACATGCATACATATAAAGTTCTGCATTCCAAAACACACTGGGGAAAAAATCCAGTATGCTCACAAGCTCATGATTGGACACCTGGGAATAGCCTGATCAGATGTAAATGAATCAGACTGGTGATTCACGAGTTGCTTTTTTGAGCGTAGAGAGTTACTATTGGACTAGGATCAAATTAAATCTAACCACCTTCATATTTGTTATGGGGATAAAATAAAGGAAGATCCCCATGCATGTTGCCTTCAGTTCTTGGATAAAAAAGTGGAATAGGAATATCTGACCAAATAAATATGTATCAACTGGAAAATTCTAGTAATGTGTATGAAGCCATAAAGGTAATTGATAATTTTAAGTCATTTCAGAATAGAGTAGGGTAGGGTAGGGTAGGGAAGAGGAGAGGAGAGGAGAGGAGAGGAGAGGAGAGAAGAGGAGAGGAGAGAAGAGAAGAGAAGAGAAGAGAAGAGGTTTATTGGCCAAGTGTGATTGGACGCACAAGGAATTTGTCTCTGGTGCACAAGTTAAAATCTGGTGGTACCTTACTCAACAGCCATTTTATTAGTCTAAGGTTCTACAGAATATTTTTTAGTATGTCATCAATACTCAATGTAAAAACAAACCTGGCAAACTTTCTCAAAATACTTAAGGTGTAGAAAGCTGGATAGAGGACTCTCAACAAATACTATAAAACCTCAACCCCCTCATGCTCAGAAATTTTGTGGACAGATTTTAGCTAGGAATATTTACCAGCTATTAACATTCTGGATCAATTAACTTTACTTTCATTTTCTTTTGTTTCTGAAGCCCATTTGGGAAAGGCCACAGATTCTACAAAGGCAATCTCAGGTCTGGTGATATTGTTAATTAGCATGCCTATCATCTATCTATCTATCTATCTATCTATCTATCTATCTATCTATCTATCTATCTATCTATCTATCTTCTGCCAAACTTTTAAATTATATTTGTACTTTGTTATTCAGGTCTTATTATGGTTACAGTCAGCCAGATGTTTATTCTGGATTTGGCATTGTTATCTACCTATTGAGTCCTTCCCAAGGACCTGGGATAGACAGAAGTTGTTTGATGGTGTTAAAGGTATTATCACAGGATGTAAACTGTTCCAAGTAATGTTGCCCTTTGCAACTGACAGTAATTTTGTCAATGCCGATGGTATTCAAATAGCACTCATATGTTTTGGGATTGCACCCAAGGCGCCTACACTATTGGTATTGTCTTTGCTCTCTTTTGCTACAGTCATTGTACTTCCATTTGCAGGTCTTTGCATTTTGTGATTCCATCCCCGCCCCCAATTGTTTCCCCCAATTGTTTCTGCTATCTCCAGGTACTGCCGCCTCCACTATCTAAATCTTTTTGTATTACTTATCAACAATTGCTAAGTCTGAGCATTATGTGGCAGGTGCTTGTCTGTTTGAATTCTAAAGTCCCAAAGCACTTAAGTGTCTTCATTTGCTATTACTTTGTCTATTTTATGGCCCCATAGGTTCTTGCTTGCAGACAAATGGCATTTCTTGCAGATATTCCAATACACCATTGTTGCCACTTTGTTATGCCACTGTTTGTAATCAGTCCGTGTGATCTTCTTGCTAACTAAATAGTCCAATGTTTTTTCAGCTTCTTTGCAAAGGTGGCATTTGCTGTCAGTTATTATTATTATCCACATTATTATTACAATATCATTATCAAAATGATATAATGTTTATCAAAGTGGAAACATAGTACCTATCTAAGGTACAGGAAGTTCTGAAGGGGAATATGGCTTATTGACCATTTTTTTAATGCAAAAGAGAATACAGTTCAGACCACGCAGACAACTTGATGCCCTCCAGGAGGTTTGGAGAATTCCCATCAAGCTTAGCCCATATAGCTAATGACAAAATGTTACAATTATGATATTATAGTGCAAAGCAAATGGTGATCTTGCTATCTGTTCTGTTGCACAGATTTATATATTCATTTGAGAACTATCTTTATGGAACATATTCAGTGGTGGAATTCAAGTAATTTAACAACCAGTTCTCTGCCCTAATGATTTCTTCCAAAAACCAGTTTGCCAAACTGCTCAGAAAGTTAACAACCGGTTCTCCTGAAGTGGTGTGAACTGGCTGAATCCCACCAGTGAACACATTCATATGACTTACAAACCAAAACAGAACTTTACCATCAATATATCCTGCTAATAGTTCTCTGGCACCAGCTGATTCTTCCTGAGTCTGGAAACTGCACGTCTCCCACAGTTCCTCAAAGTTGCTCAGAACTGCTTTGGGCTCATTTGGGCTTTTCCATAATAGATAATTCATTGGATTGCTCCCTTTAAAGTTTAGGAAGATAAGCCAGTGGTTAAAAAGTCCACTAAACAACTGGAAATGTGGTGCCTATTACACATAAACCATAAATCATTTCAAGCATATGCGTAATGTTGTACTTTTATCTGTTTTTAATTTTCTCTCAAGTTCAGAACCTTAGTAAGGCTTAATTATAGTAGCATTCTTTCTGCTATTATGATCTTCCACAATGAAAACTGTCCACGGAATGTCAAAAACATATAATGCATATTAAACACAACTGTCTAGCTTGTTAAAAAGTCGTTAACTGACAGTATATGCAGTCCCCCTCTCTTTCTGCTTGTCCTTTTTGAGATTTGCCTTAGTACGTCCAACATTTCAACACTGCAAGCCTCCCTGAGCGAAGGTGAAAATTTTCTCAGTCTGTCTTTATCTTCTGACAATTTTCTATGTCAACTCTAAAGAAGATTGTGTGGTCTTTGCACAGAGATAGCAGGCTTTTGTAATGTGGAAAACATTAATTTCTAGCTGCACATAGTAATAAATCAATTAATGACATTTTCAGACCTACTATAAGTCCCAATTTTGAATCCAGATACATGATGGCTGTCACAAAATATAATGAAACAGATAAAACAATAGGTAATTTAAAAACTCCAGAAACTGTCAAAATATGCCAATGATTAGCTAAAATGAAACAGGAATCCCACAAATAAGCGTATCTAAAAATCTAGGCAATCTAAACAATTCTAATGTGGTGGCTAAAAGAAATCAGTCAGTGCTAGATGAACCACATAGTAGCATAAGACTAGATTGTTGCAGCGGAAAAGACCTGATCTTAGAATATGTGGTTTCTAAGAAAGGCTTCTCATGTAATCACAGGTAGCTGGTCTGGACTGATCCATGGAAGCCACTCAGAAGCATACGGAAGCCACTCAGAAGTGGCAATTTCATCAGATGGGATCAGGCCCAAGTGAAATAAAATCAAAGCAGAAATATTTTATATGCAATCTTCTGATCTAAATGCATGTTTGTGAGCAAGAAAGAATAAAAGAGCTACGTGAGCCTGTAAAATTCTTTAAGATATCTTTTTAAAAAGCCTAAAAATGGCATAAGCCCTTCTCTAAAGGAAAACAGGACAGCCTCATTAACTCCTGATTTAGTTTCTATTATCAACCCAAAATATGACAGAAAACCTCGTTGTTTCCAAGAACTTAGGCCTATCCACACATCTTCATCCACAAATGTCTTTGAACCACATGGACTTTAGTAGCTAAATATCTGCTCTTCCTCCCAGAGGTCCACATTGTGCTGGACCTTCAGGTTTGATTTCTCCTTTTGAGGAAGCGCCTCATTTTGCTTAAGTTTCCTGATGTTTTCAGTTAAGATTGGCGGACACCAATGTCCACAGCCATCAAGATTGGCAGCGGCTGAAGTCAGACCAGGCTGTTTCTCCAGCCCCAAAAAGGCAGATAGCAATAAGAATGTTCTGCAACCGAGTGCATAAAGGCATGAATTAGTTCAAAAGGAGGCCTTTGAACATTTTCTGATTCAGAGCACAATTGGTAATCAAACATGGTAGATAACAGTAGGCTTCTGCATAAATAAATCTAATTACAGAGGAAACAATCCAGATAGTAAAAATATTGGTGCAAAAACAGAGTACCTATAATGCTGCCTATCTGACACTTTGATCAAAACAGACTAGCAGTGGAACCCAACATGTTAACTTGGATTTCAGCCAGGACTGCATCTCCATCTTCTGGATAGTATCTGCCTTTCTCCACAAGAAATCTTTTAAAGTAAATTTTGGGCTGTGAAGACATTTGAAGGGACTTTAATCTGGCTGAACAGAAGCCCTGGTATGAGGGTCCTTCATGCACACAACATGCTCAAGTCACACGGGATACTACCATGTCAAACTTTAAAAACACCTCAACATTTCAGGAGTGACTTCAAGTGGGTTCAAAAGTTCTCCCTACTAAATATGCGTAGGATCACATTATTTCTGGAATTTTGGCTTGCCTTCTTAGCAATGTCTGGTGTACAATGTTTTATCTGGGAAATCCACAAGGAAGGGATTGCATGACTTTGTACAGTGAGCACACGGATGTTTCAAGTAATTTCTAAATTAATTTATATTTATGTAATCTATAATCCATTTTCTCATCCAGAGGCCACTCAAAGCATTTATTTTTTTCCAAATAGAAGTCTTCTCTGAACAATGAAGATATGGCTTTTCTATACCTCTTAAGATCATTAGAAAAGATGGATGTGACCTCAGGCCTGTCCCATTCCACACACTGTACTTTTTGTAAGCAACACAAAGCTTTTGAGTAGATGGACATCAAAACTTCTTCATATGTCTCAGTAACTAGTACTAATTTTGGTAATGGAGTTAAGCATTCTGGTTTTGCTTATGTTTCTATGCAAGAATGTTGTTATTTAATGTTTATTATACGCTTTATGTACTAGAGGAAGGGAAACTGAATTTTTCAACTTATGGTATGAAAGGATAGCTGTGCTATCTTTCCTGTCTTCTCTTTTGTTTTTTCTTTGTTTATACGTCTATTGAATCCAAAATTCTAATAAAAACCGATCCTCCAAAGATAGCATCAATGTTATAGCATGCCCGCAGTGTTGTCAGGCTGAATATGATCGGGCTGCCCATCTGCTTAAATCCAGTTATTCCAATCTATCTTGTTTATAGACAGAAGTGCTTTTGTTTCCAAACCACTTACATCTGAATTGCTTTAATAAAACCTAGCAAGAAGCATTCCCTTTGCTTCTGTGCAACTGCTAATGATAATAATAAAAAACCCTTTTCATAAGGACGTAAGCTGTCACACCAGAAAAGTAGGCTTTACAGTCAGAATGGCTGAAACACCGATTAGTAAACAAAACCGATTTTTTAAAGATAACCCAACCAATAAAGCAGACAAGGGTGGGTGGCACCCATGCCATTTTTGAGGTTTCCGACTGTTCCTCGACTCTAAAAGAGAACTTTTTTGGGGTAAACCTTACAAGCGGTTTAAATTATAGGGTGTGCTCTATCAAAGCTTTTTTTTTTTTTAAAGGCATTTTGTCATAACCCAGCCTGCGCTATAGAATGTTAGCATTTAGTGGTTACAAGTAATTGGATGGGCTGGAATGAATTCTCACACTGTTAGTAACTCTGTGAGGCACTGACACGTACGAGGACCGGGGCAGCCCGGCAGCTGCACACCAAAAACTCCCACTGGCTCCCTGAGATTCCTTTGGTTTCCCAAGGCTGCCGCTCTCCTTTCCGACGGGTTTTCCCCAGTTTCGGTCGCGCATCAAAGCCACCTACCCGTGCCTCACCCAGTCGAGGGCAATTTCGCCCACCCTAAAGGACCCCGAGATACCACTACCGCCCCAAAATGCACGGGAGAGCAAGTCTCTCCTCATCGAGGGACTCGCCAAAAAGCGCGGGGAGGAGGAGACACCTATTGGCAAGACGTCGCAGCAGGCGAACCTCGGGGCAGCTTTGGGGAAACACCAGGCGGGCGGGGGGGGGGGGGACACCGCTTCCCTTCTCCCCAGCACCGCCGTCAGCGCCACGACCCGGCAGGCCAGTCCTTCCCGGGTTTCCCCCCACCTCCCCAGGTGCGGCTCTTCTCAGCCTGCGCTCAGAAGCGAGTCGAACAAACGTTAGTCAAAAGGAGGGAAAAGAAGAGGGAAACCGACCGGCCGGCCGGAGGGAGCAAAACAGGCTGAGCGCGACTTTTTTTTTTTTTTACCTTCCTCGGCCGATTTCATTCTGCGTGCCCTGCGGCTGGAAGCGGAGCCCGAGTTTCTCTTTCACCCCGTCGGCTGGCTCTGGACGCACGAAGCGGCTCGGATAGTTAACAGGATCACCGCCGGGCATCCGCTTTCGCCCAAGGCGAAGGTGGGGGAAGGCAGAAGAGGTAGAGGTGGTCTTTCTCTCTCTCTCGGTCCAACGTCCCGTTTATGCCTCCCGGCGCCTCTCAGCACGGCAGAAAGGGCAGAGTTGAGATTGGCGCTGCCCTGTCAAGCGCAGCCTTGGAAAGGCCAGGCGGCGGCGGTTGTTGCTTATTGGAGGAGTTTTTCGGAATGAAGTTTTAGAGAGACGCTGGGCTCTGAGGCAGCGACCCCCCTCCGGGAGGCGTCCCGAAGCGGGCCCGGGGGGAAGGAGAAGAAGAGGCGGCGCGCGAGGGAGGGGTTGCAAGGCGAGCGCGCGAGGGCTCCGGCTCCCGGGAGGAGGGAAGAGAGCGCGCGCCCGCCCGCCCGCCGACTCGAGGAAGTTTTAAAGTCTGAGCGCGCGCCTCGCTCCCTCTCTTCGGCCGCCTTAATTCGACACCGGGGTGTTTAATTTTCTCAGGGAAGTTTGCAGAATCTCGTTCGGGCTTTCTCTGACGCAGGGCAGCCCGGCGCTGGTTGCCTTTTTAAAGCTGGAAAACACCCCCCCTCCCTCCTTCTCCCTCCCAACCCCTCTCCCCGCCCAGAGCCCCGTGATGTCACAGCTCCCGCGAGCGACTCTTGGCTGCCTTTGCAAAGGAGCCCAACGACGGGAGGGGGGGGGAAGCTTGGCAGCCGAGCGGGAAGGCCGAGAGAGGAGCCCCTATAACACCCCCACATCCAACCCTAAGCAGCCCATTGGCTTTTCAAGAGTCTTTAGGAGCCGCAAAGTGGGGGGGGGGGAGCTGAGGATGACGTGAACAGGGGGGATGGGGAACTCCCTTAGTTTCAGTAATCCTGTAGTATCTACAGGAGGGATGAAGAAGAATTTGGGAGCCTATGTGTGCTGAAATCGTAAAAAAAAAAGCCAACTTATCTGGAAATTTGGAAAAGAGCGCTGATTGGCAAGGAACAGCAAAGAAAGACCAGTTTCTGTACTGAGAAACCGGGAAGGGTCCCAACCCATTAGTTGCATTGACATTCTTATTCTGTAAATCTGTCAACAGCATTGAGCGGCTTTCCTAAGCAGTGCGGGGAGATCGGAGTTTTAAACCTGCAGCTCCTCCCTCTGTAAAGGTGTCCCATCCCCCCCCCCCATGAAATGGACAGCAGAGGCTGCAATCGCTGATAGTGACGCTCCTCCCCCCTCCCCATTTTCTGTTTAGCGTGTCTCCCAAGACAGGCGCTATCTACTGTAGCACCAAGCTTTTTTTTTTCCTTTTTCCCAATTGCCAAAAGGAAGATCACAACTCCTTTCCGGTTGGCAAAGAAAGAACTGGGCGGTGAAACAAATTAATTCCACCCGCTTGGAGTTCCAAACAGAAGCTCCTTCTTTCTTTCTTGGGGGAGGAAAAAGAAGGCGAAGAAGGCAAGCCAAAGCAACGAAAAGGGAAGTCAGATTTTCGGATCCTTCTGCTCAGCGGAAAAATATATGCCACTCGGGCATCGGTTTTGCACAGTTGACCGAACGGAATAGAAATCGTAGCGGGGGCGATGTTTCCTTGCCAAAAATTCCGGTGGACAGAGAAAGTTTTAGCCACAGCACTGAACTTGCGACGGAACCACCCCGTGGCAGCCACGTGCGCCCGTTGTTGTGCAAAGTTTAGCGCCCCTGCAGTTGAGAAGAAGAGGATGGTGAGCGCCCGTGCTTTTCTCCCCGCGTGCAGCTTCGAAGGAACTAATAAAAAAAGGGGTCCTCTCGCGGTTCCTTGGAATAAATTTTTTTGAAATGCAAAAGCTTGCGCTGTGTTACGGGATGTGCTCATCTGTGCACGGAGTGCCCTCGTCTCCACTGCATCAAACATTCCGGATTCTTTCCTACTAATATTACATGGGCATTAACTATGGGTAACTGTAGGGTAAGGCCAACTACAGTGGGCGTCATCGCCATTAGGTTCTGTGCAGAGTACACTACAGTATTAAACGCGTGCCATAAAAACGAATAGTTCCATCTCTAGCTTATTTCCAAACCTATTAAAGTCCCCGGTAGCTCAGAGGTTGGGTTTAACTGTGACCCTGATTTTGTGGCAACTGTAGAAAGTCTTGGCGAGAGTTGCTGGGAACTGTAGTTCTATGAGCTTTCCATGCACTTTCCTGGCGGTGGGGGTAGGGAATCCCTCTTGGCGATCAACTACCAATGGCAGTATTTCTGTCTCCCGGCGGTTTCCCGTTCCCCTGCTTCTTAGGCAGCTTCTCCCAGCGTGTGCCTGTCGAAGTGACTTCACCCTTTCCAAATTCTTAGGCTCGGGCTTTGGGGGAAGTGTGAAAAGGTTTCATTGTGGGTAGGCGGGGATCGAGTAAAAAGCGGTCATGAATGTAAGTGGGGAGTGATCAACGCTAGCTGTCCCTTTAGTTTTTGGTGGCTTTTGGAGTAACCAACTTCCCGTTCCGTTTGCAACACTGCAACCTGCAGTGTTCCTCTACATTTCCAAGGTAGAGGAACCAGTCGGAGACTTCTGAGAAGCCGTCTTTGACTCTTCCCAGCAGTAAAATGGCAGTTCACTGATTAGGGCGATTTGTAAAGAGAAGAGGAAAGCAATCTAACTTAGTTGCAACAGAGAATATGAGTTGTTGACTGTGCACACCGATTAGTCAGCAGATGTAAGTCCGAACGTCCAAACAACGTATGTTGCAGGCTGTGAGGAAGGGCCACACAATCGAAATGCACACCGCTTCTTGTCGGTACTTTTCCTGTGTAGAAACGAATATAGCCGCTCATGCATTCATAATCTTGGCCACCTGCACTGCCAAGGACAGCACAGTTCCCACCATTTACCACTCCAGAGCTACGGACCGGACTTACTACACGTAACACACACACACCCCATTCCCATCTTCTCCAGTTTCGCCAACACAAAACTGAGCTGCCTGCAAAAAGATGCTCTTGAATTACAAATGCGGAGATGGATGAAAAATTTATTCGCAATTACATTTGCGACCCTATGATTAAACTATGGCGGGGTGAAGCGGTAGATCTCTTCGAGAACCCCCCCTTTTCTTTGATTCGCCGCCAGAAGCCACCCATAGCAATAGCACTTAGATTTATATACCGCTTCACGGTGTTAAATGCGGAGAACGGGCGGCCATTCCATAGCGACCCGCTCGTGTGAAGGGGTTCCACGCATCTAAAAATGCAGGGTTCAGAAACCCCGAGGTGGCCGCGCAGATCCCTTCGCCACTGTCCCCGTGCTCGCTCCTCTCTCTAAGCGCGCGCGCACCCGCCCGCCCTTGATACGTCGGCCTCGGGTCTCTTCTCAGGATGCAAATCCCACGAGGATGGCTTGCAATGAGCACGCCGTCCTGTCTGCTATTCCCCCACCCTCCGTTTTGAGATGAGGCTGCACCAGCACGCGCCCGCCCACCCTCTCTTCTCACCCTTTGCCCCTTCTAAACCCCTCCTTCTCCTCCTCCGAGCGCCTTTTCAGTTGCCAGGCGCGCCCTGGGTTCTTTTGGCGTGGGAAAGGGCCGCGTCTTGGGAAACAGGCGTCCATCTGTCACAGGGACACGAATTGACCCTCGCATCTCCCACGAGGGTGCAGGAAGAAGGCCAGCTCGACGCCAGCTGGGTCACCCCAGCAGGAGGCCCCGCTTGGCTTGGGCAAGATGCGGCCGGGCCGTTAGCTGGAGCTGCAAGCCCCAGTCCTCTTTCACCCCGTGCCTGCCTCCCTCCCTCCCCAAGGCCGGGTTGCGGCGCGGGGGACGAGGGCCGCGGTTGCTCGGTTTGGCCGGGTTGCGGCGCGGGGACCAGAAGCGGCTCCCTCCTTTCCTGTCTGCTCTGAATGCTTTCTTTGCTGCCTTCTTCTGCGCCTAAATGACGGGATCCCCGGTCTGTTGCCTCCTGTTTAATGCCGTTGCCGGGACGACCATGGCCGGCTTCCAAGGCCGAGGGAGTTCGCAAAGAACTGCAGCCAAGTAACCTTGGCCGCCTCGCTGCGGCGCGCCGCTGGCCTCACCGCCAGATGTTCTTGCCTGCTCGCCGGACCCCGCCGGCCCCGGCTCTGGCTCGGCTGGCGGCTGCCAAAGCCAAGCTGAGGGGACTCCCTTCTGCTCCCCCCCCGCCCCCCCTTCTCCCCAGTTTGTTTACACGGGCTACCAGGACCGAACTTTTATTTTAGGGATCGGCGATGACTAACCGAGCTGCAAGGAGCGGCAGGACAGAAAACAAGGGCTATTTTTAGTCAGGCTGTTGTTTCAGTCGCTGGAGGGGAGGGGAGGGGGGGGAGAAAGTCTCCCCACCACCTTTCGCTTCCAGATGCCAGCTACTTCTGGCTGCAACCTTAATTGAAATAACACACACATACGCACACACCCCTGTCCACAATTTGCACCAGCAGACATGCAATCGCTTAAAAACAAAGAACCATGGACCAAAGCACATACACACACCCCTACAGAATCGGCTTGCTAAATCCCACAAGGCATTGTTCCAGATACAATTGGCCTTACTTTATTTTGACATTTTTAGGAAACCCACCCTCATTGTGTAAGGATCGGACTACAGCCACCAGGTGTTCTTCAATTGACTTCTCTTGCTGGAATAGCCATTCCATTCCATGCGGGAATGGTTTGCTCCAAAAATACTTTTAAAAAACCACAACCTTGCATATTTTACAGATTGTTACAACCGCAATTGAGGCCAAAATTTATATAGTTAAGTGAGAAATTTGTTAAGTGAGTTTTGCCCTATTTTGCAACCTTTCTTGCCACTGTTGTTAAGTGAATCACTGCAGTTCTTAAATTTGTAACAGTCGTTAAGTGAATCTGGTTTCCCCATTGACTTGGCTTGTCAGGTCACAAAAGGAGATCACATGACCCACGGCAACCGTCATAAATGTGAGTCAGTTGTCAAGCATCCAAAGAAATCATGATCATGGGGATGGTGCAATGGTCATAAGTTTAAAAAAATTGTCATTTTTTCAGTGCTGCTGTAACTTTGAATGGTCACTAAACGAACTGTTGTAAGTTGAGGACTATCTGTATAAGGGTGTCCCTGACTTCGTTGTGTTAAAATAGTCAAAATGGGACTACAGAAGCGATCAGTTCCCCACTTTCTTTTTAGATATAGCAATATAAAAAAGGGTCAATGAATAGTGATGGCCACCTTGATATTTTTTTTAAACCTACTTCTTCCATAGAATTTGGCCTGGGTCTTCAGCTGCATTCACGAAAGAAGGGCTAACCCCCAGCCCCAGCTATATTTTTATCTATTTCATCAGTTCCTGCAGTTTTCCTCCTTGGGAACAACCAGAGCAGTTGTTCACATATTCTAATACTAGAGGTTTTTGTAAATAAGGACTGTTTTTTAAAGTATTTTAGATGTTATCTGCTGTGCAGAACATCTGTATACTCCTTTCATGTTTGGTACAGTAGAATAAAAACCTGGAAATAGATTTTCATTAGTTGTCATTTTCAAATCCAAACTGAGAAAGGGCTGAACGCTGAACATGACCTGAAATTAAAAAGAGACTTTTACAACCAGCACACGGAACTTTGCTCATTGAAACCTCACTTCTATAACATTAAGAAAGCAAGGGTATTAGTAATTAAAACACATACTACGGAAGAAAGGAGAAAATTCAGGAAGTAGTACTCCCAGACTCCCAGAAGTTTATGGAATATCACATAAGATTTTAGAACATACTACTACTACTACTACTACTACTGCCACTCAACTCCCCCAAGGCGACTCTGGGCCTTGTTGGACCAGAATGATAAGATATGTGACAAAACTTGCACAAGAGGACAGTGGTATTAGTCTCTGCAGAATATTTTTTATCCATTGCTGATAGCTAAAAAGTTTGTTGCAACCTTAAAGGAAAGGCTATGGCATTTCTCAAAGATGGAATACACCAGCATTAACCCATGGTTTGTTTTAAATGAGATTTGTTGAATATACTACTATGCTTTACCAGCCACAGTGGTTGACTTCATTTATTGAACTAAGCCCAAACCAAAGAAATCAGATTATAGGTTAAAGCAATGTTTATGGCACTTCCTATGCTTCAACTGTAGTTTCATAAAGCAGCCACTATTTTCAAACAACCATTCACTGTCTATATTTTTGGATTTCAGGAACACTTTGTAAAGATCAGAAGATTTGTTAGGGCTACCCAGCTTTTGATTTTCGTTCCTATCCAGGCTTCTTAATGAGCGGTTGAACAAATGGAGAGTAAAATTAGACAGCATATCGAAGGAGTAGCTTTGAGTCACCATGGAAAATGGGGATTCTTTAATTTATTTATATATTATTTAATCCATTTCATAACTGTCTTTTAAACCAATGGAGTAAAATAACACCAACAAAGTTACATGCAAACTGATTTAAATTACAACTGTTCAAGCAAAATATAATAGTATTCATTGTATATTACTTAATTCTAAAGTAACTGCCAGGAGCCAACCTGAGAGTTGATTTATCAGAAGAGCAGCTGGAAATAGAGTCAACTACTTACTTCTTAGAAGAACATTCCAGAAGTGAGGGGGATGTCTATCCCACCCGGAACACTAGTGTTTGCCAACAACCCTGATTGATCTTGGGAAGAGGCACTGAGGACTTTAAATGACCTGTATATCTGTGCAGCTAAAATAGAGGTGGCTATACCCATTAACTGATTTTCTGGAAAGTCTTCAATTCACTATTCTCTGCTGCTGCAATGAAAGGCCATTCCTTTGAATTAGTATGAAACTGCATTGTTGGTGCAATTACACAAAGTAATGTGTGACTGCACCACTTGGAGAGTGTCAGAATATGTGAAAAACACCATTCTAGTACTGATACAGCTAAAGCCAATTTAAGCCTTGTTAGAGACAATATCACAGGGATGTGGCAGAAAGATATAAATGATGATAGGTAGATGATAGATGGAAGATTGACAATAGATAGATGATAGACAGGGGGGATGGAGAGAGAGTGAAATGGGACATTGGTGTGAGGAAAGCCTATAGCAGGAGTGTCAAACTTGTAGTGTCACATCTTGATGTATTGCGACTTTCTCCCCCTTTGCTAAAATGGGGGTGGGCGTAGTCAGCACATGACACACCCAGCCCATAGCCCGTGAATTTGATACCCCTGGCCTATAGAGTGCATTACCATAGTCCATCTTGGATGTAATTATGTAGTCCAACTTGGATGTAATTATGAGGTTTGAACAGCCTCCACTCTACTAGTATTTCAAAGAGCCCTGAAAGTGTTTGGTGAGGATGATTGACACGCCTTCCCCTTCTTTTTCTTTCTTCTCGTCTAGGTTGGTTTTCTCTGCCATGTTTGTTGTTTTGTTGTTGTTTTTGCTGTTTTGTATTTTTGTATCATTCTTTGTTTTTAGTTGTTGGAGGCCCTAACATTGGTAGAACAAAAGCTTCTTCATAATGTCTAGCTAGACTTCAACATCGCAGAAGGAATCTTCAATATAGGATCCAGACATACTTATTGCCAGCTTGCAATCTATTTCATTGTTTCATCTTTTTCATCATTTCACTGTTTATTTTATTGTTCTAGTCTATATTATCTTACAGGTAGTCCTCGACTTAACGATAAAAACCCATAATTTCCATTACTAAGCAAGACAGTTGTTAAATGACTTGTGCCCTGTTTTACAACTTTCTTTGCCCCAGTTTGTTAAGTGAGTCACTGAAGTTGTTAATTAAATCATGTGTTTGTTAAGTGAATCTGGCTTTCCCATTGACTTGGCTTCTTGGAAGCCAGCTGAGGAGGTTGCAGATGGTGATCACATATCATCACCATCTCAAACTTTCGTAAATACATTCCAGTTGTCAAGCATCTCAATTTTGATCATGCAACCATTGGACTGCTGCAGTGTTTGTGCATGTGAAAAATGGTCATAAATCACTTTTTCGGTGCCATTGTAATGATCACAAGAAAAATGGTTATAAATTGAGGTCTCTCTGGTTTTCTGTTCATACTCTTTTCATTTCTTCCTTTTTATTGTTGTAAGATGCCAAGAGTGCCCCCACAAAGAGATAGGCAGCAAATAAATTTAACAAATGATAATAATAATAATCCAGCATTTCAGTTCATTCTTAAAATAACACAGGTAGTCCTCGATTTACAACAGTTCGTTTAGTGACTGTTCAAACTTACAATGCTGAAAAAAGTGACTTATGAATGTTTTTCATACTTAGACCATTAAAGTATCCCCATGGTGATGTGGTCAAAATTCAGATGCTTGGCAACTGACTCATATTTGTGATGGTTTGCCGTGGCCTGAGGACATGTGATTCCCTTTTGCGACCTTCTGACAAGCCAAGTCAACAGGGAAGCCAGATTCACTTAACTTAGGCTGATGCTATGCAATGTCAGGTCCGCAGCTAACAAAGCCCCCCTCATTTGTGAACTAATTCAAGAGGGGAGAGCGGACCTGGCAGGCATTACAGAGACCTGGTTGGGCCATGAAGGGGGAGTCCCCCTCGTAGAGATGTGCCCACCAGGTTTCCGCGCATTCCATCAGCCAAGGGCTCAGGGTAGGGGTGGAGGGGTGGCGGTTATTATAAAGGAGAGTCTTGATCCTAGGGAAGCCACTGTTCCTCAGACAGCCGGATGTGAGTCCCTCCTCGTGAAGTGGGGCCATGGGCCTGCTGATTGCGTACCTGGCTCCCTGCCACGTAGCAGCAGCCCTACCTGAGCTCCTTAATGTAATAGCCGAGGTGGCGGTTGAGACTCCTAGGCTTCTTGTCATGGGAGATTTCAATCTGCCATCCATTGGTGAAACATCTGAGATAGCTCGGGAGTTCATGGCTTCCATGACAGCCATGGACCTGACCCAGTTAGTTCATGGACCTACTCACACGGGAGGACACACTCTGGACTTGATTTTTGTATCTGATCAGTGGCTGAATGGCCTTGATATAGGGGATATAGTCATCAAACCCTTGTCATGGTCAGACCATTCTCTCCTTAGGCTTGACTTTCTGTCCGCTACACCCCACCGCAGGGAGGCGGAACCGATTAAATGGTTCCGCCCCAGGCGCCTGATGGATCCTGACAGATTCCAGATGGAGCTTGGGCCATTTCCTGAGACTCTAGCTCACAACTCGATTGAAGACCTGGCGGCAACCTGGGATAGGATGGCCTCTGGTGCCTTAGATCGAGTTGTGCCTTTGCGGCCTCTGACCCGGCGTCGAAGTCGCCCGGCTCCTTGGTTTTCCGAGGAGTTGAGGATGATGAAACGCCGGAAAAGACGCCTAGAGAGTAGTTGGAGAGCCAGTCGTTCTGAATCTAACCGAACACTAGTAAGATCATTTATTAAGACCTACTTAGTGGCGATAGCAGCAGCAAAATATAACTATTTTTCCGCTATTATTGCATCGGCAGATAATCGCCCAGCCACCCTGTTTAAGGTGACCCGCTCCCTTCTCCATCTAAGAGCACGGGAAGACGCCTTACAAGGTCGAGCTGAGGATTTTGTACAATATCTGCACGATAAAATCACTCAGATTCGGGAAGGCTTGGACTCTGACTGGTTATGTTCAGACGAAGTGATGGAGGCGAGTCTTGAGAATGTTATTTGGGATGAGTTTGACCCTGTGACCCCTGAAGATGTGGACAGGTTACTGGGGAAGTTGAACGCAACCACATGTTTATTGGACCCGTGTCCCTCCTGGTTGGTACTGGCTTCCCGAGAGGTTACACGAGGCTGGCTCCAGAAGATAATAAATGCTTCTCTATGTGAGGGTTTCTTGCCTTCCACCTTGAAAGAGGCGGTGGTGAGGCCTCTCCTCAAGAAGCCCTCTCTGGACCCGGCTGTTCTAACAAACTACCGTCCTGTCTCCAACCTTCGTTTTGTGGCAAAGGTTGTTGAGAGTGTGGTGGCGCAGCAACTCCCGCAGTACTTGGATGAAACTGTCTATTTAGATCCGTTCCAGTCCGGCTTCAGGCCTGGTTACAGCACTGAAACAGCATTGGTCGCATTGGTTGATGATCTCTGGAGAGCTCGAGATAGGGGTTGTTCCTCTATCCTGGTTTTATTAGATCTCTCAGCGGCTTTTGACACCATTGACCATGGTATCTTGCTGCGCCGGCTGGAAGGGCTAGGAGTGGGAGGCACTGTTCTACGGTGGTTCTCTTCCTATCTCTCTGACCGGTCACAGTCTGTGTTGGCAGGAGGACAGAGGTCGACTTCAAGACACCTTATTTGTGGGGTGCCACAGGGGTCGGTCCTCTCACCTCTTTTGTTCAACATTTATGTGAAGCCGCTGGGTGAGCTCATCCGTGGTTTGGGAGTGCAATGCCATCTTTACGCTGATGATACTCAGCTTTACGTCTCCACCCCAGACCACCCCAATGATGCCCTTGCAGTGATGTCCCAGTGCCTCGAAGCCGTGCGGATCTGGATGGGGAAGAACAGGCTCCAACTCAACCCTTCCAAGACTGAATGGCTGTGGATGCCGGCGTCCCGATATAGCCAGCTGATACCATCGCTGACTATTGGTGGCGAGTCATTAGCCACCACAGAGAGGGCTCGCAACTTAGGTGTCCTCTTGGACACACGGTTGTCTTTAGAAGAGCATATGACAGCCGTGGCCAAGGGTGCTTTTTATCGGGTTCGCCTGATTCGCCAGTTGCGACCCTTTCTAGATCGGGACTCCTTACGCACAGTCACTCATGCCCTCATCACTTCCCGTCTGGACTATTGTAATGCTCTCTACATGGGGTTCCCCTTGAAGTGCACACGGAAGCTCCAACTGGTCCAGAATGCAGCTGCGCGGATGATATTGGGAGTGACATGGTGCTCACGTGACACCACTCCTACGCGAGCTGCACTGGCTTCCAGTGGTCTTCCGGGTGCGCTTCAAGGTGTTGGTTCTTACCTTCAAACTCCTCCATGGCTTAGGACCTGGGTATCTACGAGACCACCTTCTGCAACCGATAACCTCCCACCAACCAGTACGCTCCCACAGGGTAGGCCTTCTCAGGGTGCCATCACTAAAGCAATGCCGACTAGTGGTTCCCAGAGAAAGAGCCTTTTCTGTTGGGGCACCTACCCTTTGGAACAGGTTACCCCCAGGGATACGAATGATCCCAGATCTTCGTACTTTCCGTCGTGCACTTAAGACCTTTCTTTTTCACCAAGCCGGTCTGGCATAAATCTTTTCTAATTTTGTAAATCTTTATGCTGAAGATTCTTAACTGTCGAGCCAAACTGGCTTAATTATTTATATTCACATTCTATATGTATGTCATTTTAACTGTTCACCGCCCTGAGTCCTTCGGGAGAAGGGCGGTATAGAAATTGAATAAATAAATAAATAAATAAATAAATAAACAACCATGTTACTAACTTAACAACTACATCGATTCATTTAACAGTTGTAGCAAGAAAGGTCATAAAATGGGACAAAGCTCACTTAACAAATGTCGCCCTTAGCAACAGAAATTTTGGGCTCAGTTGACGTAAATTGAAGACTACCTGTACTGTTTAATCTGACCTTTTTTAAAAAAAAAAAAAGTTATTTTCATTGATTTAAGAACTGAATTCAGTAGTCTCCAAAAAATCTACCCCAAGAAATTTTCCTATTTTTTTAAACATTGTTTCATGAATGAATGCTCTCCCCTACAATCTACAGTACTGTTATTTCCAATTAAATTCAGCACAGTTTTCCATAGGACTTGAGCCTGAACCAGTTTAAGCATTCATTTTATCCCTGTGTGTTATTACCTCTATTCCATTTTCTTCATGGTTATTCCTGCACTTTTTAGCATAGCTCGCTCCATCAGTCAATTAGTTCTCCCTATTTCATTAACTTTCCATTTAAATGCACTGTCAGCTTTCCTTTAAGACATAGCTTTCCATTGTGTAATAGTGAATTCCTGCACACAAGCCTATCTCCCAAGGGTACCCAAATCCTTTCACAGTCTGGAGCATTCCTGAAATTTATCAGCTATCCCCATCCTATTATGATGTCATCTCTATGTCTGGACCAGCAGTTCAGTTTGTAAGTTTGAAACAGAGCAAACCTTAGCACACAAAGCGATTTGAAGGATTTCCCCCCACCTCTGTTTTGTCTGTTCCATGTGTAGTTTGTTCCATTCCCCCAGCCCAGTCTCTGCCCCTGCTGTAGGTGTTCCCATTGACACCTCTGTTGTTCTGCAGGGACTGATATTTGGACTAAGGCTACAACAAGGAAATGGAATGTAGCCACAGGCTGGTCTGGACCATTTACTTCCCCAGCCCAACCTACTTCATAGGATTCTTATAGAGAAAAATTGGAGGAGAAAATACTTTGTATATTATCCCAATTGTCTGGAAATAAGGTGGAATGCCAATCAAATAAAATACCAAGGAGATTGTCAGGTATCCCTAAAAGATCGAACAGCACTAGCTCTTGATAAAAATGTGCATATATTAATAATATTTCTCTATACAAATTTTGAAAGAATGCTATAATTTTGTGCTTCACAGAAGGCAAACTGCTGAATTTTTACAAGTCATCTTAAACCATTTCCAATCAATTTAACTCCCCATGTGTATTCATGATCTACTGTATCACAACCGACACATCAAATAAAAGTATTCAATACTTTGACTCAGAAATTTTGAACAAAATTTCTTTTCAAGCCATCAGAGTTTTTTTTTAAAGCAAAGTTAAATTAAAAACATTTAAACATGTTTCATAGGATAGAATGATATCCAGTTGATTTTAAGCAATTAGGACAGTGAATGGATAGAATTGGACTGGGATGTCCTGGGGATAAGAGTTTGAAAAAGTAAAGAAGAGACTGCAATTGATGCTACTATGTTAATTGTTTTGACCCACTGCTATTCGAATGCCCCGGACCTGAGTTCTACTTGAGAATGTTTTGTAAATAATATAACTTACAGAATGGTTGTGTCAGGATTCCAACAGATGCCCTAATTAAATCATGAGCTTCAAGCCAGGCTTCAAAAGAAATCCAGTTATTTATTAGGAGCTTCATGTCGGCATGTTCCAAGCGAAGCCAACTCTGACCCCACGTAATTTACAGCCCAGACTTGACCCTCTTTCCTCCCTCCCCCAGTGTGTGTTATCAGTCACATTCGCCAATGGAGCAATTTCGAGGGTTGTAAAGATCACTTTCCTCCAGCCGCTGTGGGTAACTCTGAGAGACAGCCTTGAGAGAGATATCTGGAATGTGCTTTTGTTTTTGATTGCCATGCTGCTTCGTCGTTTTCCCATCCCCCTTGCCTATGGCAACTCGAGAGCAGGCCAGGGATGCTTCATGAGTTGACAGGTTGGGGGAATAGGGAGAAGCTAAGATGGGACTCCTTTAACTACCCTCCCACCCCAGATAGTTCAGAGCAAAAAAAAAAAAAAAAAAGGAATTTTGTGACTCTGCTATAGAGATTTAAAGCTGAGATGGCAGCAATAGAGATATTCTTAATCTCTCTCCTTTTAGGCTGCCCGACAACATTCATTCGTTCGTTCATTCATTCATTCATTCATTCATTCATTCATTCAATTTTTCGTACTTCTATGCCCAACTCTCCGAGGACTCTGGGCGGCTTACAACAAAGACAGTATGAACAATATACATACAACAAGAGACGTTAAAAACCCATACACATCGCTCAAGGCCGGATCTCACAATGGTAAGATCAATGGCCCAAGGCCTGCAAGAAAAGCCAGGTGTCCACCATTTTCCGGAAGGCCAGTAGGCTGGGATTGGTCCTGGCATCCTCTTTTTCCCTCAGAGTAGATTCATAATATGTTTCTGCCCTCCTGCCTAAGGAGTGCAGTTGTCTTGTGGATTTTTGCTTGCCCACACATTTAAGCATGTTTGAAATTTGCATTTGTGGATTCAAAGAAAAGTGGGAATTGAAAACTATCAGAGTGGTAGGACATATATATGCAGGGGTGGGATTCAGCTGGTTCTGACCGGTTTGGGTGTACCGGTAGCTCTGACGATCAGCTGAGAGTGAATCGATTCGCTCCGATGATCATATGGGCTCACCCGCCCGCCTCTGCGCTATAACCTACCTATATTTCTTTTGTTTTAAGCCCAGCTGATAGATGCAGCAGAGCGGATTGCCGCACCTTAGCTGTTTTACTCACTCGGATTCAGTAGAAGATAGCTTTTGATCATAATGTGCATGTGCAGATGTGCAAGTTTGGTATGCACGTGAATGAAGTGAGTGCATGCTGAGCGAACAGGTTGTTACAACCGGTGAATCCCACCACTGGACATATGGTGATAGAACATATATCTCGGCATTAAATCAGACTGAGCATTAAATCAGTTTCTGCCAAAAGTTCAAGGAAAGATCCCTCCATTAACATAACTCTTTATCTTTTGCCATATCTAATAATGTTTCATTTCACTAACTGTAGATGTCCAATTTCCTTGGATTCAAACCTTTCTGGGTTTGAATCCAAGGAAATTGGATATCTGGGAAATCGGAATCTGGGTATCATCAGCAGCTCTTGATATGATCCAAAGACCACAGCACAACATCTTTCCCAGTGACACCTGCCCTCTGGAAGGAGATCCCCCCCTCCACCAAATCTGTGTGGTTGTCACACTGTTGGGGCTTCCTAAGGTCCAGAAGACCTAATTGTTCTCCCAAACCTTGAGATGAGATGGAGGGAAACCCGTTGTTGAATGTGTTTTTGCATTGGGCAACCAATTTCCATCTTGTTTGATTCCATGCTGTGTTTTTTGTGTTTATTATACTGAGATCCACTATGACTTGGCATGGACTGAAGTTGAGCGCTAAATTGAAATAAAGCTTCAAATGATGAAATTGTGACCATATAAATATAAATTGAACAACCAACAGTTTCTTCAAACAGAATTGCAAAGTGGAACTAAAACTTGTTATGCCTACAGGATGGGCAGGTTAACTTATTTAGGATTTATGTATGAATGTATGTAGCAATCATATGATATTGTAGAGTATATGGGTAACATTGGTGAAATCCAGCAGGTTCTGACAGGTTCTGGAGAACTAGTAGCAGAAATTTTTAGCAGTTTAGAGAACTGGTAGCGGAAATTTTGAGTAGTTCAGAGACCCAGCAAATACCACCTCTAACTGGCCCCAGAGTGGGGTGGGAATGGAGATTTTGCAGTATCCTTCCCCTGCCATGCCCACACCCACCAAGCCATGCCCACTGAACCGGTAGTAAAAAAAATTAGATTTCACCACTGGGGTAATGGTAGTAAATATATAAAAGGAGCACATAATACTATGGTACACATATGATGGAAATACGTAGTCAATTTTGCAAGGTATGAGGAATTCAAAAAATTATATATAAGTTATACGGTATATTTTGAAATATACTGGTCTATGAGAATGGAATAAGTGTTCTACATATTAATACCTTGACTATTTTTCCAGTTAAGCACAATATTTATTAGTTGGAGAAAATCTGTTTTTCCTCCTGTATAAGCTCTTAATTGGTAGCTAATCACTATATGATTTGCTGTCAGGCATGGAGCCCCACAGTCACATTCAGGAGAGGATACCCAAAGGATGAACTGAAAGGAGCTTATTTCTACTCTTTTTAAAAATTAATCAGATTAATTATTACTGTGACATCAAGCTGACGGATAGATTCAGATGGCTGATATGTATACACTTTCTTCCCTGCAAGGAGTCAGCTATAAAGATACAGATTCCAAGGATGGATTAATTAGAAATAAAACATAAGCAAAGCACAAAACTATCACTTGCTTTATGTCCAGAACACATATAAACAGAAGAATACATTTATAGATGCAGACACAAATTTATATCCCACTGGCACAAATTAAGAAATTAATTCAATTTAGTTGTTAGTCACTACCTGACAGGATAATTAAAGTATTGGGGAAGGGATGTATATGCAAATGAGAGAAATTCTATTTACTGAAATAGAAATATATAGAGATAACAAGAAAGAACAATGCAAAGTGTGTAAGTAAGGATCCTTTTATTCAAATCTGATTCTATTTCTGAGCTAGAGTAGACTAACACACTTATAGATTTCCTTTACTTGTATAAACATCTTCATGGACAGAAAAATGGAAATATATATATCATTTTCAAAAAAAAAAAGATACTTTCCTTCTTATTTTTCTTATTTTTTAACTATATTCTTATATATGATGTGTTTCCTTCAATACAAACCAGCACAAACATTCAAAGCTATCCTATGCAGTTGATTTTTTTCTCCTACAAACTCTATAGCAGCCAGCAATACCAAGTTTGGTTTCTTGAGCAAACAACATTGATTTTATATATCTTAGCAGTTCGGGAACATCTTGGGTTACTCTTTCTTTGAGCAAATTGGTGAGGAAACCAAAAAGAAACTTGACTTTGGAACTTAGCTATCAACCTGCTGAGTGTCATCCATCTTGCAAAATTCAAAATCCACTTCAGAATTAAGCACATGGAGCCCTTGAACACACTAGGAGCATTTCAAGTGTCAATTTGAAAGCTCTTGTTTCTGTTTGAAACAGGTAAGGCCACACAGTTACAAATCTCTAATGTAATTGGTTTTTTAAAAACCCAAAATTCCACAGAAAACTGCCCACCCAGAACTTCTTTTTATTTTAATGTGTCTTGTGCAGTTTTATGCATATTTATTTTAACCTATGAAGTCCTCTGAGTATAAGGATGTTGCAAGTGAAACAAACTGGCCGTAGAAAGTGATGGTGTCAAGATCTTGAGGACAGAAATTGCTCTGCTGCCTTTTTAAAATTTGAAATCATTTCTTAGTTTCTAGCACCCTCTTCTGGGTTATATTTGCTAGGACAAGAGAAACAAACAGACCAAAAAAAAGAGAAAAGAACAGCGTATTCAACAAAAGAGCAGAGGATGGAACAACTACATAAGCTACCATATATATTTACTCATGCTTTTGGTTAGATGTATTCATCTGGAAGCATTTTAAAATCCTGTACATATAACCAACTTAGAAAATAATGAGTGTTCTCCACGGCACTTGTGTAGTATTTTCTACTGTGCAGCAAAAGTTCATGCATTATTCTAATTATTTTGCTATTTCTTGCATTTTCTGATTATCATTAGTAAATAGCTTGGGACCTAGAGGAAACTTGGTGCAGCGTTACTTTAGTATTAATCTCATTATTGCCAGCCCAAATCAATCCCTTCAAGGTGAAGTCGCCTTGTCTGCAAGTTATAGATCAGTGTTTTTTCAAAGTTGGAAGACGTATGGACTTCAGTTCCTAAAATTCCCCAGCCAATATGTTGAATTAGATCAGGGGTGTCAAACTCGTGGCCTGCGGGCCAGATATGTCACATGCTGGCCACATCCCCACCTGGTTTAGCGAAGAGGAAAAAAGTCCCGATACGTCACGTTACGTTGCATGGCATTGTGAGTTTGACACTCTAGGATTAGATGTACTTTGACTTCCTGTTCTAAGACTGAGGCAGATGACTGACATAAAGTCACCCAACTGCCTTTTGTTTTTAAGGTAGGATTGAAACCTTGGTCTCTTGTTCCTTCTTTAATACTTAAACTACTACAGCAAGTTGGCTGCCATTTAGTGTACTCAATGAAAAGTAAAGGCCACATTATTTATTGCAACCATTTATGAAAATGATGGAGAAGGCATTAAGCATGTTCTTACTGCCCTGTTCTGAATACAAGATGTTTTAGAAACTAATTACATAATCTCACCTTAAACATTATAAATCACTGAAAACAAAATGGGAAGTTATTCCCTCGGCTTAAAAAATTGCACGTGTCTCCAATGTATTCAAATATGTGAAGAGCTGAAGACTCAACAGTGAGTTGAGTATTTGTATGCGTGGATATTAGGGAACAAATTGGGCATTTTCTGATATAACTTTGCTTGTGAATTTGCCTGCACTAGAGTTTACCAGCTAGTTGAGTTGAAAAAAAATTTACAAGAAAAAGGAGCTTAGTCTTAAAAAGGACTAGTAACTTATTCTGAATGTTGCTGAATGTTTTCAATGGAATTTAATAGTCATAAGTGGTCATAAACTCCCAAACCAATACTTGAAACCTAAACTGAGCTACTATTTGAATCATGTAACACATAGGATTAGCCATAGGTTTCACTTTAGGTACTATTTAGCAATAAAACATTTTTGAGTGACTCACTTTACACTTTCATTTGCCACTAACAGAAACTAAAGCAGGGTTGTCAAACAGGTGGCCCATGGGCCGGATGCATCACATGCAGGCCACGGCCACCCCAGTTTCGTGAAGGGAAAAAACATTGCGATACGTCACGTGATGCAGAGAGTTTGAGACCCGTGGACCAGTGGTTGGTTTCTCCCGGTTTGGCCTGGTTCCTCTGAGCTGGTAGTGGTCATGATATGTCGCCGAAACGGTTCTGCCCCCCATCCCCCCGCATTATTCTTACCTTTTATTTGGCCCCACCCCCAATCTATTGCTGCCTCCTGATTCCCAGCTGATCGGCTAAAAGGAAAAAAACTGTTTAAATTCTTGCCGCGGGGCTTCAAAGGGCTGCCCTATAGCTGATCAGTGTTAAAAGGCAGTATGGTGGTAGACCGGTGCCTCCAAAAACAAATGAGTAGACCGGTACCTGCAAAAATAAATGGGTAGACCAGTGCCTCTAAAAACAGATGAGTAGACCAATGCCTCCAAAAACAAATAGGTAGACCAATGCCTCCCAAAACACATGAGTAGACCGATACAGCTCTGCGAGCAGTTAAAAGCCTGGTAAATAAGAACCTCTGCTAAATCCTAAAAAATTGTCACATGACCATCAAGCTATGCCCACAAAATAAGCCACGCCCATAGAACTGGTAGTAAAATTTTTTAGAACCCACCCCTGCCATGGACTAAAGGGTCAAAAGTAAAAAAAATAATAATCAAAACTTCTTACTGAGAAGAATCTCTGTTTTTATTTTTAATTGATTATTGTCATGAGCTTGACTAATTCCTATTTTAGAAGATACAGTGCATTGCCTTGGAAAGAAAACTACCTTGAAAATTCTCCAAAATTATTTTTCAAAATGCAAAGTTTAAAAAAAATATCTTTGGAATGAAGCCATAGATGAGAATTAACTTGCTACCATCCCTGGCTGTAGTTCCTCTCCTACCCCATGTTGGGAAGTCCTGATGACTATTCTTATGGAAATTGCTTGCTGTCCTTCTTTTTATAAAAGATACTGATACAGATTCTCCTGAGGCTGAGACTGTACTTGAGTCAAGAAGCCATGTACAAGCCTATCAAGAGGAAAGCAGCTGGGCAGATGATTCATCAGCCAGTAAAGCAGAGAAAAGAGGAAGAGGAGGCTTGCACTGGATCACAAAGCCTTTAATAGCATATTACTGTTTTCCATTCTCATAAGTTTTGGCCCGGATCCTGTGTGCTGTTTACTACTGTGTACAAAATGCAGCAGTTGACCAATTAGACAGAAATCTTCCTTGGGGTCCAACCATTGGGGGGCTTGGTTTAGGATTAGGTCTTCTATAATGGAGCCTTCCTACCAAACTATTCAAGAATTGCAGGCTAGGACAATCAGCCATTTTTCAGTGTAGATGCCTCCCAGTTGAAATGATTATAATATACCATTTTGAAATTCCATCTCTATGGAAATGTACATAGTGTTTTGGAATGAATATTATTTTAGAGATACTTTAGGGGCATTATAAAAATTGGGATAAAAATAAGGTTGGGTAAAGATGTTCTGAAGTTGAGTCTGAAGCCTGAAAACCACACGGTGACACCTGTGACATTTTTGTGACAACCTGTGGAAGGCATTTACCATTGCCTTCTTTTAATGTGTTTTTGCCTGTCTAGCCTACAGCCTGGGATCTAATGGTGGTCTCTGACTCAGGTAGCAAACACTGTATATTGAGCCCAATTAAGACAAAAGGTGAACTCAACTGCACAGAGAACAGTGATATTGTTTTCCACTAATTATAAAATACTTAAATTGAATGAAATCAGTTTTAGCTTTTGTCTTGTGAATAAAGGTCTGGGATCTGGAATGTCACTCAACCCTTTAGCTTGAAACTATTCTGGTCTTCAAAGTTTCAGATATTTGAGGAATGGATTAATTTCATTTATTCAGGCATATCCAAATTGATCATTGTACAGTACTCAAGGAAAACATTTTATTACTTAGTACTTATTATATAAGCACTGTTGGAATTGCTTTCCCGATTTCAGCTTTACATGGACCTTCCCTAGCGTTAATTCTGTCCATCAAATGAAACAGAGACATTGTCAAAATAGTTAACATGAAAGGACCTAGGGTCTTAATTCTTAATTAACTGCATCTGTGAATTCAATTTTATGAACAGATGCTGGGACAAGTTAAGAGTTCAGGATAGTTGTATCCATGGAATAGAAGCATAAAGATTTAATGGGTGCAAGCTAATTTATAGCTGGATTTTCATTGGTAAACTGAAAGGATTTTACTATAAAAATGTCAACAGAACCTTGTGTTCCTTGAACCAGGTGGCAATCTTTATCATACATACTATAGCATATTCCACTTGATATTTTACTTCCTAACAAAAGAGGGAATCACAGTTCCATGAGTGGAAGTCAATTCATGTGCTGTTACATGTATCTGTGCAAGTTCTGGAATCTGGATGTTTCCAATGATTAATAGGAAGCATAATTATCACGGCTAATAATGCTGTTCCTAAAGGATCTCACCCCCGAATTTCCACTTTCACATCCAATATGCCCTACATCTTGAGGAGCGTTACCTGAAATCAGTGATTCATTGCCAGTAATGGTGGCAACAGTACTGACATTTAATTGTTTCCAAAATTATTTACTACCCGACTTAGTTGTCTTTTCTCACCCACCTTTCCCTTTCATCTTGGAACTGTCCCATACTGATGAATTTCCTCTCACCAAATTTGCTCTTCTAATCTCTCTTTCCATCCATTCTTTGCTGGTCTAATTATTTCTCAAGTCTCTCACCGGTTCATTTGCTTTCTCAAGACCTTCATAATTTATCCTGCAATCTTTTTATATCACCACAGTTTACACCCCCAGGATCACTGCTTCACATGGGCTTCAATCTTCCCTAGTTCTGGATAATCTTATTTCTTCTTCATTTCTTGTTTCTTCTTTCTTTCCTTGTTATACCTCTCTGAAGAATTTAGTACTTGAGTTCCTATCTAGCTCATGCATATTAGACGTTAGTACAATTTACTTCATACTTATCTCAAGTAATGTGATTTTCTTAAGACTTCTTTGTTTTCTCTGAGCATTACATTTTACTCTGACAAAGAGTTGTGCAGCACAGCCTTTACTGATGTTATTCAAAACCAAGTCTTATTATATTAAGTGATCTGTCTGATCATGGTATCCGTTGTTTTTCTTTTGTGTTTTCATTTCACTAAGACCGAAATGAAACGAAACACTGATCTACTCTATAAAATATTCACGTAAATACAATGAAGTACTTTTTGGATTTCAATAAAATATGGCCAAGGAAACAACATTTGTCTACCACTTTTTCTTACCTGGCTTGGCCTAAGTCTTCAATTCAAATCTATTATGATATTATAACAGATCAAACTTGAGACTTGCCACGTAACTTTCCTGGCAATTTAGAATTTGAGACAGTAACTTCTTAACATTAGGACAGGTATATTTAAATTATATCCACAATCAATTATAATGCTTTATTTTCATGCAAAGGGAAGACTATTTTCCTTTGAACTTGCTCTGCCACAGAAGTCTCCATTTTTTGTCTCTTTTAACTATTATGTCTGTTCAGAGTTTGCATTCCCACACAACATGGAACTACTACATGTTTACAGCCCTAATAGCAGAGGTGAAATCTAATTTTTTCTGCTAGCGATTCTGTGGGCATGGCTTAATTAGTGGGTGGGGCTTGGTGGTAAGGTGACTGGGTGGGCGTGGCCGAGTCAATGTCCCTTGTTTGTCCTTTTTTAATCTACACAACGCAACACAATACAACTGGCTCACCCACAATGTAAAAGCAGCTGTGCTAGACCCAAAATGGCCCCTGCAGTAAGCAGGAACCTCACACAGCCACAAAAAGCCCCAAAAAACAACTTTCACACTTTACACACACACAAGTGACTCACCCACAATGTAAAAGCAGCTGTGCTAGACCCAAAATGGCGCCTGCAACAAGCAGGAACCTCACACAGCTACAAAAAGGCCAAAAAACCAACTTTCACACTTTACACACACAAAATTCCACATACAGCTTTGTGAGATTTTGTGTGTTTGTGTAGTGTTTGTGTTTGTTTTGTGTGTTTGTGTAGTTAAAGTGAAACACTACAGAAACACACTAGATCTCAGAAAGCTGCACAAATATTATTTTAATTTATTTTTATTTTTATATAAAAGCACCTAAATTTAAAACTTCCTAAACTTCAAATGGCTAGGTCTAAAAAAAGAACAACTAAAAAAAACCCCAATTAACCTTTTTTTTTTAAAGCTCCCAAAGGGGGGAAAAACTTAACCAATAGAACAGGGGTCTCCAACCTTTGCAACTTTAAGACTTGTGGACTTCAACTCCCAGAATTCCTCAGCCAGCTTTGCTGGGAATTGAAGTCCACAAGTCTTAAAGTTGCCAAGGTTGGAGACCCCTGCAATAGAACCTGGAAGGCAGGCAGGCAGATAGAGCTGCTCACCGATGAGCTTGATTGCAGGCAGGGAGATTCAGTTGCTTGCTGATGCAATGGTTTGCAGGTATTACAGCAAGCGAAGCAAGGCAGGCGTTGCGACCAGCAGCTAAGGTAAGCAAGCTGGAGGCTGGGGAGGGATTTTTGCTACCGGTTAGCAGGCAGCTCAGCTGGGTTCGTCAGAGCTTGGATTGTCAGAGCCGTTTCTTTTAAATGGGTCTGACGATTCAATTTAAAAGAATTTAAATTTCTTTTAAATAGGTCTGACGATTCAAGCTGAGTTGCCTGATTAGCAGGCAACTCAGCTGGGATCCGGGGGCGGGGGCAGGGATTTTTGCTACCGGTTCTCGGAACTGCCCACCGCCATTGCTACGGGTCCGAACTTGGAGCATTTCACCCCTGCCTAATAGTTATAAAAAAAATATCAGTGCTGGCATAGAGAACAAGAAAGTCATGTGAAGAACCATTAGAGGTCCTCTAAAAATTTAAATTAAAAAATTTTCATTTTGTAAAATTTTGTTTTCTCATCTCTCCCTTCTTCTCAAGATATGTGATTGCATTTCCTTAGGTTCTTCTTAACATACAAAGTAACAACTTGGCAAGTGCAAATGTAGATGAAAGGTCCTTCTGGAATTCTCTTAAAACGTAATTTTCTTTTTCCAAGCAGGGGATTCCATGATTGTAGGGAGCCTAGGAGACAAGTTATATTGTATGTGGAATATTGGTGCATTCACCTGTGATCTCATTTATACAGGTAGTCCTCGATTTACGATCACAATTGAGCCCAAAATTTCTGCTAAATGAAACATTTGTTAAGTGATTTTGCCCCATGTCTTGCCACAATTGTTAAGTGAATCACTGCAGTTGTTAAGTTAGTAACACGGTTGTTAAGCGAATCTGGCTTCCCCATTGCCTTTGCTTGCCAGGAGTTTGCAAAAGGGGATCACGTGACCCCAGAACATTGCAAGGCTCATAAATATGACTCAGTTGCCAAGCATCTGAATTTTGATCATATGACCAAGGGGACGCTGCAACGACCGTGTGAAAAATGGTCATAAGTCACTTTTTTCACTGCTGTTGTAACTTCAAATGGTCACTAAGTAAAAAACCGTTTTTAAGTCGAGGACTACCTGTATTTTATATTGTTATTTAAGATGTGTGTTAATTTCTTGTTTTATTGTACACCATCCAGATTTACACGGTGAGATGGGCAGCTTTAGAAATTTTATAGACAGACAGACAGACAGACAAATAAAGGGAAGGTGGCTGAATACTTGTCCAAACCCTACACTAGAAGAGAAGTAACAGCAGAAGGAAAAGACATGTGACTGTGGCACAGTTCATGAATGTTTTCTGAGCCCGGCATCTGACTGTGCTGACTCTGCTGTGGAAGGCACTCATCAAATCTATGGCTTTCAGCTGATGGAGTGGCAAATAGGCCTTTGACTGTAGCTCTGCAGCTGAAGGAGAAGCTTTTCACCCACAATTGGCTGAGCAAAATCCTATTCGCATAGTTAACAGCTGTGAACCCTGCTGAGGGCATCTGTTAGGTTGTTAATGCTGGTTGGGAATCATGTAGCTCTGGCTGTGTTTTGTTTATCAGAGAAATTCTTAGGCATCTTCAATAGCCTTAAAAGATATTGTACCTCCTGTTTGTTTACATATAATGCTGGGACTGTTTCCTCTCGATTCCCCGCTGCTGATTTTCTTCCCTGCAGGGGGGCAAGCACACTGAAGGTTTTTTTCTTTTTTAATTATTTTCATTTCAACTGAGTTATAATAATAATAGTAATATCAGCCTAGAATGCTATTAAAACAAAGCTCATTGCAGGGAGCAAGGTCTGATTCTTCCGCTTTTCTTACGTCAGCATCTGCATCGAGAAAAGGCATTTGAGAAAAGCAAAAATGGCATTGCAGGTAGAAGGAAGAAATTATGGTGAATACAGCATTTTTTAGAGCCTGGCAGAGACTATACATATTTGGCAATAAAGGAGAAAGTTAAAATTACTCCCCTGCACAGTCTAATTTTATTCACACAAAAATAGGGACACTTTTTTTTTTTAAAAAAAGCATAGTTATCATAGCTGTTAAAGCTGAAATCTTGAAGTTGCTGACATTTATCCATGGTTTTACACTCTTTGGTATAGTGATATCATGGCATAAATTGGCTATCGTAATCCTTAAACTTCAGCTTCCATCCCTCTTTTATAATATGCTTGGCAAGTTATGTGATAGGCACATAGGTCTGGTTGTTGGCAGCTAAATAACCTTAAGTACAAGAGCTGTAGAAAAGATTCCCTGTAGAAAGATAAAGGATTTTATCTTTCGTGAAAGATAAGAACTGGAGAAGAAAAGTTTTGTGATGTGTATTTCACCCACCCACCCACACACACACACAGAGTAATGAGCCAATTGCCAAACAACAAGACCCCAGGTGTCGACCCCATCCCCACAGAATTGCTGAGGCCTGTACCACCCACAACTATCACAGCCATGTGCCAGAAAATTTGGGAAATGAACACATGGCCACAGGATTGGAAACAATCAGTGTTCATTCCATGCCAAAAAAGGACGACTCCAACATTGCTCCAATTACCATGCAATTACCCTCATCCCTCACACTAGCAAGATTCTCCATAAGATCATGCAACATTTGGCACCGGCCATTGAAAGGGCATGACCAGATGTTCAAGCTGGCATCAGAAAGGGTTGTGGCACTGTCTATATATTGCAAATCTACAATAGATCATGGAAATATTTCAAGAATATACAAACCCCCCCCCCCATCTACATCTGCTTTATTGACTACAAGAAAGCCTTCTATTGAATCTATCGTGACAAGCTGTGGAGAACTTTAAATGATCTGGGGTTGCCAACACATCTGGTCAAGCTGGCACAGTCGCTGTACACAAATCAGGAAACCACTGTGTAAACACCATATGATAACATTTGATTGATTCAAGATAGAGAAAGAATATGACAAAGTTGCATTCTTTCACCTTTCTTGTCCAAAATGTGTGCTGAAGTGAACAGAGGAAGTGGAGATTTGGAAGAATTTAAAAAAAAAAAAAACTGAGTAAAGTTTGGAAGAAGGAACTTTCAAAACCAACACCAGCCAGAGCATAAAATAACTGAAAGAAGCTGTACGAGGCTGGACAATGCGGAGAGAGGGTTTTCTGGATCACTGAGAATAAGACACAATTGAATGGACAGCATCACCATCATGGGACTTCAGTGTTACTGAAACATTCAGATAATATTGAGACTGGATATAATATTGCTGAATATTCTGTTCATTGAGGGCTAATGATTTGTATCTAATTATTTATCAGGGTTTCAAAACAGCAAGGGATATTTCAGTTTCCTTTTTTCCAGTAATAGTTAAAGCACAGGGTAAAAAGCTATGTGCCAGCAAACCCATCCCACCCCCTTTCCCAGCGACATCTAGTGGGCACTGCAATTAACTGATTGTTCTCTGGCCCATTAAAGGGCTATAAAAGAGTATAAAATAAATGATATCAAATACAGTTTATTTGACAAACTTCCAAAAACATTTGGTAGAAAGGAAATTTTATTGCTTTTATAATGAAGAATGGCTGAAAACATTTTAAAAGCAAGATTAACTATTAAATATCTTCAAAACAAAGGAGATCGGAACTCAAGTAGTTCAACAACAGTCTTTTTCTGGAAGTGTTTCAATTTAGCATCCTTTTAAATTAACGGTGGTATAAGTTTATGGTTGTACAAGATGAAATACAGTGAGTTTTGTTGTGACTCGGGCTAACGAAAATGATTCGATAACTACACTCATTAAATGTCCAGTAAAGAAACATGGTTAATTTATATCTATGTTTCAGAAGTACCAGGTTATATGGAACTGCTATGTACATGTAGCTTTTGAAAAAGAAAATAATGCCATGAAAGGAAGGTATTCTAGATTACAGTACATATGATTACAGAACTATTAAGATTACATTTGACCAAGGAGAGTCATTTTACTTTTTTCTTGTTTTGTAGAAACTCAAAAGTACACAAATCATATTCTGGAAGATGATAGATTTTCTACCACTATTATGCCCATGTCATTCTTTTTTACCTGAGTTACTTTAAGTAAACAGATTATAATGTGCATTTACTAGTCTGGTTCAGAGCTCTAGGTGCAGCCTATGCTTGCGTGAAGTGTGGGGGACCCTCATTCATATCAACCAAAATAATGTACCCCAGGGAGGGGTACCCTGTACCCTAGGGAGGAATACACGTGAATCAGCCCTCTTTTGGTATCAGCAGGGAGGGGAACCGTGTACAGGTCCTGGGAGAATTTCTGTATTCATACTTGTTCTCTGTTTCATTGTTTGGCCCTGATCTCTAAGGCAAGGCCACTGCATAACCTCCAATCATTTCCAAATAGCTTTTGTATATCCTGCCAGTAAAATAAATGAAGGCTGCAGACGCACTGTTGCTGAACTTTTCATACAAAATTAACCTCTATATGGGAAAAGTCTGGTAATGTGCTGACACTTCTAGAGTGCAGTTTTACAATTATGAAGCAGATAGGGAGCCTGTAAAACATTTGCTGAACATTAATTTTACAGTGGTCTGTACAGGATGGTGGATGTAATGTAATTATGTACAGAAGTTTATTTTCATAGTATTTTGTGCAACCCAGTCTCCATTTGCAGTTAAAAGGCTGCTGTCGATTCCTCGGCTATTCAGATTCCTTTAATGCAGCTAGGAATGGAGAATATATAAAAAAGAGGACCACTGATCCCAAACAAATACTGTGCTACACAGACAGCTGTACATAATTCATACAGTGCATATATCAGAGTTACATATAGCAGCAAGTAGAGACAATGACCTTTACAGTTTCTAGGCATGATATTCTTTACATGAGAGTGAATATTTCTACAAAAGAAATTGGGAAGGCCTAGGTTTATAGGAAACAACGTCTTCTATTCATGTTCAGAAAAATAGTGCAGTAGGAATAAATCCTTTACAGTAGCAAGTATATAATTCAGAAGCACTGTTAACTCAAACTGTTAAAAAGCCACATACAAAATGAAGTGTTTTTGTACTCGAGAGTTATGTCAATCAAGTTTGCTGTAATACTTATCAGAAGTATCCATCTTCTTCATCCTCTTTGTGCTCTGTTTTGCTCCATATTTCTTGTAATCATTTCCCTCGTTTGTTAAATCTATCACAGACTTAAGTAGAATGAGTACACTTGAAGCAGTTTCTAGCTAAAGTCGTACTGATGAAAAACACAGGTGTTCTGTCACATTTACGAGGTAAGTTTGGAATAATTTGGAGGAGAAAATTTACGTTTTAAATACTTCAGAATATAAAGTGGAAGACAGCTTACTACGGTGATGGCTGACACTTTCCATAGGAAGGTCACTGTTGTGATAAAGGCAACATCTATGGGGGGGAAAAAAAGATCATTTATATAGGGGAAAAAAGAAGGGCAAGAGAAACACTGACACATTGTGACGTATTTTATGTTAGATACTGTGATTGGATGGCAGACAAGCAGAGAATCCAAGAAAATCAAGAGAAGGGAAGGTGAAGGAAGAGGAGAGGAGAGAGCAGTATTGCCAAGAAAAGTACATGGACGATTGTAGGAGTGAAGTTTGATTCAAGACAAAACCATTTATTTTGAAATAAATACCATGAGGTGATTAACTTTACAACAAGTTCATTGTTATGTGACTTTTCTAAAAATGTTTTTTTTAAATCATTCCTTTATTTTGACAGCAGTCCAAATGACACGACCATCAAGACAAATCTGGAAACGTAACTCTATCATTGTTCAAAGGCAAACACAACAAAGAACAGAAGCAGCTTTTCAAAATCAATTGCTTTAATTTTATTTATTCACTAAATAACAATTAATTTGGAATTGTTTTAATTATATACCTCTCTTCGTGACTTTTTCCCGAAATGTTATTCTTGTATGTTACAATAGAAATGCATTCAACATACTTATGAGAAATAACACGTAAATGCCATTTTGTTTTTGTTCGGTTTAGTATCTCAGAGACTGAATACGATCCCCTTCATATTTATTTTTATTTTAAAAGTAATAGAGAAAACTTTTCTTGTTATGAAATAGCCATCACAGAAGTACAGAATATATATTTCTTAGGGCTATAATTTTATTCAATCAAGTACCGGTAATCTCAATTTACAACCATTCATTTAGTGGCCATTCAAAGTTGCAGCACTGAAAAAAGTGGCTTATGACCATTTTTTCATGGTTGCAGCATCCCCATGGTCATATGATCAAACTTCGGATGCTTGGAAACTGGCATGTATTTATGACAGCTGTAGTGTCTCAGGGTCATATGATCAACTTCTGCAACCTTTTGACAAGCAAAGTCAAAGGAGAAGCCAGAAGCCAGATTCACTTAACTATCCTGTTACTAATTTAATAACTGAAGTGATTCACTTAACATCTGTGGCAAGCAAGGTCATAAAATGGGGCAAAACTCACTTAAGAAATTTCTTGCTTAGCAATGGAAATTTTCGGCTCTAGTGTGGTCGTTAGATTACAAGGACTACTAGTAGTATGGAGGATCCATTAAAATTTTAATTACATTGAAAATTGATTCAAATTGAGTCAGTGTTCCTGGCTTTTTGACAGGCCCAATATTTGTTGTACTTCAACTTTGTTGAACAACTGAAGTACAATTGTGTGTATGTAGAGGGACCAAGAGAAATACACACACACTCCTTCAAGTTGCCTTTTCTTTTAAGTAAGATTTTCTAAGTGTCACCTTATCATTAAGGAAATAGCAATGATACCTACCTAAGAAAGCTCCAAAAGACACTCTGCCTATACCTGCTCCAGTAGGGCACAAGAAGAAAGGACAGATTCATAGTAAGGCAGGAAAGTAAGAGAAGATAAAATCATAAAGGAATTATTAGTAAGATCTTAAAGACAGAAAGAGATTAGTAGCATCTAAAGATATGCATGTATAGTAAATATATAGCAAAAATGAACATTATTTTTAAAATCCATACTAAGTGTTAGAAAATGTGTTAGCCCAACAGAAATCTGAATTCAGCTCTTGAAGGGATGGGGTCCTAATATTCATGAAACTCTTTGAAATAAAATTTAAGATCTTTATTATTAAATACATTTATTTTTAACAAATTTTGTAGAGCTATAGCAATTTAGCACTATAACTAATAAAAATGTTACTATTGAAAAGAATTTTCTAAAAAAAAAAACCCTGTTAAATTATTCTCCGTATTTTAGATGCTCTTATTAGACTTGCATCATTTTTTTAAAAAAGCAGCTAAGTATTATACATGTGGGAGCTACTCACCAAAATATTCATTAAGGAATGCAAGAGAAGCTACATAGCAGCAAAGACTGAAGATTTCAGCCACGATCATTAACCAGTGCCAGGTGCGTATAGTGAGAGCAACCATCAAGAGTTCAGTCAGGATCAATGCCGTGAAGGAAATGGCAACAACATGGACAAATTCAGATTCAAACAGCAGAAGGGCTCCATACATCAAAATGCCACCTAAGAAACACAGACATACAGATTTTTATTACTGATTCACTTTACAGGCTAGTGTGACGTGCATGTGCCCTACAACTGCAACTTTTGATCATTTCGCAAGAAACAGCTATTTGCACTCATTCTGAGAACAGTGCTGTAAAAGTTAAGAACTAGATACATTCCAGCATCTATTCTAGAAATAAGTTACTTTAGGGGTATCAAACTCGCAGCCCATGGGCTGCATGCGTAACGTGCTGGCCACACCTATGCCCAGTTTAGCAAAAAGGGGGAAAAAGTCAAGATACGTCACGTGATGATGCCGTGACGATGCGAGTTCGACACCCCTGCTTTAGGGGAACAACATGCTTTCATTTATTTGTGAACTTAAAAAGACTTTTTTTCTTCTTTTTTTCATTGTTAGTGTTGGATAAATATAAATAAATATGTTAAAAAGAAGAACGAACGTATATTCTTAACTAATGCTACAATGCAAACATCTTGAGATAGGATTCCTAGAGTGCTATGGAGAAAACCATTGTGCAGTATATAAAATTCATATGAATATTTTTATGATTGTGTTAGAATTTGATTAAGTTCATTCAAATATTTTCAATCCCCATGATCTCACATTATGATGCTGACTATATCCCTGACATTCACACATTCAAAAGGGGTTTATATAGATGAGCACAATGCAGAAATCCCATAAAAACTCCTTTATGATATTCAACTACCCATGTGGACTTGGGGGAAAAGATCTAATGCCCAATCATGCCTACACTTAGTTTTTCATGCAATAATGCATGAAAGGAATTCATTTTAAAACATCTCACTTTAAAGTGGCATGCATCAAACAAGCATGTAAACCACCTATGTGGTATTAAAAAGAGGCTTTATGCAGGGGTGAAATCTAAAATTTGTTAATACCGGTTCTGTGGGCGTGGTTTGGTGTGTGTGGGGTTAATGTGATTGGGTGGGCATGGCCAATTTTTTTTTTACTTTTAAAACCATTTTTTACATGTAAAACCATGTAAAAAATGGTTTCAAAAGGCTCTGGCGATCCCAGCTGACTTGCCTGATTAGCAGGCAACTCAGCTGGGATCATCAGGTCATGGATCGTCAGAGCCATTTAAAAGGAAAAAATGGCTCTGATGATCGCGCGGCTCAGCTGGGCATGGGGGGCGGGGGCAGGGATTTTTGCTACCGGTTCTCCGAACTGCCCGCCGTCATCGCTACCTACTCGCCCGAGCCAGTCCGAACCAGGAGCATTTAAAATGAAAAAATGAAAATGTAATTGCGAAACTCGAATAGTACTATTCTTAATACAAAACAGAACTTCACCTTGATAAATACTGATTAAAACCCAGATGAGGAAGGTCTTAAATGACAAGGATCGTCCCTAGAAGTAATAGCAAAGAGAAGGTTACTTAATAACTGCAGAAAAAGACATCTGACATACTAAATAAAAGGAGAAACAATCTTCATGTTGGCCCATTAAGAATCTTCCCAGTTATTTGGAACTCAAATACTATAATACAAGAATACAAGAAACCCAAAACAACACAAAGGAATTGCAAACATCTGGCTTCTTTAGAATTATTTCTCAAGCTTGTCATTGTCAGGGACATGAAAAATAATGTTCTCAGTCTTATAAGATATAAGCTGCAATCAAGATATTTGTTGTTGAAAGTCAGTCTTAAAATAGATGATTCTAGATTAAAGTAATACACTTTAATCCAGAGTTCAGCAAACTTTTAAGACAGTACTACATCATGATAATGAATGCCCGTGCATATCTAAAAGAATGGCTGAGATAAACCCACTTGAGATCCGGCTTTATATTATGATATACTAGGTAAGTCATTTAAACTACACTGCAACATTATTTTAGTGATTTAACAAAATAACCAGAAACCCAAAAGATTAAGTAGATGAGTATATTTTATTTTAGGCACTAAAGAGCTCATGTTTGTGGAACATGAAATTAAAGATGAACTTTTTTGGGGGGGAAATATACAAAAATAAAAGCAATTTCTATCAGTCACACAGATTATTAAATCTGCACAAGTGATACAAGGTTGCAGCAAAGTTTTATCGGTTTTGATGTTTAGGGATTAATTTTAGAACAGTGAAATTACATCAGTACATATATTGTTTTAGCAATCATATGGATTGCTGCTTCTTTCCCAGATTTGTTTTCAGTTTTCCAGGCTAATTTATACCTTATACTGGCTAATCTAAACAGGTTCAGCCTGTTTAGCATTTTGAGAATGACCACAATCATTGGGTTCTGTCAAGGAAAGAATTTTATTCAGGATTATAACAAGAGTACAGCCAAGTTTTATTTTATAAGTCAGCAAGAAACAAAAAATCCAAACAGTGAATACTTATTTATAATAGGTGCTCAAAGAAGGAATCTGGCCTTTAAATTCTTTGATAGGAAAAAGGTAGAATGTAAACCCCTGAAAATTTTAACTTTAAAAACATAAGCAAAATGAGTGTGAGTATGACATCACTGATTTTTCTAAACTTTTTCTGCCAAGCAACTTATATCACCTAACTATCTTCCTATTCTCCCCCCACAAAAAAATTACTAGCTTCCTTACAGACAGCGACCACTTAGTTTGCCCTGAAGCTACTAGCTTCCATAAACTATTAAACATCTGGTTCTTCCACAAGGCATTGGGCCAGCTAATTTGGTGAGAACTCATCTTGGTGTCATGGTTGTATGTTTTGAGTTGTTCCGAAGATGTTATGTTGTCTCAAATTATTTTTTAAATTGCATTCTTTGTTGTTAATTATTTTTAATTAACTGTTAGCTACCCAGTGTAGTGTGTGTTTAGAGAACAGCTGCACATTAAACTACCCACCCTTCCAACCAACCAATCTTTGGAGACTTTTCATCAGGAAGAAGGAGTTGTTCTTTTTTGCCTTCTGTCTTATCTCCAGTTTTGTACTTCGAAACAAAAAATGCCAGGTACATGCGAGATATGAATGCTCTCACCTTGGTAAGATCTTTGTAAAGCTCAGGATACAATAGTGCCATTTCTGGTTTTACATCTTGATCCAACACTAAAGAGAAGACTGGAAACATAGTGTATATGGTTGCATACCTTAGAGAAAAACAATTTTAAAACAGTTGAATATTGTTTAAAACCATATTCTTTACCTAAACTGCTTCAGTTTGAAATAAAGTATTTGAAGCATTGTGACTGCTACTTACCCCACCATTAGGAAACCCTGATATAGAGGAACAGATGCAAAATAGAAGACAGACGAAAACACAGCCTAGAAAAATATAAGCAGTTACATGGAGATTATTATACATCATACAATATTGTGGAAGGTGTTATCAAAGTTAGAAAAAAAAGAAGGTTCTATAAATTGTTTTCCACATAAACAAAAAATAGGTACCTGCATAGTTGAAATAATAAGGCCTCTGTGCATGACAAATTGACCTAGAGCTGCTGATCTTTTGTAACTGTTTCGACCATGTACCATCAGCAGTCTACCAATGTGTTTAAATTGTGTTATAGAAAAATCAGCAGCCAAGGAAGCTTGTTTCCCTTCCTAAATAAAAAAATAAAATGATAAAATGATCAGTGTAGCACTTTGGATATATATATAAACATATAAACAAAAAGTAATTTCAAATTTGTGTAGTAGTGGAAGAATTGTTAATATTAGTTTGATAGTCTCAATACGCTTAGGTTAATTCGGAGACTAACTTTCAAAAAGTTCTAGAACAAGTATGTCAAACCTGAAGCCCGGGAGCCACATATAGCCCTGGATAGCTAGTAATGAACCCCTCAAGGTTGTAAACTTTGAACATTATTATGTGATTTTATATTATAAAACTATATTATATTTTTTATAGATGGCCCAAGACACTTCCTCTTCACTTAATCCAGCTCAGACAAGCCAAAAGGTTGGTCACCCATGTTCTAGAACTAAATTTTTTTTGCAGAAATTGGGCATTTTCAGAATTGTCCTATATACTGATACGAATTTTATACCTCCATAAGCTTTTGCCAAAATGAGACTCCAAATCCAAATACTAATTTTGGGGGAGAGAAGAGCAGGTTGCTTGAATTTATAGTTCACCTGAAGAAGATCAGTTACCTTTTTCTCTCTGTAAATCATGTATTTGGTCTTTTGCCTGAGTATCAGAAGTCACTGAAGCACTACTGACAGTGTTGCTTTCCCTAAAAATGCTTACTAAAAGAAGTAAAAAATGATCATGTATTGCATCCTGCATTTGCTGAAAACAGTTATAGAAGTTAGAGGGTAAGGATAGAGGAAAGGATAGAAGCTGAAATTTTTATCCTCATTGATTTATAAGCACCATTGTTGTTGTTGTTGTTGACTTGTTTCCTAATGAAATACATCAAATGTTCTCCAAAGAACATTCTCAAGTTGATAAAATCAAAAGCTCCACTAGGACTGCCTTGTTTATATTCTGCAGGACTGACTTATAATATACACCAAATAATGTAGCATCTATTTGGATCTTGGTGTTGCTGGATTCGGGGTGCAGGGTATGGGCAGAACGGAACTGTGGAAGATACCTGGTAGTGTGAATGGCAGATAGTTTCAGTCCAATCTCCTTGCCACTTTTGTCAGCTTTTGTCATTAGAGGGTGCCATCTAAACAATTCTCACTTTTATAGGCCTCCTAGATTAGACCCAACAAACTTAGTCTATGTCTGTTGGATCTACAACAAACAGTAAGAAATACATGTCAGATTTTCTCTTGCCCAGTCAGAAAGCAGAACTTTCACAGATGAAATGAGACTCCTCCAAAAGAGGTTATGAGTTGAGAAAAATAAGGAATGTGTCCAACTGATATATTATCTTATATTAAGGACTACACTGTGATAAGAAAGCAATAAAATCTAACTAATTTCTTTTTTTATCCTGTCTGCAGAATACTATCCAGCAATCCTATTTACAGTTATTTAGTTTCAACCAGAGGAATATCTTATAGACTGTTCTGAATTTGTCAGTCTTCTGAGATAGGTAGTGTCAAGAAACAAGCATGGCAGGAATTCTAGAAATGCTTTTCATTGTTGCAAAGTAGAATAACAAAATCTTGAAAGCCTGTCAGAGTTTCTCCCTGATTTATATTATACCAAACAAAATCAATACAGAGTTATTTTGAGTTATTTTTATGCTTTCCTCTTTCTCAGGAATGAGTAATCTTGTCTGAAAATCCCCCATAATTATTGCTCATTTTCAAGGCCAAATTTATATTTCTTTACACCACCTCCCCTATCAGAATCACTTCCCTCTTCTGTGAAAGGCAGTTCAAGCAATTCAAGGGCAACAAAGAAGGAATCACTCCTGTGCTACTCTCCAGTCATGCCCTATCCTGGTCCTGACAGAGACAGTGGACAAATCTGGCAAAGCAGAATTAGATGGAGCTGGAAACTGCCCTCCCCTCCTCTTGCATAGCAACCACCACTGGAGGGTCCATCATGGTATGAAGCAAAGAGTCATCTTCATCCTAAAGTGGTAGTGGGAGTTATCTTTTCTGAAAGTATGTCCCAGTCATTCCTAGCCTATTCCTAAGGCCAGTTGGAATTTCTTCACAAAATATTATTCTGAATTGGACTCTGGTTAGATAGAGTCATCTGGATTGGCTGAAGTAGGATCCTGTCCACCATCAAAGCTGACACCAGCCAGAACATAGAAGAACTCAAAGTAGTGCAAGGTCAGAAGATGTGGAGAGACCTGGCCCATAGAATTGTCAAGAGTCAGACATGATTGAATAGGTAACACCATCATCAGAATCCTGTTCCCTTAATTCCCTTATCTGGGAAGAGTTTCAGCCTGTAGGTCATGAAAACAAAGGACTTCTGAAAAGCCAGTAGGATCAGGGCCAACAAATTTAAGGGCAACCTCTTAACAGAAGGAAACTATTTAACAGAATAAAGGATTCAATTTATGTCAGATTAACCCCTTACAATCTTCCAGGACATGCTAGGTATATAAAATCTTCCAGAGAGAGGCTTGAAATCTTGAGGAGCTGCTGTCTATTGAAAGTACAAATCTATTATGGGCTGCTCACCTAAACAAAGCAGACATAGGGAATCCTCACTATATCTGTGACATTTTCGAAGTGTAGCCTATGAGACCATATGGTTGATTGGGCAAAAGGCTTCACAAGTCATTTGTAAACATAAAGAATAAAGCCAGAGGTGAATGAAACAAAAATATAAAATAACTGTGAAACAAAAATATAAAATAACTGTGAGTAAAAGGTCCATTACACTAAGCAAATTTTAAAAAAAATATTTAGAAAGTAGCCTGAGAACTCTGATGTTTTGTATAGTCAGAAACAAGAATTTAGGAAGGGGCAAAAATCATACCAGTATATAGAGTGGTAATAAAGTAGTGAGATCCTAGGATAGAAATTCATATTTTATAACATTGGGCACATCTAGAAAAACTGTATGTCTTACTTCAGAGACCATAAGAAAGAGGTAGCAAATGCAAAGATCTACTATATGAGAACTTTTTTTGCATGAATATCACAAATCATGCTATCTATAACTTGAAGCTGTTAATCCTAAAATACTATTATTAAGAGCACATTTAATCTAATTTATAAATATACCTTTCCTTCAATTCCAATTCCACAATCTGCTGCCTGGATCATACTGACATCATTTCCTCCATCGCCTGAAAAAACATGTGCAGAATATTTAAGTTTGACTTGGCAGTGTTTCATATTTACTAGCTGCATTTCATTTCACCTTGAATTTCTATAAAGGTATTTGAATTACATTTTAAATTAAAAACAGTTTTTATTATTTCAATTTACAAAAGCAAAAAAAAAAGTAATTATTGCACCTTTGTTACTAAAAGATTTCCCAATTTTCTATATATAAATTATACTTCAGAAAATAATAATAAAAAATTGTGATTGAGCATGATATGCTCTTTCAACAAGCAAGAGGTTGGAGGGGAGATGTTATGCTCCTGGCTCAACATGCCAAGAGCCATCTAGATGCCAAGGTGCCAGGGAAAAAACTGTGCAATTCAGAACCAATATGGTCATCACCTGTGATGGTTGAGGATGTCACTTGTCATGTACTCTATGGGCCTTATTATCACCATTTCCCCATAACTTGGGGAGATATATCCCAAAACATTCTTATTAAATACAAAGGAGATATTACAAAATTTGGAAAAAAAAAAAACAACTTTTGGCCTTCAAATCCAAAACTATGTATAGTCCAATAAAATACTGGCTGACAATTTCAAACCTGGCTGGTCATTTTTCTGAAATTTAACTGTACTTGCTTTAGCAAAACGAAGTGAAATAAACATTCCTTTATTATGTTTAGCATTCTATTTAAAGGACTGCCATATCATCATTTTATTTTTACATGAAATTGTGGCAATCTTTTTAAAATATTCATTTATTTTTCATTATTGTGCCAAATTTCACAATTGAAAGGAAACCAAAACTGATACAAACCTATTGCACATGTACGCTTTCCTGTGTGATGCTGTAACAATTTTACAATGTGAGCTTTTTGAGTGGGAGAGCATCGGCAGCAAACTACAGCTGGACACTGACATGCTAGTTCTACAAATTCATGTTCATAATACTTCAAACATACCTATAAAAAGAAATACACTTTACTATATTAATTTTTACATCCAAAATTCTTTAACTTTAACTTACAATTTGTATTTTACTTGTAGCTTACAATATTTATTTGTGGTATATGACTTGATAGGTGGTTTTTCTTTAATCAATTGTGACTCTTGTGTATTATTTTGCTGGTTAATGACCAAAATAAAATGACTGACTCTCGCATATTTCCTCTAGTGAGGAAAACTTTATGCTCAGATTGAGCACCTATTACAGTGCCTTACTACAATAGGTGCTGCCCCTCCAACTTTCCCATTTCTCTGTTTTCACTAGAAGGAATGAAATACAAGGTCAGTGTTCTATTTTACTATGTCATCTGCTGCCAAAACCTGTTATGCCTTGATTATGTTCCATCAAATCAGTGACAATTTTTAGCAACTACATAAATGTTCCTTGGTATCCTTTCCTCTGCTAAACATTTCTCAGAAGATTTCTTCTGTTAAATTGACCTCCGATTTCTATCCCACTGTGTTTGAGAATTTCTTTCCATTTTTCTTTGGTGATGTTTTTGAGCTGTTTTTTAGAGGGTGATGGACGTTTCCACTGCTAGTAGGATATCTTGTCACACATCTCTGTGGGTCTCCTGGTTAACTTTCCTGTCTGAAAAAGGCTAGGGGAGTAAACCCACATGTTGTTGTCCTTTGAAATTTTCTTCAATTATATCTGAAAATTGCTAAATATGCTTTTATTTCCTGATTGGTATTTGGTGATGTGCAAGAACAGTGAGAAAGTCTGTTTTGTATATGCTGACTCTAGCCCAGATATTTGGCTTACTCCTTTTCAGTTGCAAAGATTAATATGATAAATTGATTTTAGAACTAGCTGCTACTTAATTTAGGTAATCCCCATCTCTCACTTTGGATAAAGTCAGTGTTCATGAGCCCATCTTCAAAAAAGCATTTGGGAAAACATGGAATTCAAAGGGGAGTAGCTGCTGAGAGCCAGCTGTTCTCAGGGAAGAGATGTCATTAATTTTAAGCTGTCATATATATATATATATATATATATATATATATATATATGAGGGAACTGTATCCTCATGTTGACAGAAAGCAATCCATTGTTTAATATGGCTGCAATCCAGCTGCAATAAAGATTCTTATTTAGCACACTGCACTGAATCTCTAGACTTCTGCTGAGTTTGAATCGTGCAGCCAGCTTAAGCTCCGTAAATTTAGGGATAGGAAATTTAAGATGAGCTCTGGTCTGGGGAACTTAATAGCAGCAAAGAGGAAGATATTGCTCACTAAAAAGAATACTGGTGCTCAGTTCAAGATTGCCAAAAAGCACCTAGATGACTTTCAGACTTTGGGTGGAATGTTCTATGAATAGATGAATCAAAAATAGAAATTTGGGGGTTACATGGCTATTGTTCTACCTTATAAAAACCAAACACTATTGCATAATAAGAAGCCCATAAAAACTGTTAAGAATGTAACGTCACGGTTTGGGAATGGTTTAGCTGCACTAGGACCTGAACAAGTAGCCATTATTGGTGAAAGAAAGGATTCTGCTTTCTTTCAGAAAATTCTACATGAGAGTATTAGACCATCAGTTAAAGTTGAACTATTTTTTTTTTTTATTTTTAATTTGATTTATATGCCGCCCTTCTCCGGAGACTCAGGGCGGCTTACAATGCGTTAAGCAATAGCCTTCATACTTTTGTATATTTATACAAAGTCAGCTTATTGCCCCCACAAACTGGGTCCTCAATTTACCCACCTTAGAAAGGATGGAAGGCTGAGTCGACCTTGAGCCTGGCTAGGATTGAACTCAGAGAAATTACAGGCAGCTGGTGTTAATTGCTGCCTTTAGTAGGAGGCATTAGCCCCCTACGCTACACAGGCTCCTCTATACATGGGCCATGATTCTAAACATACAAATGTCTGTAAGGGAATATACAAAGAACAGAGAATTGACTTAGCCAATTCAAAGAACCATAAAAAGGTGGCAAGCCTGAACTAAGTAGTTCATGAAAGGAAATGTTAAATGGTATGAATTTGTAGCAGTTTGTTACCGAGGGCTGCGCCAAAATTCTTAAGTTGTGATGTGAAGGACTAAACATCTTTTATAGAAAGAATCTGGTTGAGGTTATTACTCATGGTACAGATTTAAAGGGCCAGTTATTTCCTACATAGTAGCACACTGCTCATTGGATGATTTTGTTCATAGAATGAATACATGTATCAAGCACACAAAACTTTGACTTCTCTGTTCAGACTCCTTTTAAATATCACAGAAACCCGCATGGTAATATTGACAAGAAAAGATATGCAGAAGTTTAGAATACTTGAAAAGGAAGGAATACTTTTTCTCAGAATTGCATATTCAGGACTTCATTCCATTAAAAAGTGAGCTAAAAAAAGGAAACCGACCTGTCCAGTTGGAAAGTATTAGGCAAAAATGAAAGGCAGTCCTTGAGTTATGACCACAACCAAGTTGAAAACTTCTGTGGCTAAGTGAGATGGCAAGTGACTTTTATCCTATTTTACGGTCTTTCTTGCTATAAGAAAGTTAAGTGAATCACTGCCGTTGTTAACCTAGTAACACAATTCTTAAATGAATCTGGCTTCCCCATTGACTTTGCTTGTCAGAAGGTCAAAAATGGTGATCACGTGATCCTGGAACATTGCAAATGCCACAAATATGAGTCAGTTGCCAAGTGTCTGAATTTTGATCACATGACCATACGGATGCCGAGTAATGGTCATAAGATGCTTGAGTAGAGTAGGGTTGAGGACACAAAAAATAATTTCTCTAAAACCATCAAGAAACTGGTTTTAAAATTTGTGTAATATAAATAAGTATCTGAGAGGATCCTGTGGCATAGTGCATATATAAGAAGCAAAACTGTCAAAAGTTTTTTTTTCTTTTGACATATCCAAGTGAATACTGGATTGTTGAAGTTGAAACTGCTAGGATTCCACCCCCAGCTACAGGAAGGTATTTTTTCTTTTACTTTCATGGGACACAGGCAAAAACTATGTAGAATGTCTCTGTTCGGTTAGATTAGTATTACTTAACTAACTAGTATGTATGTATGTATGTATGTATGTATTTATGTATGTATGTATTTATTTATTTATTTATTTATTTATTGGTTTGATTTATATGTCGCCCTTCTCCGGAGACTCAGGGCGCCTTACAATGCATTAAGCAATAGCCTTCATACTTTTGTTTATACCTGCTTAGTAGGGCTTTTGGCCCCTCCTAAGCGGTGTTCTTTTTTTTATACAAAGTCAGCTTATTGCCCCCACAATCCAGGTCCTCATTTTACTTTCTTCGGAAGGATGGAAGGCTGAGTCAACCTTGAGCCTGGTAAGATTTGAAGTCGCAGTAATTGCAGGCAGCTGGCAGCTAAGTGCTATTTAACAGCACTTTAGTCTGCTGCGCCACCAGGGCTCTTCTAAGTATTAGATGTTGTGTTGATTTAAAACAAATGTGACTCTTGATTGCACTGCTTGGGACTCCTTTGGAAAGCCAACCTATCTATCTACCTGCACAAACAACATTATCAGCAATTGATGAAAGCTAGGCCATTACCTCCAGAGAGTCACCAGATATTACTAAAGCACAATCATGTTTCCTTCTGAATGCATTTAATTCCAAATGAGCTTCTCCACGGCTGGTTACCTAAATAATAATAATAAAAAAAAGTAAAACAGAGTTAGGACAACTTTTAAATAGATGTATGTAGATACATACATTGTTATGAGAATAGAATTTCAATCTAATACAGTAGAAGCTGTAGAAAGTGGAAGGAAATGTATTGATTTAAATACAAATTCATTAAGAAACAACAAGCTTTGCAGCATCGAAGTTATATTACACTGAGAAGCTTACATTTTCTCCCTCTTGATTTCATGTACATTACACATTTACAAAAGGTTTTAAATTAGAGTTCTTCAAAAAGAAAGAATGTAATATGGACCAGGAGCTTGAAAATTTTGATTATCTCTCCTGCCTCAAAAAAACGTTCTGACAATGATCCATCCAGAAATCAAGCCCTCAGGAATTGAAGAAAGATGCATTTGGGGAAAAGACAAGTGTGTGAAAGGCAAGCACAGAAGCACAACATCTCATGCTGGAATAATTTCAAGCCTCATGCCGCTAAAATTATATTCTCAATTTCATCATTTCAAATCCCTCTAACACTGAAATATACACGAAATAAATATTTTATATTAACAACATATTATTTAAAGAGTGAATAAATCTATTGGATATTTAATAGCCTTCTTTTTTTTCCACAATAAAAAAAATGCCCAAAACATGTTTTCAAAAACTTGGTTGAATGAACCCGGTGTGTGTATGTGTGTGTGTGTGTGTGTTTATAGGATCATAAAAAAGGGGGATTTTGAACTTTAAGTGCTGCTTAAAACCTCTCCTTTAGATGCTTAATCCAGATATTAATCCAGATAAATATCTGCAACTCATTATTATGTAAACTCCTACTGAGTTTAGCCTTGATTTTTCATATCCCCAACCAACATGAGCAGGACAACCCATGTCAGAAGATGCTACAGAATAGTGCATGCATAGCATGCACTCTTCCTTTGTACTCCACATGCACGTCCCTTGTGTTATTATCTGCACAACTGTGTTACACATGCTGTATACTATAGTCTTCAATTTATGACTATTCATTCAGTGACTATTTGAAATTATGATTGTGCTAAAACAGCGGTTCTCAATCTGGGGGTCGCGACCACTTTGGGGGTCGAACGGCCATTTCACAGGGGTCGCCAAAGCCCTCTCTCACCCCCCCACGCCTTCACTCACCCTCACCCTCTGCCTCTGTTGGATCGCTGTTCGCCGGTCGCTTACCCCGCCCACTCCCAATCTATTGCTGCCTCCTGAGTCCCAGCTGATGGCTAGAGGAAAAAAACTGTTTAAATTCTTGCCGTCCTGCTTCAAAGGGCCGCCCTACAGCTGATCAGTGTTAAAAGAAAACAAATGAGTAGACCGGTGCCTGCAAAAATAGAAAAAACAGCCCCTTTCAGCTTCAGCATAGGTTAATTACCATAAATTGATTTGATCAGTCTCCCTACTCTCAACTGATTTGCTCTCAGCTGTTTTGCACAGGGCTCTGTTGCTAGCTAGCTGCAAAGAGGTAAATTGCTGGAGCAGGTTTTTCCCCCCTAGCTATGCTGAAAAAATGAAATTGAAAGTAAAGCAGGGTCTTTGCTGCAACGTGACAAAATGAAGCAGAGAGAGATTTCTTTTTCTTTTTCCTCACCAAAAAAGGTAGGTGCAAAACTGCAAACAATGGGAAATTTAGGACAAAAGAGGTGGTTCAAGATTTTAAAACACAAAAGAAAAAAAGCTGTATTTAACTAGGAAATTGTAATAATTGAGATACTATTAATTGTATATTGTGTTGAAAGCAGAAATGGTAAAGTTGTGGTTTGGAGGAATATATGGGGGAAATTATTTGGTTTATTATTATTGGTAAATATAATTCATTGATTTGTAAGAAATTGGATTGCATGGAAATAATTGGAATATTCATGTTCATATTGATATGAATATGAACATATTATTTTGTATATATTAATATACAAAAAAGATAGTTATATAACTAATTGATTTATATTAAAATGTTGAAGTTGTATTAAACAACTGTATTACATAATTAACCAATGTGAGGATAGATATAAAAATAGATGACAATGCGAAGGGGTATAATATAGAATAGAAGGGAAAAATTAAATTTGATTGAGATTAGAGATGAGGATGAAGGGTAATATTGGTTTTTTAAAAAAATAGATGAGGAATAGATATGGCAAAAAGGAAATATAGAAATTGTAAATTTAATTGAAATGACTAAACATTGTTTAAATTTATGAACTGGCCAAATACTCTGTTCAAAGAAAATATATTGTATGTTTGTATGTGTGTTTCTAATTATTGCTATTTATTCGTATTTGTTCTCTTTTATTCTTTAAAGTTTAACAATTCATTCCGTATCTTAATATCTTTATATTTGTTTGGGGTTGATTTTCTTCCCTTTCATCTCTTTTATTGTACAGCAATTTTTCTCCTCAAACCTACCACCTCTCTCTTTTCTTTCCTTCTTACTTTCTCTTCCCCCACTTCTTCTCCTCCCTACTTCCTCTTCCTTTCTCCTTCTCCTTTTCTCTTCCTCCCTCTCTTACTCTCACTCCTACTCTAATTTCCCTTTCCTTCCTTCATCCCTCTCTATTGCTGTATCCTTTTATGCATATGGACTACTCAGAGGGCTGAAAAAGTTATTTTTGACTGGTCCTTGCACTTTTGACCAGTCCTCGAACTTACGACTGTCCTCACATTTTACGTTTTTGCCCTATCTTATCACCATGGTGAAAAGAAGCAGTTATGAAATGAGTGACATGGTTGTTAAGAATGCTGCACTGGCATACATGTGAGGATGGTCATAAGTGTGAGGACCAGTCAAAAGTGCGAGGACCTGTCAGAAATTATTTTTTTCAGCCCTCTGAGTAGTCCCTATACACATAGCATGGCGACCCAGTCACATGACCTCCAAGACACGCCCACAAAATAAGACACGCCCACAGAACTGGTAGTAAAATATTACAGTTATGAAGTAGCAACGAAAATAATTTTATGGTTGGGGGTCACCACAACATGAGAAATTGTATTAAAGGGTCGCGGCATTAGGAAGGTTGAGAACCACTGTGCTAAAAGAATGCACTTATGGCCCATGCCCAGAATTATGTTTGTTGCAGTGCCTTGTGGTCACATGAGCAAAATTTGGGTGTTTGACAATTAAGGTTGTACTCATTTAATTCTTGGATTATATATAACAAATTTTCAGGAAACCAACACATCTTTCAGTTCTAGGAAAGAAGACAACAGGAGCCAAGAATGATTGGAGAAATATATCAGCAGTTCTACTTACGGGTCTGAAAATATGAATATCTTGTGTCCTAGACACTAAATGGGAACTTTTTGCAATACAAGTCGCAGTCTCCAATTTATCTCCTGTTAGCATCCATATCTATGAGATAATTTTAGAATTTAACTTGTTAATTCTAAAATGTTAATTCTTTATTATATTAAAAACCGTGCACATATCTTTCTCAAATTAACTTAAGGGGAAAAAAGGAAAGATTCAAACTATTACTTTGGCTTTGTTTTGCATCAAATAGATGCAGAGTCCAGCTGTAGGGGTCTACAGAAACAAAAGCAACCAGCATTTAAACTCATTCTATCTATTCAAATGTGATAGCTCCTTAGGTCATCTATTAACTGGACAGATACAGTGAAAAGGAGCAAAATATATTTCACTCTTTCCTTCCCACAAATATTTGTTTCCATATTAGTTTCTTGCAAGATTTCCAATTAGTTTCTTGCAAGATTTTATGCTCTGAATCCTGTTATAAATCATAGTAATTCATATTGCTCTATTATTCATGGCAAGCATTCAAATATCTAAAATATATATTATCTAATTAAATCCTGAAATAACTAAGTTATAAATTAATATAACTAAGTTATAAATTAATATAACTAAGTTATAAATTAATATTATTGTCCCAATAGGTAGCTTTTTATAAACAAACAAATTCATATGGCTGCCAATCTACCTAAGGAACTCTAGATAGTGAATAGAGATTAAAATGTCCTCCAAAATGTATAAATCCATTAAAGGAAAAGTAAGACAAGACCTGTAAACCCCCCCCCCCCAAAACTTAAAGCCTTGGAAGGCAAATCCTAATGTGTTTAATAATGTGATCTGCTCCATCGCAACTTCTGTGCATATGAAATACTAGAAGTATTCAGTTATATAACATTAGCAGAATGTAAATAGATACATATGTGGATATATTCATGAAAAAATTCATATGGTAACTTATATATTGTTGTATATGGCTAGTAATTATATTGTTGTATAGTTACTATAATACAAAAATTAAAATGAATTTTCTGTACTTCCTTTACTTTTTTGCATAAGACAAAATAATTGTCTGTAGTTAATATATTTAAATGTATTCTACAAAAAAATAACTTTGCCTTCTCTCTGTTGTGCTCTCCCTCTCTGTGTTCCTTTTACCTATAGGTGTTGGACCAACAGTAATACATTCCTAGTTGCTTATATTTCTCATATGAAACAGATTGAATTCTTAGTTAGAGCAACAGATCTCCAGTAAGAGAACAAAAAATGTATATAAACAAACTGAAGAACAAAAAAAAATTATTAGTACCTTTATTCCAGCATTCCGTAGCATCTCTAATGTTGGCCTAACATCAGCCTGTAATTGATCTTCAACTCCAGTGAGACACAATAATTCCATTTCTCTTTCTAGACTCTCTACAACTGCAGCCACCTTGAGCATTCTGTCATGTATACTTAATTTTGCTTGGTTATATCGACTCTAAGACAAAACAAAATGTAATTTGTAGCCTCAAGTAGATAAGAAAGATTTTTATATTATCCAAAATGCAAGCCCTAGAGTGTTATTTGATTCACAGATTCACTTTAGAATCTGAAATTCAGATTTCACCTATGATGTGCATGCAGAAGTAAATGAATATAAGTAATACCAATGACAGAAAGAAATGTAAATAACCAAATATTTTATATCTGTAAAATTCAATCTTAAATTGGTCTGATCACATGATGTCATAGTTTATGAATGCATTGATCAGTAAAAGAATTGCCTGTTCTACTAATCGAAGATTACCTGCATTGTTGTTCAAAAAATCTGGGGTAAGAAGAATTATATTCCTTGACAATATAAATATTAATATATATAAATACATTATTGACTCCCAATTGGAATTGTATCAATTTGTTTGTAAACAGAATGAAATTCAATGTAGGGAAATGTAGGCAAAGAACCCCCAAATGCACAGGTAGGAGACTACATTATCATCAACATGGCAGATAGCTATTTCCTTCCACCCACTTAAATGGAAACTCTTACGAACACAGTAATAGAAGATTAAACAATTCAGATAAAGCAGAGGAAAGTGAGGAAAAGCAAAAAAATAAAGCTGTAGAAATCAAGCCAATGATGAAGTCAATTGAGGTGGAGCTCACCTATCAATTGTCTACAGTAAAATTACATATCTGAAGTAAATAGAGGTTATTTTGCCATTACTGGAGCTCAGTGTAATATTTGTCTTTCAACTTTTTTTTTACCTCAAAATCCTGATATTGTTCTTCTGTTAAGGATTTTTTGGCAACAACCAAAGTGCGCAGACCTTCTCTTGCCATGTTACCACACTAAAATTGCAAATAATTAAAGAATAGTTATGAATCATGCTGCAATGTATTGATACAAAAAGACAAAAGACTATGAGGCCAATTTACCTTAAGTTATACATTTATCCACAACAATACTTTTATTCTTGAGACATCAAGTCAGCTACATATTGTCAAAAGTAAGATTATTTATACTGCCCCAGCAACTCTCCTATTGTGGGAGTTCATTCCATACTGTCAGAGAAAGGCAGTATCACAATAGAACTGATAACTGACAGGATAAAGGAAACCTTGAAACTCCTGCCCAAAAGAGGCAGCCAAGCATATTATGTTTGGTGGGCAAAAGAAAAAGGTACAGGAGGGTTTAAATATTGATTCTTCAAAAAGAAGAATCAATAGCAAAGAATCAAGAGCAAAGGACTTGCTCTTGAACCAAGCAGTTGCTAGAATTCTTTCATTAATTTATCTCAATTAACAACTTATTATGTAAAGTTTTTAACTTCTGTGAGCTTGTGTAATCAGTTCCAATCCTCCCTGTTGGTTGAAGCCTGACACCTCCTGATATTTGAATCAACAGTTTTGCCTTCTATGTTTCTTTGACCCTTTGTCATCTCTATCCCAGATTAAGGAACCAATGCCATGTAGATAATGACTACTTTTACTTTTACTGTAACACCTATAGTAACAGAACCTTGGAAGTCTGAATGTGCTCCCCTCCCTTTATCTTTGTATGAACTAGAAAGGGGTCTCCCGAGACATTTACTCAAACTAGTTTCTTGAAATGGGCTCAAACCTCATGTGTCTAATCATGGGCTTTGGTAGTAGTTCTTTGTCCTGTCATTCAAGGCCATTCCCTATGCCCTCTGTATCCTTTAAGTGGAAATTAAATTAGCTCTGGTTATTTTGGAGGGCTAATTCAAAAAGTAGGGCTGAGGGATTCTTTTATCCCATGGTCACTTGGCCTCTGAAGTGCCTGTGCTGGTTTTTGTCCATGATTTTTAATAATACAGGAAATTACCTAGGGAAGTTACGTGGAGATTTGGGCTGTATTACAGATGACAAGTAGATTTTTCTTGTCTCTATCCATCTATCATTTGGAAATGATGTAGGCAAACTAACTGAGGCTTAAAATAGTTGGAGTTGAATGTATACTTGGTGGAAAAACAGTTGTCTGGTTATAAATTTGTGGGGGCAATAAGCTGACTTTGTATAAATATATACAAAAGTATGAAGGCTATTGCTTAACACATTGTAAGCCGCCCTGAGTCTCCGGAGAAGGGCGGCATATAAATCAAAATTAAAAAAAAATAAAATAAAAATAAAAATAAATTTGCAATCTGTCTGAGGAATGGCTACATTCTCCCTGCACTATCAAAAGCATATGGAAATCTGTATCATCTTTTGGAACACAGGTGACTTCTCTGGCTAGAAGTACCTTTGATAAGCTTTGGCTGGTTTCTGAAATAAGATCTAGCAGAGAAAACCAGATAAACTACAGTCTAGAATACAGTAAGGTTCTCTAAATGTATCTTTAAAGTCCAAACATGTCAGCATAAAATTCTATGCCAATATACTTGTAGGGTTTGGACAAATTCAACTCAATTATGGAGATATTTGGATCCAAGTTACATGAGGAAAAACGTTTTCTTACTTAAACTTCTCAGTGTCCTACATTAAGCTGCAGAAAGCTTAGTTAGGCATACTCCTCAGATCAATAAGGCCATAAGATATAAAGTCATTTTATTGATGCCCTAATGACTAGAATTTCTTCTGCTAAAAAATTTACCATGCTCTTTGAACCATGGGTTTTAAATAGTTTCAAATTATTATTTTCATTTCATCAATTTTGCTCTTATTCCAATTTTTATTTTCCTATTTTCTTTTAAATATCATTGTTTTGTTCATTAACTTTTTAAATTAAATTACAACATGTAGACTATGTCCTAGGTGCAGGATAGAAATACCTTAAGATTATTTATGAAACACATCTATGAATAAAAAACTAACCCTCATGGAATTTAATAGGTGGGCTCTATTAAATGAATTAAGATGTTTCTGATGTTCACTTTCTCTTTTTTTTGGATCCTTTACTCTTCCTTGAGCAAATAAGAAGTGGGGTTCCTTATTAAGTTTTAGAAATTAATCACTTTCTTTGAATGCAATATTTCACATAAATGCACTGAGAAAATACAGGGAACATAGCTTAGAGCATATATTCTTTTTCTCCTTGATTCTCTGACTGATTTATTGGATTACATGATTTCCAAAGTCCCTATTCTATCACCATCTGACTTAGACTACATGTTCCCTTTATTTTTTAAATACGGTTTCAAAATTATTTTTTTGGGCTATGTTGTACATTTATCAAAGAAAATGTCTACACTACATCATTAAAGTAGTTGGAATAAGCTTATTTTTCCTCTATTAAAAAGTAAAATTAAAAAGATCATTTTTTAAAAAGCAAACTTCTGTCATTCTAATGCAAAATGTATATCGATTTGACCTCATAATGCTAAATAAATTAAGCAAGTATTTTACAATTAATTGTACATCATTATCACAGAAAGTAATTTTTATGACACTTTATTAGGTCTTCAGGGAATTTAATTTATTCATGACCCTGATTAAATCAAACTGCCTGAAGCGACTATTGATTTATATTGCCAATACCATTATGAACATGCATTGTGTGATTATCACATTACCATATTATCTGTATGTAAGGTCAAATAAAGACAACTGCTAGCGTCCAGTACAGCAATATAGTATAATGCATTTATTTTGTAAAAACATGCTTTCATAAATAATTTAAATATATTTTCAGTTATATTTCTGCTGTCCAGGATAAAAGCAAAGCCAGCAAAACAGATTGAGCATATATGGGATCATGTTTATGATGGTTTTTTAGATTTAAAGTAAAATCCTTGCTTGCTAATAGATACTGCATTCAGAAAAAAAACATTTACATTACTCATTAAATTAGTTATATCTTTTGTCTCCTTTTCAATTATTAGATGAACCTTTAGATAAAAATTTCCCCAATTCATTATTCATTTGTTTTTGTTTTATATTTGATGTAGGCAAATTAGATGGTACTGGATTAGAAAAGATTATTACTCAGTTTCTATTATTAAATTCCGTTATACATTTTAATAGTAAAGTAAAACACTTGCTTTTTCCAAAATTGAAGCAATTGTTAGCAATATTTCTTACCTCCTCTTCTAGCCAATCATTATACTGAACAATGGAGGACATTGCAACATCTGCACCTTTCATATAAAACATGATTTCACCTGTAGATTCATCCTAAAAATAAGCACAGCAATAACATAAGGATAAAAGAAACAACTGCTGACCTAAAACAACATGTACAATATTTATTCCTTTCATTCATCTAGATATTCATCTAGAATATAGAATCTGTAAAAGTTAGGAAATGAGTCAATTCATACTATGAAAATTGATGAAAACAAAATCTACTCTTAAAATATTTTAGAGGACATTTTTGTTTTCTTCCGGTCCTTATATTATAAATATGTACAAAATCGGATATTTTCACCAGGATTCCAATGAGAAAAGAAAATATTAACAATACATACCCTCACTATGATTCCCATTCGCTTGCTCTCAGATGTGAAAGGGAAAATTTGCAGAATATAGTATGTCAGAATCTGTCCACTGGGGGTTTTCAGTTGCATTGAAGTCAAATCCCTGTTCACCAAAGTAAGACCAACACTTTCTGTCCACTGAACCAAAGCTACCTAGATAAAAATACAATAGTGATTACGGTCAATCGTACTCTGTGTAAATCAAAATGAACACAATAAAATTCAGTGCAGAAAAAAAATCAACAAATACAAAGGAATACAATATACAAATGGTGATAGATTCAGTACAACCAATAACTATTGCATTTTGTATAGCTGTTTTGTATGATTCCCAATTTGGATTGAATAGAAGCAACTAGACAAAGTACATTTTGTCAACTGATGTATAACAGCAAAATTTTTTTAACCCTGATGTGAGAGACAATATATTGCTTTCATCACCAGTGACCATTTTATATAATTATAAAATTCAATCCTTATTTTTATTCCCCTTTTTGTCTCCTTTTGTTTCTTTTTTTATTAATTGTTTATTCTCTTTCTTTAATCTATTTTAATCATTGTAGTTTTCTTATTGAATTATCACAGATGTATTATTTGTTTGTTACATTTCACTAACACTCTAGGTTAGGGATGCCCAACCTTGTTAACTTTTAGACTTGTGGACTTCAACTCCCAGAATTCCCCAGGCAGCATGTTGAACTCCACAAAAGTCTTAAAGTTGCCAAGGTTGGACACCTCTGCTCTAGGTCGAATCTTCAATTTTGTAGCCTCTCATTTTTTGAAATAGCTTACTACTCAAAATCAAATTCGCTCCCACACTGTTAAATGTTTCAGGAAAGCCATTAAAACAAGGCTTTTTAAGAAAGCCCTAGGAGGAGATCCAGTAAAAGTTACTGGGCTGTGGTTGGACGCTTTGTTCTCATAACCTTAATTTCTGTTTTAGTAACTTTTGTATTGCCATTTTGATTACTGTTTCTCATTTTATTATACTTTTTGGTATTTTAATCCTTTTATTATAAGAAGAAAATGTAAGCTCTTCAAAGTCCTGTTGCAATGGAACAGCACATAAACCTCAGCAAACAAATAATTAACTAGGGGGAAAAAAACCAATAACCATTAGTAGTCTTATCATTGCAAAATTTGTATAATTCCCTTTTAAAGAAGTTCAAACTGGCAGACTTCACTAAGTAAGGATATAAGAATATATCCTACAATTTAATTTTGTTAAAAATAAAGAATTTGCAACTGCCTTTTTTCCAAAGCATTTCTCCAGCATTTAGCTTCATTCAAATTCTAATAACGTAAAAATGAAAACATTATTTTTGCCATACTTTGTATAATTTTGTCATTTCAATCCTTACCACTGATATTTTTTCCTAACCTAGCATACCTCACATACTGGCTGTGAAGGTGCTCTGATATTAGATTTCTTCCTCTATGTTCAAAATAGAACAGTAAAATCTGATAAATTCTCTGGTCTGAGACAATATTTGAGGACCTATAGTACTTAAACTACTACTAGCATGTACTAGCTATGTATTACTAGCTATGTATGTACTAGAATGAGAAAATTTTTCAGAAATATATTGCTCAAGTCTGCCAACATATTGTCTATCTGACTGCATATCTAGCATAGAACAGCATTTTGGTTCAGATGAATTAAAACTGAAAATGCAAATCAGGGGTGGGTTCTAAAATTTTTTACTACTGGTTCTGTGGCCGTGGCTTATTTTGTGGGCGTGGCTTGATGGTCATGTGACAATTCTTTAGGATTTAGCAGAGGTACTGGTCTATCAGGCTTTTAACTGCTTTGCAGAGCTGTACCGGTCTACCCGTTTATTTTTGCAGGCACCGGTCTACTCATGTATTTTTGCAGGCACTGGTCTACCCATTTATTTTTACAGGCACTGGTCTACTTATTTGTTTTTGGAGGCACCGGTCTACCACCAAATTGCCTTTTACCACTGATCAGTTGTAGGGTGGCCCTTTGAAGCCCTGTGGCAAGAGTTTAAACAGTTTTTTTCCTTATAGCCCATCAGCTGGGACTCAGGAGGCAACAATAGATTGGGGGTGGGGCCAAATAAAAAGTAAGAATAACGCGGGGGATGGGGGGGTGCAGAACCAGTTCAGTGATGTCATATCATCACCGCTACTGGCTCGGCGGAACTGGGCAGAACTGGGCGAAACCCACCAATGATGCAAATGCGCATATTAATTTGATCTGAATAAAAAGTTCAAGGCAGATAAAATTAAATAATAAAAACCTTATTGTAATTGAAAAGCTTTTAGATATTAAGTAAAATATATTCTTTCTATCTATCTATCTATCTATCTATCTATCTATCTATCTATCTATCTATCATCTATCTATCTATCTATCTATCTATCTATCTATCTATCTATCTATCTATCTATCTATCTATCATCTATCTAATTTCTATGCCGCCTGTCTCCACTACAAGGAGGCTCTAGACTATTACAAATAGTACTTGAGTTATGACCCTAATTGAGATTGGATTTCCATTGCTAAGTGAAATGGTTAAGTAAAACATCACATGACCATGCCACTTAGTGACAGCACTCCCAGCAGTCCAGATTGTAATCATTAGACCAGGATGATGCAGTCCTTCATGCATTTCTTGCCTTTGCAAGCTACCTGCTTCAACTCCCCTTACCTACCTATCTCCTTCATCATCACTGTCCTTTTGGCCACCCTGCACATCACTGTCTACCCCTGCTGCCTCTGCCACTGCTACTTCCAGCTGCTTCACTGTGTTCTTCCTCCAGCTGCTGAATGGAATCCAAGCAATGGGTGAGGGCCCTAGGATGCAAGCACAGCAGAGACTTGTCTATTAAATAGCGCTTGCTGGGCAGGATGGAAGCAGCAGGACGGAGCCAATGAAGGTGGAAGGACTATGGTGTGGATGGAGGAGCCCCATCTTCCATCACTGGGGTAAGGAGTGATAGCATACAGACTATGGAGAGTGCAGTGGGACAGGCCAGCGAGTGTGGCACAGTATTGCCAGGTGAGACAGGAGAGGTAATGGCAGTGCTCTAGGAAGAGGGTTACCAGGAGGCACAAATGGGGGAGTTGCCCACAGCTTTCATCATACTGGAAACTGCTGGTCCTCCACAAGGCTTTGCAGGAGGAAGGCAGGAGGAAGGCTGGGCCAGCCAAGCAGAGGGCCTGAGAGTAAATTCCATCAGTGCTGGGCTTGCCTTTACTTCTCACTGAAGCCTGCAGGGCACTTCCAACATGAGCTGCAGAGCATGTACTGTGCTTCTGAGAAGTCCTCAACTCTCCATTTTATCCAGTTTCATGGCCCTTGAACAGCACTTTCCACACAGCTATTGTCTTTGCCTGAGGAGTCACTGCTGCCTTTCTGGTCTGTCCCACAGTTTATGGGTAATTGCTCCTTACACTTGATGGGGCTTATTTCCTGCACTGCTATTCTTTTGCTCATGTGACTGTGGAATGCTGCAACTGGTAATGACTGGTAATAATACAGGTAAGTTGCCTGTAAGTGACAAAATTTTGGTCACATGACTGCAAGAGGATGCTGCAGTGGCAGGAATTTTGAGGACCACTTGTAACTACTATTCATGAAGCATTGGCGTAACTTCAAAAAGTCACTGAACAAATAATCATGACCTGAGGACTACCTGTAGTAATATACCTGCACTAAAATGTTTCAAGCCATATAATTTTAATAGAAAGAAAAATAATAATTTAGGCTTCTTATTTCTGAATGCAAAATAAACTCATATTATTAAGTACAATAAAAATATAGAGGCGGAAAAACCATTTTTGTATTCCGCAAGCAAATAATATAAAATCACGAAGATCCTTAAGTAAAGCAATTCATTATAAGTCGCAATTCACAAAGGCCTTGATTCAAAATTAAAATCATCAGCAAACTGCAGGGAATAGAGAAATGAAATACATTCACACAACAACACTGGATTACAGCTTTTTATAAAACTCACAATGTAGATATCTGGTGAGTATATACCTACATAGGTACAGCAGATATTATCTAAAGACATAGAAAAAAGCATCTATAAAATGGCTCATCTAGAAAGACTAGAAAGAATTTTTGAACTAGTTTCCTTCAAGAATAGTCAGTAAGTATGTATCTGGATTGGAAAATACTAGTAACAGCAGCAGCTGCAGAGGGAAGTTTAAAAAGGCAAGATGGTGGAAGTAGCATTGGAATTCAAGCCCCCCCTCCTCTTTTTGCCTGTGCATGCATACACTGGGTTTGTATTGCAACACTGCATCTGCTATATTGTTTTTGATTTTTCCCCTCATAGACACCTGTGATAAATAAAAAAAGAAATAATCCATTATTGAGTAATTTGTGTGGCCAGATTAATGTGAGCACCTAAGAAATAAAAATGAATCTAAAATAAAAGAGATTGGAAGACCTCATATGCAGTTCTGTGAAAGGTGTCTGCCCCTTTCAGTTTTTCTGAATTTTTATGTATCCTTACCACTGTCATGAAAGTTTCATAAGATCCTATTGGTACAATAAATGAAATTTGAGCGAGGAAAAAATTGACATCAATGCTTGGTGCTTATTTAATTTACGTCATAAACAAAATCATCCCTCATGCAAAGATGGACAGTAGCTGTGAGAGATAAACTCTTTGTCATCTGAAGCTAAAATGCAAATAGATCATTCAGCAAGAAAAACAAGTCTACAAGTAAATGATTACAGTATTTTGCAACAGCCAAGCCAATATTCCAGACATGTCTAGACCAGAACAAAAATTGTGGAAGGGTCTAAAAAGAGCTGTCTGTGCTAGAAAACCTTCAGAAGTTATTGAATTAAAATTGAATTCCCCCATTACATGGAGGAATAGACCAAATTTCCATACAATGAGAGTCCGATCAATAGCAACAGGAAAATGTCTGATTGCAAATACTGACCCCCGGAGGGTCAGTAATAATTTTGGCCTATTTGTGCTGGCAAAAGAGGCCTACTATCAATTCCATCAGCCAAGGAATTTCTGCTGGTGAGATCCAGAAGAGCCTTTTGTGCCATGGTCCCTGAATTTTGGAATATCTTGCTGCAGAACATCTGTCCCCCCCCCTCTCTTTCAGCCTTCAGGAAAAACCTTAAAACTTGGCTTGTTGACTAGGATTGGGTTCTGAATGAGAAGCTACTGGCACATTGATAGAGAAGGCACCCTCCCACACTCCTTTGCTTCAAAGTTTTTTATTTTAGTTTTAATTTTTTGCAATTTTAATCTGTTTTTATATTTAAAATTATCTGGGTATTTGTATATTTTTTATTACATTGTAAGCCAGGTATGTCAAACTTAAGGTCCAGGGGCTGGATTCAGCCCTCAGGAAACTTAGATCTGGCCCATGGGGCACTCTGAAAACAGCGAAGGCTCAGCCTGAGGTGCTTCTGCTAGAGAAAAAAGGCTCCCAGGCTCTGTTTTTGGCTGTCACAGCCTCCTGCAACACTCTACACTCTGTTTATACTCTGTGAAAACAGAGCTCGGGCAGCCCTCCCAAACTCCATTTTCACTGGCAGAGGGTTGCAGGAAGCTGTGGCAGCCAAAAATGGAGCTCAGGACCCTGTTTTCACTGGCAAAATACTCAGGCCACCACAGACCCAAAACAGGAGTGACGTCAAGCTGCCCCCCCCACCCCCGAGGTCAACAGAACCCTGATGCGGCCCGCAATGAAATCGAGTGTGATACCCCTGCTGTAAGACATTCAGAGTTGCCTTGATCAAGAGATGGGAGGCAAATAAATATAATAAGCCTGGCATATTGCTATTTGAATGAATCTGGGTATGAAATAAATGAATCAATTTATGGTGTTATTGTTTACTCAAATCCCTTTTTAAACCAATAATGTATTAAGTTCTGATAACATTCATGCAAAATCGGAAAGGAGGCAAATGCTTTTTCACAGAATTGCATTAATATAGTATCTCTAAACTACAATTTTGTTAAAAGATTGTATCGGAGGAAGACAGCGGAATAAATATAGTTTAAAATGTCATTTTTGATTCCACAAGAGCAATGCTTTCTAAAGTTTAAGAAGCCTACTATATTAGTTGCAAATGATCCAATACTCCAAAGGTTAATTTTCAATTTTCACTGTGAAAGGTTACTATTACATTCTGACCTGTAAATTGCATCTTTCCGTTAATACCCTATCATCTCATTTGTGCCCCTTTGCAACAGAGGACTTGAATGTTCTATATTTGGTGACTCACATCTGTTTATTATTTAGTTTATGCTTGGCTTCACATGCTGGTTGAGTTGGCAGTTTATAGCACAACCTCATTTTAGATAGTTATACCTGTGTGCACATAAAAATCAAGTAAGCAAATCACCTGATTTTGAAGTTATTAGATTACTCTAAAATTAAGCACTCAACACTTAACAAAATATATTAAACATATAAAAATACTTAGAGAAAATTGAAAATACATTATGTCTCTGGTTAGATAACCCGACAGTTAGTTGCTCCTTGAAGTAATCAACTCACCTGCCAGCAGAGCAGTTCAGAGATAACTCAGTCAGTTGTATAATAGCCATTACTGGAATCTTCCCAGATGGAAGAGATTAGGAGACAAACATTTTTCAGTGATTAAAAAAGAAATGGCTCCTCAGATAAAGTGGGGATGGAATTGTGACTCCACCCTTTTGCCATCTCTCACCTGCAACTTCTTCTGAGTAGGCTGATAGCACAAAACATATAAATTTGCCTGCTTTGAAAGCAAAGAGAATTCTGAATTTCTTACATGGTTGACTGAGTTTGGCTCCAAATTGGCTATTTCAGGTTCTAACTGGGCTAGTTTTCAGAATCGATAGGCTGGGTTTGAATGTTTCCATAACATCCTACTCCACGTCTAGTTAATTGCACCATGTGAACCATGGCTATATAAACATATAACCTTGCATCTCACATTTTTTTTCCTCTTGCTCGTTAAAACAATGCTCACAGAATCCATTCATGAGCATTAAACAGGACCATAATCTAGTTTATTTTAAATACAGTACCTCTGAATTACCACCAAAACATTTGGAGTGATTCTAGAAGCATCTTTTCCTTTTATGCATTTTTCTAGTTCTCTGATTCAACAAGAGAAGTATTTTTAGGATTTTTTGATTCAATGAGAGAAATATCCCCCCCCCCCATGCTAAACACCATTCTTGCTCTATTCTGGAGGTTTCTCTGAGCCATTAGCATAGGCTAGGGAGGAGAGATGCCACTTTGGAAGCAGATGTATCTCTTCCACTAAATCTAAAGAGACAAATGCTTTAAGTCCTTTGCCTAGTCTAAGACTTGGGACATCGGAATTTTTTTTTGCACAGGGAAGTCACAAGTCTATTGTGACTTGAATCAGTCTTGTTCCACAGACACTAGAGACAAGCACTTCTTCAAGTGCTCACAGCTACCATTTTGAACATTCTAACTATCAAAGCTGGTGTATGTACAGCCTTCAATTACCTTGCCCTTCTCCCCTTGTAGTTGTACTTAGTACTGTACTGTACTTTTAGTACAGTAGTTGTACTTCTAATACAACTAATTATTTAGTTATGAGAGGAAGTATTAGAAAGAAGAGCAAATAAAACATTAACCACTCCTTCCCACTGATATTATCATATGCACCATTCCCACTGCTGTTCCAAAACTAGTATGAGTTTGGATCATAAGTTTAATGCCCCTGTGATTCAAGAAAAGTATAGCATAAATAGTTAAACCATTGTTAAGCCTTTGCCTCAATACATCCTGAAAAAAAAGAGAACACCAATTCACCTTCTGACCACTCTGACCAAAATTGCTCTCCAAAATGGAGTCAATCCTATTCCAAATCTGAACTGATTATTCAATTTACAAGATTAGTTCACATGATAAAATCATCCTGTTTGCATAAAATATTAATATAGTGTTTAAATGTTCCAGTTGTTGAAATTATAGAAGTATAAGTTAGACAATCAATTAATTTCTATAGTTTCTTTAAAATTGAAATTATGGTAATCAATCTTTTATAATAAAGATAGGGTTTTTTTAATGATAAGAATTATCTAGATTTTGTGACTTTTGAACCCATTGCTCTGCCCATTTATATATTTTTACATTGTTTATTTAATCATTTTAGCACCAATTTAACTGAATATACACTACAGACTCAACTCTGCTGATGCTGTTTTCTTTCTTTGCTATGCTATTGAGGGCACTAGGAATAGACAAATGAAACTCGATTTTTTCAGAGAAAATGAAATATTGATCACTTATCATATGAAACAATGAGCCTGGCATAACTAGAACTCATGCTATGAATACAGAATAAGTTACTAATCTGAAGCTACAGTAATTATATGCATTATAATGATGCCCTGGTGTTAACTTTCTTTAAAATGAATTAGGGTGCATTTGAATAGCTAGAGTTATAGATTCTAGGAATGGAAGAATCAGTTCTATTATAAACTGTATCTTGTATCTTTCCTACAGTTTGCTGTGAACTTATCCTGAAAATTGTTATAAATTCTAAGAATATTATTAGATATCACAATATACAAAATTGAAAATATTTTATTATTCAAGGTTGAATGCATAAAACTAGATTGTTAAAAGGTTGTTTATTAACTAAACATATTTTGATAGGTCACTTATAAAGTGAAAAAGAAAACATCAGTTGAGCTGTTTTGCTAAATAAAGCTCCAGGGTACAATATTCACAGCTTTATTCAATAAAATTTCTTTTAAAATAGTAAGTGTGTGATTGGGAAACACTAGCATCATCTGTCAACCAAACTGCAAGAAAGCTAAATAATGAACCATTTACATTATTTTCCTTAGGCTCCAGTAATTTGCAGGCATTGCATCAATATAGCTCTTTTAAAAAAATATGATGAAAACATGTTCTTTTAAATTTAGGTTTTTGTTTTTTTAAAAAAAGCAACTCCTGCAATGAGTTGTAGGCTATTTTGTGCAACTTTGTCTTTTTTAAACAAAATTTGAAAAATCATTAGAAAAATTAAATTTATAAAAACATTTAAAAGACTAATTTTAAAGATTACAAAATGATGCTGATTAGTCCACAACTAAGCAATGTAAATCCTGATTGACTGTTCAGCCAAGATTAACTACAAATGCCTGCCTGAATAGAATGAAGCTATTTTGCTAAATAGTAGAAAACCAGGAGTAAGCGGAGGCAGTGAACAAAAAGCTGGGTTGACTGCATTTTAAATAGTCCAAGTCTTGGTAAAAAGAAAACAAAGTGCTCTTATTAGATATACAATCCAAAATCTATTTGCCTAAAAATCTCAAAGCACAATAAGGAGAAATCAAGGCTTTTCTTTTTTAAATATAATTTTCTTGAAGTTTTTTAAATAAAGATCATAAAACTAATACAAACTAAGCTAGAAAAAAATATAAATAAAAGAAAAATTCAGAAGGTGCAGAAAAAGAACAAAAGGAAAAGAAAAAAAGCTAACAAAGGGAATAATAAAGAAGTGGCTTTCAACCTTCTTCATGCCAAGCATAAGCTAATATGCTATTTCACCCTCTTTTAAAGTTACAAATAAAAAAAATCCTTCTTCCTATACCCTAATTTTTATCTATATGCAATCCAGAAATCATAATCTTTTCTGTCCTGGTTCTGAAAAAAAAATTATCAGAAATACCAAATGTAATCCTTATTTCTTAATTTGATCCTTAATCAAATAGTCCAACTTTATAGTTCTTCTTTTTGCTTTTCATAATCTTAACCTTTAATCATTTCAATCTTTGGCATTCAAGTGGAGTCTTCAATGGTTTCACCAGCCTACATTGTAAATGTAGGATTTCTTGTCCTATCTGTTCCCTGTTCAAATAGTTTTCTTTAAGTAAAGAGGCATCCTCCAAAATTTCTTAGTGCAGCTGTTCCAATGCTAGATCCTTTCCTTGATACGTCTTTTGTATTCCCAGTTTGGTAATACCTATTTTGTTGTCTTCCAACCCTTCAACCACTGTAATATCTTTATGAGGTAAAAGTTTTTCTTTTAAAAATATTCTCATAATTTTCTAAAAAAAAATATCCATTGAAAGCTGTATCCTTTCTGATATTTTAGTTATTATTATTTCAATCCAATAATAAAAAAATCATTAAAATAAGAAATGGTTATAACCAGCTTAACCATTTTAATTCCTTTCTGCCTGGTACTTTAATTGTCTCTGGCATCCATTTGCAACCATCATCAAGGCTCAGTTCCCAATATAGGTTCAGTTCCGTTTCAGTCACTTCCCTCAAGTACATTACTTAATTATAAACTTTCCTCCCTCAAGTCTTATAACAAAGATAATGAAGATTCCAAATCTCTCAGGTTTCCCAATCCACTTAAAACTTTCTTAAATTAAAATTATTCTTTTTTTTTTTGCTTTTTGCCAATTGCATATTATTTTAAATGGTTAAGTCTCTGTTTAAAAGACTTCAAACACAAGTGCCAGTCAAACTCATTTTCTAATCAGATTTGGAAATGTTCCATTTAGCCATTTTATGGGCATACCTTCAAAATGGCAAGCTTAATTTTGCACCTGGTGAGTTTTACCTTCTTTGGATTAAATGACTTTGCCACTGCTGACAGCAAAGATGTCATTTCCCTTGGCTCTCGGTGCTCAAACTCATGGGAGATGGCTCTTTTTAGGATCACTTCAAGAAGAACACTCACTGTCATCTCCTGTTCTCCCCTTTTCTAAAGAACCATCAAATCACTCATCTTTCATTGTATACAGTGATTGTCATCTCTGGTTATTTGTGAGATGTTTTCAGTCAGCCAAGACTTAAACCAGAATCCACAAATCAAGATTTTCCTATATTCTTTCACTTTCCAGATTCAGGAGACTGCACTTCTACTGATTTGCTCTTTTATTTCTTTTTGCCCATTTTATAGTCCAGTTCCCTCAAATCAGTTTTCAGACATCAAGTCAATAAACTATGGCATCTTACAAAAGCCAGTAAAATATAGTAGATTACAAAGAATACAAAACTGTTTATACATCCAAAAATAATGTAAAAATTGGATAAAAGCAATAAATTAAAACACAGGTGTTAAGAGGAATAAATTAGAGTTGTGCAAAAAGCAGAAAAATATGTTTTGGTTTATCTCTAGAACAAACAATGCTGCTCAAAGCTTTGAGTGTTCTGTTTCTGTCAGAACAAACTTGAGACATTTTAAGTGCTCTGGCTATATTTAACAATGGAAACTACGAATCAGCTGCTGGTTTCTTTTTTTTCCCACCCAGGTCCATAATAGTAGCAGGGTGGTAGTCGCTGGATGCTTATCTACCATTCAAATTGTGTAAAATATAGTTAATGAAAAAATTAAAATAAATGTCTGCAAGAAGTAGTAAGAATACAATTGTGGTCTCAAAGGCTAAAAATCCATTTAGAATAACATCTATTATCAGAAAAGTTTAATCAAGCTCAATCAGACATGAGCTGTCTCTGCCACTAAGCTAGCAAGACAGGAAAATCTTGGCTAAAAATGTTCTAAATACAAGTAGCAAAGCAACAGTTTTCCTACTTAGGTGCCTTGACACATTCATGTTTTGTTTGACATTCAGAACACAGTTTCATGGTTTGAAGACAAATTTTCAGAACACATGTTTTGTTTCAAACTTAGCTGAAATGACTATTTTCAGATCAGAACATTTTCACTTTGCTAAAATTAATGGCTTATGAAATCCAACATAAAAAGGTATATTTGAAAAGATGTCTGAAATATATTTGATATCGGCTTATAAATATTTCACAAAAGTGCAAAGTAATTATAAATCAAATAAATGGAATAGACACAAATAAATGTAATGTATATAACTGGCATAATTCTCTGTGAACAAACAATCGGCTCCAGCAGAAGGAACTTACGTGAAAACGTAATCATGCACAATAAAGTGGGAAGGTACGTTACGTGGCTGCAATGAACCTTCAGAAATATGTCATTGCTTTGAACAGTACTGCCAAAATCAAAACACATCTCCAAATGATTTGTTAATTCTGCCATATCAGAAAACCTTGTTTTCTTCTAACTCTACAAACGTTTGATGTATTCATTTGACAATTGTGCACATTAAAATATGGCAGCCTTACCTCATCAGGGCTTGAAGCTTGGTAAGTTCTATTTTCATCACTGAAATCCTGATCTACCTCTGCATATTCTGTTTCTCCAGTCACTCCTGTTCGGGATTCATACACAGGTGTAACATTGTGACACAATGCAATAGCTTTTACTGCTTCATGTATTCGATTGCTGACTGTTTTTCGAACTTTGGGGGCAGAGGACTGCATCTTTCTGGAGGGTGTTGAGCTGGTACTGTTTCCACTAGACTGTGTATGCATCTTTGAAATATAAATATAACATTAAGATAAAACAAAACTATCAATTTCTTTCATTTCATCCTGGAACAACTGGACTATAAAGTTCTATGTTTTGTTAATTTTAAATTTTGCGCCAAATGTCCTTTTCTTTAATTATGCATCCTCTTTTAATACCTAAGCTTAACTTTCTATAGGGAATTCATAACCTCAGACCAAAGTTTTCATACAGATGCACACAAATGTTATTCATTCCCTTCTTCTGTGAAGAGAAAGGTTGTGCAAATAAGAAACAAGATAAAACCATATGCTTCCTTATACACGTAGTTTGGGAAAGAACACAATATTTTTACCATGTTTGGAGTTTGTAAAGATAATCTTGGAATAATCTTAATTCCCTTTTTCTTAAGGGAAACTTTTCATGTTACTTTTCCTGATATATGTAATCACCATTTAAGAACAACAGGAAGCCAAGTCGCAAAAGACAAGTCAGGCACAGGTGCATTTAGGAGTTATGTTGAAAATCTACAAAAGCTTGTAGCTTTAAATTGCTCTCAACATGTGCCTTAATATACGTGCCTTATGTATTATGAAAAGTAAAATTATAATCATTCCTTAGAATATGGTTGCAAAAAAAATGGCCCTGTCAAGAAATATAATTACTTGGGACCATAGATCTCTTTCTTACAAGCGAAAGTTTCAAAATTTAGTCCCCTTTTATATTTTGAATGGCAGATTACTAAATAATGTTTGCCTTGCAAATGCTTGTAGTCTAAAAATTCTTGAACATTTTCTAAACTGGAGACTTTGTTTGAAGTGAGGACTCTTAATATTCTCTGTAAAGCTTGGTGTGATCTTTGATCTAGCAGAAATGGCACACACACATCCTCTATCTTAGAATACTAAGACAGAATACTCATTCATACAATTTATTAAAAATCAATCCAAGACATCACCAAAAAACATCGTCTCACACAAATAAGAATTGTAGGGAGTACAAATTGCTCTTATAGTACTCACAAAACGGTATATTTAAAAAGCAGGACAATGCACGCTAATGTTGCTGTAGGTACCGTTATAATAAAGAATTATATTGGATTAGCACTGCAAAACAATCTCTGTCATCTCATAGGTATTATAAAAAACTAACCTTAGATTTTCTGCAGAGTAACAACATTGAAATCCTGTTTGGCAACAAACATTTTTTTTATTTCACGTACTGAACAGGGAATGAGAATATTTTACCCCTCAAATTACAGTGGAATCTAATGAAAGGTTTACGTTTCTGATCAGCTATGCTTTAAACCTTTGCCTTTGCAATCTACTAACACTGATGCCATTGCAACTACTAATAAATTAAGCAGATTTACTCCTTCTGAATTATGTTATGTTTATTGATGCTTGTGTAATTTAATTTCACACAAATTCCATTAAAGATTATGCCCTCTATCACAAAATGCTTCCAGTGGGGAAATATAATCAGGTTATAATAGATTTGTGTGCTTCAGTAGAGGGGACCTACTTGACTATTGTCATCTTAATAAAACTGAACACATACAAGGGAGAAAAATCAATACCATACAAGAACCACTATATAACTGGTTGCATTAATAGTTATTGCGTAAGTAAATAAATGCACAACAGTTGCTTTTTGAAGCAACTATTAAGCAGCTATTTAATTTTTATGGAAGATTATTTTCCCCTAATTTACGGCAAAAAAGTGGCAAAAATGAATTTATTATTGGGGTATTTAATAAAATAATTTACTTAAGTGCAGAAAATTATCTCTCCTTTAAAAATGTTTTACTATTTAGTAAGAATATTGGATTCTACATCACTCTGTTGTGGTATTCTCACTTAAAGTGCTAGATTTATAATGGGAATGTATTGCATAAATTAAATAGACGTTATACTTCATTCTCCATTGTCTCTTATACTTCATAGTTTTATAACTGATATATTGTGATCTAAGAAAGATGGAATATAATATAATAATATAATATAATATGATATGATACGATACGATATAATATATTCCACTATATTTTATTATATTAGAGTTAAAATATTTTAAGTGTTAAATCATATTACTAATCATATTACAGCTCAATATAGGCAACTGCTCTTTCACATGCAGATGTGTTGTACAGAATGTGAATGCTAACCCATTTATAATTATTTTTAATAGTTTTGGCTTATTAATATTGTTATATATATAAGCATGTGCATTGGGCAACATTTGTTGTTTTAATTCTGGAAGCTGAAGTTCAGTAAAATAAGCAGAACAAGAGGTAATGTGTAGTAGACATGATTAAAACTATTAAAACTTATCATGTAGCTGGTATATTACAATAGTGATGAAAATCATGGACTGTAAACTATGTGGTCTTTAGTTTAAATATTTTGAAAGTTAATTCAATATTTTGCATAAAACATAGTAGTATCTTAGCTTTTTTCCACACTTGCCAGTATTATTATGAGTAAAAGGTAAGAAGCAAATGCTTTTGTATATATAATCAGCTTTTCCAAATATGCTACTCTTATCATGGAAGTTACACTAGTATATTTAACACATTTGATGTAAGGATTCACAGCAATGATCTATGTGGTGCAATTCAATAAAGAAAAAATCCAAGAAATTTTACTTTATATCCCATACTGCATTTATTGTTAAGTGGGCATATATTTATTTGGTATCAGATTCATGATGAAAATATATTAATATTTTTACAAAAGAGTTTTAAACTTACATATAACTTATTTCAAGAAAAAGATATCTTGAAACAATGTTATTTACTATACTTTGATAAATCGTAGCATGCAATGGACACATAGAATATGAGGATGAAGCAGGTTTTACAATGAATAAGCTCCATCCATATGATATGGTGCATTCTTTTGAGGAAATCTCCTTTGCCCTGCTTCTCTCTATTGCCGGGATGACGAACCTATGGCATGCATGCCACAGGTGGCACATGGAGCCATATCTGTGGGCATGCAAGCATTGCCCTATCTCAGCTCCAGCATGCATGTGTGTGCTGGCCAGCTGATTTTTGGGCCTTCCGGGCTCACCGGAAGTCGGGAAATGGGCTGTTTCTGGCCTCCGGAGGGCCTCGGGGAGGGGTAAGGGAGGCCGTTTTTTACCCAGGCTCCTAAAAAGCCTCCGGAGCCTGGGGACAGTGAAAAATGGGCCTACCAGGCTCATGTGTGCCAAAAGCAGGGGGAACGTGGGGTGGGTGCTTTGCGTGCACATGCGTGGGGGGGCTGGGCACGGGTGGCATTGAATTATGGGTATGAGCACGTGTGTGAGCCCCCCCCCACTCACCCGGCTTTTGGCACATGGTGGCAAAAAGGTTAGCCATCACTGCTCTATTGCTTGGTTTCTATCTTGTCCAGGCAAACAGCAGACATTTAAATGACACAAGTGCAGGGTTTAGTGAACATTTCATGCCACTCAGAGGTAAAAACGTACTGTATGCTCCAGAGGCAAAGTTGACTTTATTAACTCCGTTTGATGACTTTTGATTAACACCATATGAGTTCAGATTGACAAAAAATGTGATGAGGCACAAATACATGAGCTGTCGCCACTGGTTGTTTACCAAGAGGCATAGCCTCTTTTCAGATCTTTATAGTGAAAACAAACAAAATGGGTTTGCAATTCTTATGCAGTTGTATTCTGTCTGAGGGAACTTGGTTATTGTTTTATTGTTTAACTATTCAAATCTGAAGCTGAAATTTTATCTATGAGAACTAATACAGGTTAAATCTTTCATGTAGGTAGATTTGAAATATTTTTCATCATGTAATCAAAAGTATAATTTACAAAATAAATAAATATCAACTGCACTATTATTTTACAGTATAGGGTAGTCCTTGACTTGCAACTAGATGCGACCAGAATTTTCATTGTTAGGTAAGGCGGTTGTTAAGCGACTTGTGCCAATTTTGTTGCATTTGTTAAGTGAATCACATGGTCCTTAAGCGAATCTGGCTTCCCTGAATAACTCTGCTTGTCAGAAGCCATCTGGGAAGGTCACATGTGCCCTGAATTCTGCAGTTGTCATAAATACATGCCAGTTGCCAAATACCTGTATTTTGTATTATGACAGTTGTAAGGGCAAGAATGGTGTAAGTCACTTTTTTCAATGCCACTGCAACTTCAAATGGTTGTTAAACAAATTTGTAAGTCGAGGACTACTGTACTGTAGCTTTTTAGGTACTGGATTTTATTAACAAAATAACTTAGAGTAAGGAAAGTAAGAATAAAAACTAAATACCTGGGAATATGAATTGATAATATGATTTTGAATTTCATCCATTGTGTCTGTTCCATATGAAACAGTACCTAGGTGGAGGCGCTTAAATATCATCTCATTCTGGGTCAGTGTACCTGCAGTACAAACATTGAAAAAATGCAACTATAAATATGATGATGAAAATATTATTTATCTTGTAAGTTATAATAAATTCATTTGACCTACTTTATATTTAAGATATACTGCATAATCCAAATATATACAAAATTGTAGAAGTACAGTTATCTTTGGAATATAGAATTAAGTGCTAGCATTCTCAGGGGAGTTACACTAAAGAGCAAAGATCTCTAATGGTCTGTACATTTCTGACCATATATACTGTACTAATATAGCACAGAACTCTTTTGGGCTAGTAGGAAAGTTCTGAAAGTAGATCCCGGAGTTCTCCCCAAATAGTTGCCATAATGGGTATAACTAGTCATAAAACACTCACTTATCAGCACACAGGAATGAATATAAAATTAATCCCACACAGGTTGTTTTCTTCCTACTAATCCAGCATGTCCCTTTTCCCCCTTCGCATATAAGCATACATCCAAATAATGAATGCTTAAATCCAGAAGCATTTTTTAAAATAAAGATGATTGCAGAGTTACTAATTTTGCTTTCTAGAATGCCACAGGAATAATATGCAACTTGACAACTATTGATAACACATGCTAGAAGAAAATTACTTTAACAACCAATTTGGCTATTGCCCTATTAACCCTGAATTTCCAGAAATGAAACAGCTTTTCATATCTTTACTTCATTTGTGGTGGTCATGTGATCAGTTGATACTCTTTTGGCATGAAATTGGTGAGATAAGCATCATTACTAAACGAAGAATTGAATGCACCAACCCAGCAATGTGGTTACTGTACTTATTCATGGAATCAAATCTCAAGCTTAAAAACAAGGAACCTATTAATCATAGCAGTTAAAAAAATAATTGCCTAACATTGTAGATAATTTTAAAACTGAGAGGTGGCTAACAAGGCATGTTCATGCAATGTTAGAAAATATCATGGTGTTAAATGAAGCACCAGAACCAGGAATCACAATTCTACCAGTATGACTGGACTTTGTATTTTATTTTAATTGCAAAAGATATTCTATTTGCAACTTTTACATATATGGTAAATATGAATGTTTATGTGTAATAGTTTTTATTTATTATTTTTTATGCATCTTTGATTTATGTTACTTGATAGAAGGAAAAGCTCGCCTCTTAATTCCATTAAATAAAATTACACCAATGACATGAACCAACATCAACAATGCCCAAATGCCAATTACATAATTATGCATATGAATGCTGACATAAATATATAAAATATTTCTATTGCATAATTTTAATTATATAAATTAAATTATATAATTTAATTATATAAATTATATAAAATACACATAACACATCTTGTTCCGGTTTGGAAACCTTCATCTTTTTTTCAGTTTAATTGACAATTTATACAGAAGGAAGTAGAACAGCTTTACTTTGCTCATTGTATTTGTATTGTAGTCCTCTTAAGGAACGCAAGATAGTACTAATATTTTATTGAAAGGATTTGCAGTAATTGAAATGTTAAGGCACTCAGTTTTAATGACTGGTATGTAATATGATAGGTTATGACATGACGGCAAGCATTCCTTCTATCAAGGAAGGGCCTCTAACAGAAGCTTTTTTCAACTATTTTTTCTACTTTTCTACTACCTTCCACGCCACTCTATATTCTCTTTTTAAAAATAGGATATATATATTTGTTTATGCATGCTTTTGCGACTCATTTCTAGCCTTTCAATACTGTCAATATTAATAATGTCATGTTGAATATTAATAAGAATTGCAGAAAAAAATATTTTGTTATGAACTGTATTTCTTTAGAAAAAAATAGACTTATCACTTGAAGAAACATTTTTAAAAAAACCCATGTGGTAAAGCAGATAGCACGCTACCTCTAGCAGGCACTTGAAAATTATAACTACTTCCCATTTCAACAAATTTAGCCTGTTAATTGGTGCCAAACCTTGAATTTCAGAATCAACACAAATAGTATGCTTTTAGTATTACTTCCGATCTGTAAGAAACTATAGGGTGTCAGTCAAGGAGTGACATTATGTTCATCACTGTCAACAGTGACATCCTTGATTCTAAGAAAGCTTTAATTGAAGAGTGGATGATATAGGGTGTGATGATAAGTCAAGAAGTCATCAATGGACAGATTCATTTGTTAATTCAGTCAAGCAAGTTTATATACATAATAATTAAGACTCAGAAAAGGGTAAAGCCAATTTTTTTGGACAATGGGGATATTAAAATTACTCTCATTTTACCACACCCCAGAATATATTATTATCTTTCTAGTCGCTATGCTATTTTTAGATGTGTGAACTTATTATCATTAAATAGACCTGTTCTAACAACATGTATATCCAACCTCCTTAGAAAGCATAAACGGTGTCTAAATGGTGTTAAATGATGATTTAAACAGGAATATGCAGATTTCAGAACTGAAAAAAAGATTACAGGTTAAAAACATGGATTTGGAATTGTGCCTGAATTGTACTTTTAGAAACAATTTCTCAGAAGAACAAACTAACATTTAAAACAATATTTAAAATCAAAGTAGGACTTTATATTAAATCAAAGGGGAAATATTATTTTAGGGTTGCAGAAGGCAAAAATACCATCTGTTGGCGGTGGCTGGTGGCTAATGGCTCACACACCATTTTTTTAAAATTTCTGGCAAACCTAGACATTTTCCAAGGTCAGCTCCAACCCCAAAGTTCCAATGAATCTCCTCCTGATGTAACAGTTCCAACATCTATTTTGCTTGGAGTTTTTACTCTATTAAATTGGGTATAATTATTCCTGTGTTTGAGTAGAAATACATCATGCTTAAAGAAAAAAGCATCAATGGGCAGATCAGATTGAGTATAGTAATATTATTTAATTTCACATAAAATAATGATACTCACTGAAAAGGATTATTAAGAAAAAGCCAAACTATATAGATATCTAAAAGTACAGTCCAACACAATTGCCTAGTTTTCCTTATTCTAAGGAAAACATTGTGTTTTTGTCCATACGAATGGATGTGTCAACTGAGCTAACTCTGCTTGAGTCTTTTTTTTTAAAATTATCAGTTGTTGTTGTGCTAAGTTGTGTTCAACTCTTCATAACCTCATGGACCAAGCATGCCATCTTCCACTGTCTCCCAGAGTTTGCCCAAATTCATGTTCATTGTGTCAATAACACAATGTGTTGGGCCAAAGTATTTGAGCTTTGGCTTCAGAATCTGTCCTTCCAAGAAGAGTCAAGATTGATTTCCAGTCAGGAAAACCATCAGTGCCAAGTACGAATTGTCTTAACTCAAGAATCTTTTCCACTCCCTTCCTATCATAAACGTTAACATTTTTGAGAATGAATTTATTCAATGTCTGTTGTGCTTTAGGAAAAATAGTATAAACTTTGAGAAGAAAAATATTCCTTATGTTTATGCTTCAAAGAGCAGGGCAAGTACCAACCCACACAGTATTTCTTCTGGTTGGATTGCAGAAACAACCAGATGAAATGGAACAGCTGCAATAGGGAAGGAGGAATATATGTCATAACTACTTGAAAATAAAAGTTACAAATAAGTATTTATTTTTCTTCATCTCCATGCAATTACATATATTAGAATAGTCAGGCACTATAAAAATGTACTTTTTATTATTATGAAAATGCTTTTACTAAGCCAAGGTTTACCAGTATTTTAGTCTTCATCTGATCCATTAATGATTAATAAATTCTTATATAAAGGATTTCATTTTTCTGCTATTTGTCCATACACTGAATTATCCTGAATTTGAGACAGTTATGGGTTATAATTGAGACACTATGAAAATTTGATTTGGATTTTGATAATAATGAAAATAGTTTGTTAAAATAAAAATATCTATTATGGAATATCTGATTCTACTGCTTCTATTTTTTTATCACAGAATTTGTAGGAGTTGTATTCCATCACCTTTTGCACGTGTAAGTATCTGGTCAAAACAGGTCAATAAAAGCTGGGGAAATATGAATCTGGTATCTGGCATCTCAGTGTCAGAAAAAAAAAAGTGTGTTGCAAAGTCAGAATGCAAACCCTGGTCTTTTTTTTTTTTTTTACACCAATGTCCCCTGCAGTCAGGTGATTTGCATAATAAATTGCAATGCACATTTTGCCGTTTCCCACTCTTGCCTCCTGTGGATGACTATGGCTGGAGATCCAAACAGATGTGTAGGATTGTGGTTTCATTTACCTTTGCTGAATTCAGGACTGTCCCCAGACTGAAGTAAACTTGTAGCAGTAGTACTGGGGTTAATCACATTAAGCAGTATAGAATCTCGTAGTATGTTTCAACAGACAAAGGAAATACTATTCCACTCCTGTATAGATAGTCCTTGATTTATAGCCATTAGTTTAATGACTGTTCAAACTTAGAATCACATCGAAAAAGTGATCTACAACAGGTTCTTGAACTTAGGACTGTCATGGTGTCCTTGCAGTCATATTATCAAAATTCAGATGCTTGGCAACGGGCATGGATTTATGACAGTTGCAACATCCTGGGTCACACGATCACCATTAACAACCTTCCTAGTGGGCTTCTAAGAAGCAAAGACAATGGGGGAAGCCAGATTCCCTTAACAACTATGTGGTTTGTTTAACAACAGCAGTGAAATGTTTAATGACTGTTTAATGAAAAAGGTCATAAAATCAGGTGAGACCCACTTTACAATTGCATTGCTTGGTGATAGAAGTTGAGTTGCAATTGTGGTCATAAATTGAGGATTACCTGTAAAAGGATACAATCTGAAAAATATAGAAGGGTGAACAAAAAGAAATATTTCTGATACATATACTGTTCTGTAACGGACCCATTTCACTTATGAAAAGGTAGTAAGATCAAGAAAAAGTTTTTTCCTCCAATGTGCAACATAGCTTGAGGGCAGCAGCAACAATCAGTGGGATAAATGTTTAGAATGTAATTCACTTTAATAAAAATAGTAACTTACTCAGATAAAGGTAACACTTCCAAGAACAAGTATAGAAAGTGTACTTGCTATCATCCATTGGATAAAAGAAAATAATTGGAAAAATAACAAGTTTTGATTTAATTAAAAGCTAAAGCAATATTTAGTATTTTGTATCATGTGCTGGGTCAGAGTGCAAAGTAAATAATTTGCAAACTCATCAAGCTGAAGTGAAAGCTATTAAAGAGTCATATGCTGAAAAATGTTTGCACATCATAATTTCAAACAATTCATTAGGAAGTAAGGTGTGGGCATCTCTGTATCTCATTGAGAGCATTGGTGGGTTTCAAAAATTTTTACTACTGGTTCTGTGGGTGTGGCTTGGTGGGCGTGGCGTGGCGTGGCTTGGTGGGCATGACAGGGGAAGGATACTGAAAAATCTCCATTTCCTCCCCACTCCAGGAGAGGGTTACTTCAAAATCCCCATTCCCTCCCCACCCCACTAACCTGCTCTGGGAAGGAATCAAACTCCCCCCTCATCATTTCCCCAAATAAAATATTACTCATAAGAAAAAGCTCCCAGAAAAGCAAGGAAAAATCAAGCTGCTAACAAGGAACCTGCCTGATACTCATTCCACATTCCTGCCAGCTGCATAAAGGAAACTTTGTAAGAAGAAAACAGCTACTGGTGCTTAGAAATAATAGAAGGTGGAAATCGGAAGTTCGGCTCCATTTGCAAGCAGGCAGAAAACTCATTCAAGACAGGATATTTCACAATGGAAATCACCCAAACCTTTTTAGAAACACAAAACCCATGTTGCACAAATCCCAAAACTTCAAAAACATAGAACCATATAAGAATTCCTCCTCTTATACAGTTTGTTGTTCAGCTGACCCAGAAACGAACTGCTGAATGTCACTTTGCTTCTCCAAGCAAAAACCTCCTTCCTGCTTCTTGGCTTGTCAATTTAAAGTCACAGTGTCTTCCCCCCTCCCTTCTTCTTCTTTGCCAAGTGATCTCCTGGCTGAAAAACGAGCCCTGATTTTTTCCTTCTAGCCGATCAGTTGGGAGGCTTCTTGGCTTCTCAATTTAAAGCGATGGTGTATTGGTTTTTTTCCTCTCTTCTTTGTCAAGAGAGCCCTGATTTTTTCCCTCTAGCCAATCGACTGGGAGGCAGTGAATAGATTGGGGGTGAGGCCAGGCAGAAGCAATATTTACCAGTTCTCCGAACTACTCAAAATTTCTACTACCGGTTTGCAAGAACTGGGGAGAACTGGTAGCAACCCACCACTGATTGAGAGTCACTAGGAGCGTGATAGCCTATAAATGGTTTAATCCAACCAACCAACCTCTTCAAACAAATTTCACCAACAGATGTGAATGCCAAACATTTCTTGGTGGCAGGTTGGAAGACAGAAATTAAGGATATGCAAAATAAATTTGAAATGTTATTTGAGCCTGAAACACAACATTTCAAGTTTGAAATAGTACTTTTGGTTTCAAAATGTGTTATTCCAATCATCAGGAGCCAATTGAAGCTCAGAATTGCACCTGAAATAGAGCTGCTCTGAGCATTTCCAGAATGATTGGGGTAACCCTTTTCAGACTTGAGCCAGTTGTTTTGAGCAGAAAATGTTTCTGCATTTGAAGCATTTTACCTACTGCTAGCAGTGATAAATTTAGTTGGTGAAAGGAACCAAAATAAATCAAGACAATAGGAGTCTTTTGTTAGATAAATCAACTAACAAAATATAGTCACCTGTGAAGAAAAACTCCTCAGAATAACTTCCCAAGATTATTCCTGTGGTGACAAAAATGGACCTATGATATCTTGTCCCTTTGAGGCAAATGTATGTAGATTTTCTCAACACAGAGGAAAAGTTATAAACCCCAGCTTGTAGACTCCAGAACAGAGCTCTTTTATCACATATGTTTGGATAAAATAGTTATAATTTAATTTTCTGCGTCATTTTAAAATTGGTATTTGGAATTTTACTAATGTTTTAATTTTGTTTATGATAAGTAGTGAATTCCAGAAACATTAGTAAGAAAGATTTCTAAAATGCTATTTATTAAACATGTTCTCTATAGCATTAAATAATTTTGCCCGCAATTGTATCATTAAACACAGGAGAAAAAATATAGAGATGTTAAAGGACGTGGACCTAATGAAAGTAAGATAGAACAGAATTGTAAATAGGAAGAGGCTAGATCCATGGTCAGTATACTAAAAAAAGGATAAGGAGTTTTTGTGGTGAATCTGTACAACAAGGTAAAATATTTAAAGAACGTTTTTTGAGATTTTTATGATCTGATGGGGAAATCTAGTAGTCTAAAATTAGGCCTGAAATTTGCTCTTTCTAATTTAAATGGTAGTATTGACTTGGCTTTTTATCTGATTAGAACAACTTTCAAACTCTGAAGGTGGTCTCAGTAATTTGTAGTGAAAATGAAGAAAAATGAAGTTTCTTGCAAAGTGCATCAGCCACTACATTTGATCATTCCATTTGTGGAAATAAAAACACTCATCTAATTCATAGAAAGAAACACCACTTTAATGGCATCCAGATAAAGAATGCAATATGTATAGGAATCTTTAATAAATATTTGTAAGGGATTTAAATGAGTCCTAGGGGATTCTCATGTATCATTTCAGTGTATCAATGTGGAAGAGTTGCATTTTAAGAAGGGCCAGCAGATCTTGGTCCTAACATGCTTCTCTTTATTTGAATAAGTTTGGGACTTGAAGCAATACTTACAAAATAGATCCTCATGTGGCCATATTGCTGAAATTGATAAATCCATTCTCATACGGCCTTGGATACGTCAAGAAATAAGAAATTATGGAAGATAGTTATCAGGAAAAGAATCTTGCAAGGGACTAGAATTTCAAGTTTAAGTCTAATACTGAACCTTCCTCAGATGTTCTTCCACATTTTACATATGTTACATGTAAATATATTTTACATACATTTACTTCTTCCCAGCTCCCTGGAGGAAGTATAATGAAGAATATGAGAACATGCTATATACAACATTATCCATTATTAAAGAGATGAGCAAGGTAAAGGGACTGATGATGTTTGCACTAGAAGCCATGCCAGAGTTCATAAAAAATATAGTTTAACTTAAATGAAGAAACCTGCACTGATCTAGATAATAAGATAAAAGAAATTATGGTAAACATTTATTTATTTAAAAAATAAGAAATATATTTAAGAATTTCTGAGTTGCCCTTAGCCCAAGAATGAATGTATACAATAGCGACAGTTCCTGACAGTTAGATCAATTAACCAGTGGAACAACTTACCTCCATAAGTTGTGAATTCTCCATCACTGGAAGTTTTTAAGAAGAGATTGGACAATCATTTGTCTGAAATTGTACAGGGTTTCTTGCCTGAGCAAGGGGTTGGACTAGAAGGCTCCCAAGGTCTCTTCCAACTCTGTTATTCTAAGATAGCAATAGTTTGGAACTCTAAAATTAGGGTAAAATTTTAGAAAACCGAACAAAAACTGAGAACTTGGTGTAGTGGTTAGGGCACCATTTTAAAAACCAGAAGACCTTGAGTTCTAGTCCTGCCTTAGCCATGAAAGCTAGGAGGGTGATTTTGGGCCAACCACTCTCTCTCACCTCACAGAGTTGTTGTGAAGAAAATAGGAGGAAGGAATATTAAGTATTTTTGTTGCCTTGAGTTACTTATAAAATAATAAAGGTGAAATAAAAATCTAATAAATATATAAATACATACATACTACAGTTAGACCTCTTCTGTGAGAGTTTTACAATTGACAAAGAAGACTTTACCCAGATTCCCACTTACTTCGTATGCATAAATGGAAGAAGTTCATATTACAAACATATCCCAAAATATGGATAACTATAAGAAAATATACTTGGATATCCAAAATACTAAGCTTACCATCTGCATTAATTTCATGAAAGGACGTTCCTATTTTTTGCCATGCAATGCTTGACATATGTTAACTGTAGATAAATTTTAAACACAAACCTCCAGTGTTAACACATTATTTCTTATTACAGGGCTTCCCCAGTAGATTATGAATTCCATTACTCTATGCATCTGTTCAACTATTACATGTGTTAAGTATCTCATTTGGTCCACACAGCCGCTAAAATGTTAATTACAGCACTCAAATGCGCGCATATGCATTAGTAAATAACTGTGCTTGGAAGATGGTTTTTATTTGTTATAATTGAATACTATGGTTGCTGTCAGGAAGGGCAGGGAAGTTGGAGTATCACACTCTAGATGTCAAAAACATTAAATAAATATTGCCAAGTATCTTTGTTTTTTTCTTTGTTGTAGGAACTTTCATGCCCTAGAGAGACTGAAATGTCATGCTCAGCTGCCCTTGGAAAACACTGGAAACAGCATTCCCCCAATAATGGATGACGCCTTTCTGTCAAACTTATATGTGATTCAAGTCCAAACAACCTGGCACTTTGGGTAATGGATGCTATAATTAAAATGTGAGTCCTAAAGAACCTGTTGTTTTAGTGGGTGTTTTTAGTAATGGCTTTGTTCTACATGAAGATAAAAACTCTCTAACAAAGGAATTAATGTATTGCTTTAATAGGCTGCACCCTGAGTTAAGTTTTAAAATTTATGAGTTCTCTGCAGCATTGTTCTTTAAACAATGGTATTGTCAAATGCAGCCAGTGAGAAGATTAAAGTTCTCCCAGCAGATTAAGTACAAATTATCTGTCCTCCTGTTTAAGCATCATTTGTTCATTTATCACATAACGTCTAGTATTTCTGGTCAGTGTCAATATGCTCTGCATCCTTGCGGTTAACAGATGTCTTCTCTTGTCGAATGAATTACTTTATGTTTCACGCACTGGTGGCCGCAGATGTGTCACTATAGCAACATCATTAATTTCAGATCTTACCGGAAACATGCACTCCAATCAAACCTAATTATACCACATTGCTTTCTTGTCCCACAATAAGGAAACTATAATGCAATCATTGGGATACTTCATTTTCTATTCTGCTGTGGCAAATGAGAGAGCCACAGTGATGGACGCTTCTTGTCAAAAAGCTTATTGATGAAGCACAAACCCAATTTACAATCATACAAAGGACTACCTTGCAATTATGTTAGTAATGTAATGCACTTTAGACTTTACAAATAATTCTTAATCATTTCAAAAGAAACTAGAACCACACTAAGATATTTGTAAGCTTAGATATGTTATGGTATAATTCAAGTATCTTTGAAACTATGTGGAAATACTAATGGATCCAATACTTAATGATATCCATTGCAACTTTTATCTCTCCTATTTTATTTTTACCAGTTTAGATACAAAATGGTGATTAACAGCCTTGGAAATTTTGGCTTAAAATCCTACACATTACTTTCATTTTGAGCACAGTCTTTTTAATTTGCACACATACTGCAGTTTTCCATTTACAGAGATATTCTGGTTAGTAAAATCCCATATTGTGTTTTTTCCCAGTTAATCATCTAAATACACCAAAAACAGTAGTGTTAAAAGGAATTAATTTGACAATTAGATTGAACCATCTAATCAAGGTATACTGGTTAATATACATTGACGCTAGTAATTTTCTGAATAAAGTTCATCCATAAAATACATTTCTAAGATATACCTGTTTTATCTGTCAGTAGATATACAAGGCGTCCCAATTCTTCAGGTATGGTACTTGTCCTGACAACTGTTCCAGGTATATTATCATCCTTCATAATCATCCAACCATATGCTGCTTTGCCCATATCTAGATTTACACGTAAACTGGAAAGAAAACAGACTCTCCTGAATTTAACAACTTTAATTTGAATATAAAAAACAAACAAAAAGGACATAGTGCAATTAAATCTGCAATTTTATTCATATAAATAAAGAATACACATATTCTTAGACCCTGGAACTGCATCACTCTCATCTTCAGGTCATTCACTCTACAGGTCATCCACAAAGTTAGCCAGTTTTGTAATCTGGCCTGAAACGTGACTGAAAAGGGTCCCTATAATCCACTTTAACCAGGGCCTGGAACTGAGTACCTACCACTTTCTCAGTAATTAACTCTAAAATGGAAAGGTTGGAGACTGAGCAAAGGTTGTCCAACATGGACAAATCCAAGGATAGCCTCATGAGGAGCGGGCATATCACTGTGTACTTCAAGGCAGGTAAAACCACTCACTCCCACAATGAGGCATTAAGCATTGTTCCAACCCAACTGCATGCCACTTCCCAGGAAGTCTGATCAACCAGAAAGGTCATAGGTCCAGAACATAGGTGGCAAAAAACATAGCCGCAAGGATCTTGTTCATTTTCTCAGGAGTAATTGGCTCAAAGTCTTCCCAGATAACCTCTATAGGGGTTACCCAGTCAACATTCAACTTGAGCAACTTTGACAGACACAAGAATATTCTTTAAAGCAGCCTTGCAAGGCTGCCTTGGCCTCTCCTTATCCAGAAGGGGCCTGGGCATTAAATGGGATGCCAGCTGGTGTCTGCAGACAGAATATGAGTAGAGTAGTGAAGTTGCTTCATTGTTTGCACAGGATGCTTGTCACATCTCATTTCAAGTTGCAACTAAAATCTCAACCAAACTGTGCCCCAGAGATTTTAGAAAAACTTCAAATTCCTTCTGATATTCAATTGGGTCCATCAGCAATCCAGGGAGGCTAATCAAAGAAGCCTCACTTTCCTGCAATGGATGGTGTTAATATAACCTGAGCCCAGATCACATTGCTAAAAGACTAGATATAATAAGTGATCTCCATTGTGGGCTGAGTATTCAAGACGTTGGCTTATGTCCATGGTTGTTATGTTGGTCATAAACTTCTAAGCCATCTCTAATGATGGGCTCAAACAAGTCAAGTTGAGGTCCCCCAGGACTAGTAGCCTGGGGAACTCCAGCGCAAACTTAGCCACAGAGTTGAGAAACCTTGGGCAGGATGCCACTACACTGCAAAGAGAAAGATAAATAAACAGCAGTCCCAACTGATTTATGGTTCAATCTCACAAAGGATCTCACACCCTTCCATGTCTTCTACAGCTGTTTTAAAGGCTACCTAAGACTCCAGAATTAGAAAAGCCACTTTCCACAGGGATCTTCTGTGGATTTGTAGTTACACAAATTTGTGGATTTGTTCTATAGCTGTAACCTGGAGGGTACATTTCTAAGAGGGGATCCTCCTCCATGTGCAACTGGGTTTTGGTGTTGCAAGCAAGATCATCCCTCTCCTCCACAATCAAGTAATGGATGAGGAAAATTTATTGCAGGCCAACCTAGAATTGGTAGGAAAAGCTGGAGTTTAGAGCTGCCAAAGCTATTAGAACAGGTTTTGGAGTTTGCACAGAGATCCAGAACATGGTTTTGTCTCAAATAACAAATCTACCTTTCTAGAGTGGCCTACCCAATTGAAATTTAATAGATACATTTCTGATAATATGGTGGTTTGGTGTACTCAGTCTTCAGTATCAATCTGCAAGCTGTAAGTAATCTTTGACTTTGCTCTGTCCTTGAGTGCTCATGTTGACATAGTGGGGAAGAGAAGTTATGACTTGAAGATGAGTTACCAACTATGTCCTTTATTGCTACCAATATATTGATTACCTATTGAATTATATGAGGTTGTACTCAATCACAGCACAGAAAATCATATATATTAATATATTTGGACAAAAGTCTCTCTTTAAATCTTTTACTTCAAAACTTCTCTTCCAAATAATGTTTTCTATGAAGCTTTTATTATATAATCTCAGAATCCTTATAATTTACTGCACGGAAGCTGAAATATACATAACTGAAAAGCAATCTCTTTCTACCTATATTCTCCTTAAGTCTTCAAACCTCTTCTGATGCTTTGGATAGGAACTGAATGGAGAAAACCATCCAGACATCTCTAAATACAGACCTATTGAAATTTCAGGTAACAAAAGCAATCATTAAGAATGTCAGGCATTATCCTTATGTCTCCGTAGTTAAATAGTGTATATATTTTATACACTGGGAGTAATCAACTGAAAGGAAAGTATATGTAATGCAAACCACTATTTCTTAAGATTCGTTCTGCAAAACAACAATGTCGTTTGCACAAATAGGTGGTCTTATGTGAACTGTTTCCAAGATCTAAAAGATAAGTTTGGGGTGGTAAAGGGTTTATAAATTCAATTTTTAAAATCAAATAAGTAACTTAGGCATGAATAATATGGGAATTATTTTATAAAGTAATAAGGCAGGACAAAAATCTAATAAAAAAATAATCTCCTGCAGGTACAACATTGAAAGTATTGAAGGGGAAAAAAAAATCTCATCACTTACAATTTTGTGGACTAATGTTCACATACAATATAAACTTTTAAGTGAAGAAAATTAGGGCTCACTACAGTACATACCTCCCTTCTATAATACAGTATGTATTTTTGTGAAGACAGATTTTAAACATTCATTTTAATGAAGATAAATATTGATAGGCTGAATATTACACTGATTCCAAGTTTTCAACAATGGATAAAATTGGCATCATATGCAAATTTATACAGAATTTCAAAAAATCTGTCTTCAAACGTTTGAAAAATACTTATCTAAACTGCTTGGAAAAGGATGAAATCATTATAACCTTTGGGTTATAAAAAGTATTATGAACTATTCTCAAATGTGAAACAAGTTAGATTTTTTCAAGGTAATTCAGTATTTATTCTTGATTGGATAAAAATGGTATGTTTTTAATCTCAGAATGGAAACCTAAATAATAAAACAATAGTTTTACTATTTTTTGCCAGTAAAAATGAATCATTTATTGTAATTTTGACTGGCTTATCTTGATTTTCTACCACTGTCTTTTTACAATTCATACTATCTACCTCCATTTGAAGGTAATCTGTAGTCGAAATCATCCAAATATTCTCTCTCTCTCTCTCATATCTCCCTCGCAGGTCCAATAAATCAGAAATCAAGAATGTACAACTTTTTCATAAAATTCTAAATCTTTGCCTTCAGGAAGATATTTCACAGTCCTCAGTGAGAATATTAGTCTTGAAATTCTTTATATAATGAATCACACCTCAATGAAAACTTTGATAGATTTTTCTTTTTAAGTTATAGAAATTGCCACTAATGATAATTTGGAACACTAATTAAATGATCCTATGATAATCATTTATCAATGATCAGAAGTTTGAGTTTTTAGTATTGGGTTACAGAAAGGATCCACATTATTCAAAGCAGGAACAGGCTATGAGAATCATGCTTGTTATAAATTTCTCACAATTGTCTGACTATAATGTCACTCTTCAGAGTAGTTACAACTAAAGTAGATGAGGAAAAATATTGTTTTCTCAGCACGAAATACTGTATCTTACAAACTGAGAAAATGAGAAATCACTGAAAAAGCGCAACCTTGAGAAACATGTCAGGATCATGCGCAACAACTGTGCAATTAGCTGTGCTAAAAAAGTCATTTGGAAAGACCCTACAATAATGTTATGTTATCCTGTTAGTCACTACCTTGCCAGCTTTGTAGAATGCTGATCTCCTGATGGGTTAATAGTATCCTTTCACCCAATGATTTACTTAGAATAGTTTTGTAGTGTCATGCACAATAATTTCCAGCTGCCTTTAGCCCAAATAAAATTCCTTAGGAAAATTTTTGACCTGTAGTAGCAAAAGAATTACAGGGGAAGTATAAAAAACCATTTATCTCTAACTAAGCTTACCTTATTGCTCACATTTTACTTGCTGTTACCCAATATTGGATGGATTGTAGATGTTTGATTACATATAAACAACTGCCAACTTCAGATGATCATTATGATCGTGTAGTTTAGCTCTACATTAGTGTAGCAATAACTGATAATCAGTAAAAAATCTAAAATATTCCCCAACAGCAGTAATTTTTCAGATTCTAATGTAGACAAAACTTGATTTCAATAAATATTCATGAAGCTGAAATAGGCATCTATGAAATAATGCCAACTATAGGTTACCTAGTAAGATACAATCTCAAAAAAAGCCATGCACCATAAATATATCTTGAAAAATATAATCAGAACATTGCCATCCTGGGTTAAAGGGAAATCAAGCAGATTCTAAACTCACTGAAGACCTAGGTTCTTAAAGTTACAATATCAAGTTCCTTTTAAAATTTACTCTATTAATATAAACCCCAAAACAGAAGCTCTCTATTCACTTGTTTTGTTAACAATATATAATAAAATACACATTAAAAACAAATAGTTACTGAGCATTTTAGAATACTCTAAAAAAATAATGAATCTGTCACCTATGTAAGTTAGGACAGTGTACCTGCTGAAAGCAGCAGCTTTTGCTGAGTTTCTTCCCAAGTGGAGCAAACCAAGAAAAGGTGAGCCTCTTATAGTCTTGGCTCTTATCCTTTTAGCTTCTGGGACTAGAGAAAGGATGCACAACTTTTCCTGAACTAAAAGCTAGGCTTGCTTTTAGAGGCATATGAATGACGGTGCTCAAAATGTAGGTGGGGGTGTTATGTAAAGACATGCCTGGGTATATAAACAGTTGCTTGGGTGTATTTAAAAATGGGCAGAGGAGTTAAAATGATCTAAAACATTGAAAACACATACATATCAAAGGCACATACGTGAAAGATCACACAAACTCTTACACATTCATTCAAAATCAATTGTGCCCATATATTTATTTCACTCAGAATTAAGCTTAATTCTGTAATATGCACACTTAAATCCAAACACTTCCCAAAACACTTCCCAAAATTTATTTCACTCAGAATTAAGCTTAATTCTGTAATATGTACACTTAAATCCAAACACTTCCCAAAACCCACTACTCTCTTAAGCACACTGACACACATTTATTTGTTACTGCATGGCTGTATCTTTTTCTTAGACCTCAAGTCTGTTTTGCCCAGAGATAGTTTCTTATTTTGTAACAACAAGCCTGTCTAATACATTATTCTGAGAGAAAATGGCTGGCCCAAAGTCACACAGTGAGCCTGTCTGTGGCAAGGTGGCAACTTGAATCTAGGTCACTACTGAGCTGCCTTTTCCAAGTCCAGCACATTCATGCAAATATTCACATTCATAGTTTCCACTATGGTCCCTCAGAATCTTATGCATTGCTGTAGTAGTACTTATGTATTAAGACATACAAGACTTATATATTAAGAAACAAAATTAAGACACAAGAAGTACTTATGTATTAAGATACAAGATGGAATGTCAGGATGACAAAGAAACAGCAGCACTTGAGGTGGGAAAGCCTATATTCATTCCCAAAATAGACTGTTTGGGAATACTGTTTACTCTCCAATCCAATAATTCAATAGACATATGTACCAAGCCATCACAAAAAGATCTCATTGCAGATGAAAATAATGAGGAGTTTACTCAGGGAATCTTCGGTGTATAATGTTCTCTTCCCTTGGCATCAAACTGCTGTATGAAAAGTTATTTAGTCTACTTCAATTGCATATAAGTTGTTTTTGTTTATGTTTAGGAAACGGACAGCTTTCAGTATTAAGCTGAAATCTGTGTTACTATATCAAATTTCTTGCCTGTAGTGTTAAGAGAATACATGCCCTCTCCCATCAGATATATTCTAGTGAGTAGAGACCTAGCCTTATTTTTCAAAATTCTATATTTATGTGCACTAAGAGTTTATATATAGATACAGAATCTCAAAAAGAGACAAAATAATATGTCTACCAGCAATGAAGTTCCTTACATTTTACTTACAATTAAAACAAAATAAAATTGTCTACTTTCATGCAATGAAGTGAAATTCATGTAGTGGTTTAAATAACAATAGTTATTAAAGATACAATAATTTACATTCTTTTCTTGGGACTGTAACAAAGTCTTTATGCATGGCAAAACAAAATTTAAAAGCTTCTGAATATTGTAACTATTGCTTTTTTATGATCAATTACACCTTTTCTTTGAAATTTTAAAACACATCAGACATTATTCTATAATTTCAAATGGATCAGAAAGTTGGCTACAATTATTTTCAAGAGCTAGTGAGGAAAACAGATTTCAACAGAATCACAAGAAGCTGTGATTCACATTTTAAGAAGCTGTATTTCCTGTGCATAGAGCAAAATGCTTTATTATTCTGATTGCTGACAAGATGGTTGGCTTTAATTATAATTGTAAAAATCTATTCTTTGTTCTTTTAAAATATTAGATGTACTGATCACTACCTTCACATCAAACCAACAATCAGAATATAAAACAAATAAAAAGCAGGTATTTAATACAGTAATTTTTCCATTTTTATGTAATATATAATGGTGCTTAAAAGTGGTGAACTTTTGAATGTTCAATTGTCTGCATAGTATGACCAAAACATGATCTGTCTTTACACAAGTCCTAAAATTAGAGAAGGATAATTCAATTAAACAAACAAGTCAAAAATATAATTATTCATTTACTTCTTAAGGAAAATGTTCCAAAGCTACATATTTGTATGTAAGGTGTATGTACGGAAGATTATCAGTTCATTTGAAGGGAAAATTAGAGCCAGGAATTTTAATCAATGGGATGATAACTAAACGTGAATGTGGGAAGTCCTGCACTTATTTAAAAAACTGGAATTCAGAATATTCAACTATCAAAGATTAATCTTCATCACATTGCTACTGTATGTGGTAGTGTATTATGGATGAAACAAAGGAGATTTTTGAGGGCAGTCTGTTAATACTTACCAGCTCAGACAGGGTTACTAAAAGATTTCCAAAAAATTGTACTTCACCAGTTTACTGTCAAACAGATTATTTACAAATGGAGGTAATTAAGACTACTATTATCTTTCTCTGGAAGATTGACCAATGAAGATCACATCAAGAGCAAGGCATGTCATACTCTGAGAGGTCTCAAAGAAACCTATACTAATATCTAAGGAACTAAAGGCCTGTTTTGCATTGGTGAATATCAGATATCATCATGCCATCAGAAGAACACTGAACAACTAAGATGTGATACAGCAGAGTGTTAAGGAGAATACCACTACTCTAAAAATAACACTGTTGCCTGCCTAGTTTGTAAAAACCCACATGGATAAACCAGAAGACTATTGGAAGAATTTTCTGTGAATGGATGAGACCAAAACAGACTGAAAAATGTTATACTGGAAAAAGGCATACACTGCATCCCAGCAAAAGAACTTTATTTCATCTATAAAACACGGTGGTGGCATATCATAGTTTGGGGATGGTTTGTTGACTCTGGAACAGGACAGCTTGTTATCATTATTATGATTATCATTATTATGATTATTGTTATTAGCTATTATAGTACTTTCTTATTTGAATTTCTGGATTTTGACCTTTGGATCTACTCTCGATTACCCCTCTGGTTATGGGACTGTTTGTTTCAAACCTCAGAGGCTATCTGTTAGCTCTGATAACCTCAGAGCTATCTGTTAGCCCTGAGTTCGAGTTCTACTCTTTGCCCCTCAGGATCATCACTGGCTGGTCAGTAAGTACATAGTTGGTTGCTGGTTGCTGGACTGTTTGTTTCAAACCTCAAAGGCTATCTGTTAGCCCTGAGCTCGAGTTCTACTCTCTGCCCCTCAGGATCATCATTGGCTTGTCAGTAAGTACATAGCTGGTGGAGCTCTCTGCTCCCGTGGGGGGAGGCCGAGAGTCGTTGGCAGGGCTTGAGGAGCCCACCTCCACTTTCTACATCGAGCGGCTGTGCAGCCTAGCACTCTCTGAACTTAATGGGCGGCCATCTTATTGCTGAGCCGATCTGTGGGTAGAGGAGCTTTTCGCGCTCTCTGTTGCTAGCTGCTTGTCAGCTTTTCACATAGGAGGGAAGTTTTTCGACTTCAGGTGCTACACGCTGAGCCATTCGGACTAGAGAGGAGCTTTTTGCGCCCCCTTGTTCTTGCCGCTTGTTGGCTATCACAGAGGCTTTGGGTTCTCTTTAAATAGCCTGCCTCGTTAACGAGCTGCCTGCTGAGCCGTGCTATCACAAATGGAGCTTCGCGCTCCCTCTTTTTAGCTGCTGGTCGGATTGCATGGAGGCTTTACTTGTTTAAAAATAAATTAATAAATAAATTAAAAAAAATTTTTTTAAAAAAGAGGCACGACTCACCTATTACCTTGCTGCCTTGTTACGGGCATTAGTCGGCAGCTGGAGTTAGGGTGTTTGAGTTGAGATCTGAATTGTACCAGAAAATTTTACAGGAAAATGTCAAGGTATCTGTGTATGAACTGAAGCTCAAAAGAAAGTGGGTCATGCAGCAAGGTAATGACCCAAAATAAACAAGCTGTTTCATTAAAGAATGGTTAAAGCAGAAGAAAGTTAATGTTTTGGAATAGCTAAGTCAAAGTCCTGTCCTTAATCCTATAGAAGTGTTGTGGAAGATACTGTAGCAATTCATGAAAGGAAGCCCACTAAACATTTCTGTGTTACAGCTGTTCTGTAAGATTGAGCTAAATTCTCCAAATTATGTGCAGGATTGATCAAATATGTAGAAAGTCAATTTGATATAGTGGTTAAGAACACTAGGCTAGATACCAGGAGACCGTGAGTTCTAGTCCTGCCTTAGGCATGAAAGTCGACTGGTAATCTTAGATTAATCACTCTCTCTCAGCCCAATGCAACTCACAAATTTGGTGTTCTGGGAAAATAGGAGGACATGGGAGTTCAGGTGTGCTTGAGTTATTATAAAAATAATAAAGATGGGAAATAAATATTTGAAAAGTTATCAGAAATCTTTAATTGCAGTTATTGCAACCCAATGAAGGCACACCAATTAATGACAGCAAAAGCTCACTTCTGCCACAGACAACTATGTAGATTTGGATCATTTTCCTCAATAAATAAATAAACAAATATAATGTTGTTTTTCTAGTTTTGGAACTATGTGGAAAGCATCATATTTTAGGTCACATTATGCAGAAAACTTAACAGTCAAAAGAATTCAAAATTAAGCACCATTGTCTAATAAAATAAAACTATTTTTGAAAACTGTAAGATTCTAATTATAATATCACTTTATTACTTTTTTAACATTTTAAAATGTACCTGAAAGTAAAGCACAGACATTCCTAATTCAATAATGTATTAAGGCATCTAAACAAAATAAAATCTTCCAATCTTCTTGTACTTTCTGGTAAGATTATGTTATAAAAATACATTCATGCAACTAAATATATTGTATAGTATAGATGAATTACTCCAGCAAAATAAATAAAAGATACAACAGCATGGAGTTTTATACAATGATCCTTTAACAGAGTATATAGTATATCTTCTATACCATCCTCTTGTTGAGATCAGTTTTATTCACCATTAGAACTGTAACTACATTTTAAAAAATTGTATCTGTATTTTATTTCATTTTATACATACCTGATTGGGATTATATAAGAAAAAAGGAGAAGAAACCGAAAAAGATTGCGGTACCATGGTCCCACAAATCCTTGCAAAGTTACCATGACAACTGAAAGTGCAACTAGAGCCAAGAATAGTGCTTTGGTCAGTTGATTCAGTTCAAGATCCAGCAAACCAACCTAAAAGGAAGCAATATATATTTAATAACTATTTTGCTAAATAACTAAATTTAAGCTATGTAACTAAATTTCAAACTACATTTTGTGTTTATTTGAAATATCTAAATATAAACAATTAGAAGAATAGACAAGAATATGTGTAGCTCAAGGTTGAACTATGGAGCCCTTGGTGCTCTCTGCGTTTGGCTGTTTTCTTGCACATGTTTCATTGCCTGACCAGAGTAATATCATCAGTGCTGATGAGTGTGGGGTTTGCATCCTGTTAACATAGCTTATTAGAAGCTTATATTAAATTAGAAGAATACACTCATATATTTTATAATATATATTTTATTATAAATATAATCAAATGTTTTATTGTGGCTTTGTTGTGTCTTTATAAATTGGTTTGAAGCTTTTTCATTAATTAAAAATTATAGTTGTGTTTGGGCAAGTCTATTTAACCAAGAATAATCAATAAGAGTAATGTCATGATTTTATCACTTTTAAGCTTTTATTACATATAACATGATTTTTAATTGAATTCCTAACTTAAAAATACGATTTTAAATACTGTATATATCATTATACCAATATTTTATATATTAGTACATAGAGGGTACTGAAATCTTTATACTCCCACAAGACTTTAAATAGATGTAGGATTAAGTATTAGAGAAATCTGAGATTTATCGTTCATAAAAAAACATGTAAACATATTTGTAAGACCAATTAGAAATTATACAGTTATGCTTTTCACATTGTAGCATGAGTTATTGGATACTGTATCTACATTAAATTTCTAGAGAGATATTGCTTTGGGAAGTGGTTGTACTGATATGCAGGTGACCAGCAGCTTTATTCTTCTTTTCAACTAATTTGGGTAAAGCAGTGGGTATTTTTAATTGTATTCCATTCCTGCCAGTGGACTGGATGAGAATCAAGAAACTGAGGCACAATCCAACCTTCATACAGGTTGCAGTTTTCCGGTAATAAAAGTAACCTATAATATGATTCCCTATGCAATTAGTTCAGACTGAATTTACTGTACTTTATTTCCACTATTCTTTCATGGTTCCCAAGCCACATGAAGGAAATATACCGGTAAATCCAAAAATATAGAAGAATATTTCTAGTGATTGTTTTTATTTCTGGTTCTAACTTTAAACTTCATTCAATAATTACAAATCCCCCCCCCCCCCAAATTAATTTAACTCAGTCCTAGCAGGTTGTATTACCTTTCTGTATCCTCTTGGATTATCACAGGAAGTCATAATTAATGTAAGAGTTAAATGATTTCAATAAAGTATTCAAGTTTGGCTTATACTAAATCAGTGTATGGTGAAATGTGTCTAATAGATTAGTTTCAAATGAAATTAATTAGATCCAGTTGAACTATCTTAGCTTGAATTAATGTATTTGGTGTTGAAACAGTATAATTTAAAAAAAGGATTTACAAAAGTAAAAATTGTTGAAGGTATTTCTCCAATTACATTTCAATTACTTCTAGTTCAAATATAATAAACTCATACTAATTCAAAAACAGGTTATACCAATTGACGCTTTGAATATGCGGTTCTAAATGACACTTTTGCAATAAGCTAGCCAAGATAATGATACCACACAGAAACACCAGAGAAAGTTTAGTTTGTTAAAAAGAGTAAGAGAGCATAATATTCCAAAAGGAGAAAAAATGTATAAGAATAGAATTAAAATACTTCTGGAAAGTTCAGAATTCTGAACTTTCTCTTCCCCAGAGAACTCGGCAGCTGAAGACCACAGTGGCTGATTTATCAACTACATTTAAAAAAGCAAGCACAACGAGAACAAATATCTTACAATATCCGCAGCTTCAACTACTACATAGTTTATGCTTGAATTATTGAGAAAAATAGGTTTCTGGATTAAAATGAAGAAAAATTAAGCCAGGGAAGTAGAGCATGTTTCAAAGCCCTGATCTTTTTGCGTTGACAAAGGCAGTCTAAGTTTCAGGCCTCGCTGAGGATCAGATGAAGTCATTATTCATTCAGTCAGGGAAAAAAGACTCAATTACCTCAACCTAAAGATGCTATCAATGAATGCAAAGTGCATATTTTACTCTATTCATCCAAATCCCATTAAAAAGTGAAAGGAATGATTTAATCTGGCCTTCTAGAGTTGGGCTTTTTTTTTTTTGTAATACAATAAAGAATCACTGTCTTGCAATATGCATAACCAGTACCTCACACTTTTCTTGCTGCATCATAGCTCTGAATGACTGTAAAAGCCAAGACAAAACCTGACAGAAAAGAATACAAAGTTTCCTTTGAGAAATGGCATTTATGGGCCCAAATGTTATGCATAGTCTCTGAGTACACATATGTAGATAACCAAAAGGATAAAAACTTCCCTAATTGACGGAGATAGATTTGGATGCAAGTTTGGAGCTCATTCAATAAATTTATGTGCTCTTTAAAATTAATGTAAAAAGTTTTAGAGATACTTATCTGCTTAGCTAACATGAACTGGTTATGTATACTAACACTTCTTCCATTCACAGATGTTTATGGTTTTATCATTTCTATTATGTACGTACACCTACACACACACATATGGTTTTCTGATATGCCAAAAAGCAACCATGCCACATTGTCTAACATTTGAAAAAGTTATCTGTTAAAAAATCTGTTAAAAAAGTTATCTGTTAAAGAAGTTATCTGTTAAAAAGGAATTAATTTTATAATATAAACAAGCAAATAACTTCATCAAAAATAAATTTAATTCAAATTTAATCCTAATACTTCTGGTTTTTTTCAATCTTCAATACCTGTAGAATATTTTTTTCATGTTTACCATAATATTTGTGTTGTTTTAAACAACTATGATAACAAAATGAAGTTTGAAACAGGAAATTTTTAATCTCTTGTGGAAAATTTGTACAAAACAGAACAGTTTTGTAAAGGGGGTGTTGTAGGATAATGAACACAATAATTGCCTCTATAATCTAAAATGCTACTAATGGCAACAATCACATATCCATTTAGATCCTCTTTAATTTATGTACCAAGTTTTAAGTAGCTAATCACTTTCAGTAAAAAAAAAAGGGCTATACCAACAATAAGGGGTAAGAATGATATTGCTTCGCTTAAACAAGGAAATATCTGTTCTCAATTATTCAATTATTTCAAATAATTGAATGAGCAAGAGTTTTAATTTCTGAATGATAAAGCTAGTGTGATAGATAATTATGAAACAATATAAAATAAAAAAATATTTGATTACATAAATAATAAAGGGGAAGTTATTAAAAGGCCGTCCAATGTAAAACAAAACTATTTAAGAGCCTAATCATACGTACTTCTATTGAGAACTAATTAAAGTTGAGATCAACAGCTCTTCCTTTTAAATATATTGATTAGTCCCTAAAATCAAATTGTTCTGCAAAAGTGAAGCATTCCACAAAAATATTCTTAACTGTTATTTATGGAAAGTCATTTTAGATCAATTAAAATATTAATCTTATTAAAATGAAATTTATTTTTATTATTTATTTATTTATTTATTTATTTATTTATTTATTTATTTATTATTTATTTATTTATTTATTTATTTATTTAGATTTTTATACTGCCGTTCTCCCGAAGGACTCAGGGCGGTGTACAGCCATAATAAAACAACATACAATACAAAATTTAAAAACAATTTAAAAAATATTAAACAAATGGTAATTTGAAATATTACCATAGGTTAGTATTTCACCAAATTAACCCCAAATTAAAAACTCACAATTAAAACCCCATTACAATTCCTTATGTAGCTAGCCCGGCCTCTTGGAATAGTAGAGTCTTAAGGACATGACGAAAGGTACGTAGGTCTGGAATCATATGTACCCCTGGGGGCAGTTCATTCCAGAGGGCAGAAGGCGATCTCGCATATATCCGGGTCCTAAGCCATGGAGCTCTTTGAAGATGGTAACCAACACCTTGAATCGCACCTGGAAAACCACCGGGAGCCAGTGCAGCCCGCGCAGGAGAGGTGTTACATGGGTGTGCCATGTTGCTCCCATAATCACCCGCATGGCCGCATTCTGGACCAGTTGGAGCCTCCGGGTGCTCTTCAAGGGGAGCCCCATGTAGAGAGCATTACAGTAGTCCAGATGGGAAGTGACGAGGGCATGAGTGACCTTGCACAGGGTGTCCTGGTCCAGAAAGGGCCCTCTAAACAATTAATATATTGTTTAGAATGTAAGATGGACACACTTAAACAATCTAAAAAAGGGTATCAGAAGAACTGAAGAATGGCAGAGTTACATCTTTTTTGTAAGAGATCCACCTATCTGGATGCTTTTAAAATTAACAGTCAACACTTTCTAACCTATGGTAATATTTCAAGCACTATTTTTTAAATTTTCTTTTAATTTTATTGTCAAATGTTATTTCAAATCTGATTTCACAGATTCTTTCAATACTCTAACTAGTCTACTTTTTATTTAGAGAAATTATTACTAAACCTAAACAATTTTTAAATATTTGCATATATAGTACATATGACTTGTATATCATATGGATATAATATAGTGATCACAAAAATAATATAAACACCTGTCAAAAATCTGAATTACACAGATATATATATATATTGCACAGAAGAAAAATATTTTATTGAATATGACAGCTATCATACAAAAAACCCCCCCACTACTAAACTAATACTAAAATATAAAAAGTACATTAAAATTATAATTACCGGTATTCGAATTAGGTAAATTTTAAAATTAACTTTACTGCTTTTATTTATCAGCTCATATTTGTTTGATATAAAAATATATACGTTTATGCATATTTCATCGGTAGCCCAAATATCATTTTGCCTTTTGATTAATAAATACAAAGTAAAAGAATTTGTCATTATCTGTATTTTGCCCAAGGCATCTCAATTATTTAATTGCAAAGGAAAGCAATGGCTGAACATGGGAATGCTTCCCAGACAACTAAAAATCTATTCCAAACCTTCTGTATTGGATTACAGTTATTAGAACAAATAAAAAAAAATCTTGCTATATTTTAAGAAGACATAAATCCAAAATAACTTGACAACAGGATATTCAGTCTGGATACTTACTGGAATAGATCTTTATTTTTTAAATAATTTGACTACAAAATGATATGTCAGCAGCTCTATTTCTATGTATTCTGAACTATTCATCAACTGTCTAAACCTAGAATTTAGTAATACATTTTGTGTTTAAGGGCAATATTGCATTTATCTAAGTTCAAACCTTTGCCAAAGGCTGCTGTTCTTAGTTTCCTCAAAGCTTTGAATACGTTCCATTAAAATGGCACTTTTAATTTAAATGAGTCAGAAAAATGTAGTGACAGAATGTCTGTCTATCTATACAGGAATTATGTGAAGCAAACCCATGTAATGATGCTAACAGCTGGTTAAACAAATAAAGGGATGAATTTTAAAAAGTACTAGTCTTTAAAATGTTTTACAAAAAATATTAACTGAATTTCAACATCCTAGTTTACAACTATAGTGTCAACTATTTCACTGTTTTTCAGAAAAAATGTCAAATAATATATTACATGTATAGTAAGTGTTTGTGTGATCCTTGGACGCAATTTCATTCATAGCCTAATTCAGACAGCAGAGGGTGCTCAAGATTGATACAACTGATCTAAACTAGAAAATGCCTTATAAAGTAAAGAACTTTTATTTCCATTTGGATGCTTCACAACTAGTCCTAGGGAACGTTACTATTCAAAAGCTTTCATAAACAAATAATTATTGAAGACAACTTTATCTGAACACACACAGATACACACAGATACACACACGCATACACATTGAAAATGGACAAATATTACTAATGTGGTCCTGATAGGTGTTTTGAAATGCTTTCCTTGTGTATTGATTCATCCTTCATGGTCTTCCTGTTCACCCCAACAGAATGCTAATTTCACACCACCTTTTTCATGTATCAAAGGCCAACATTTCAATATTGCTACCTACACCTTTAGCTGTACAGGTCTTTAGTGCAGTCTGATCTAAATATTATTCATAAGTTGTTCAAATCATAAATATTTAGAAACTGTGGAATAAATTGGTAGCAGGGCTAAAAATTCATCCAATCAACTTGAGCCAGGATTAATACAACATTTACAACCTGGGTTTACATAAGGTTTCTGAGTTAATCCAGTCTTTTGAATAAATGATTATTTTAAATTTTATGCCTTCTATTATATTCCCTTCC